>JANBXA010000395.1:3022500-3432500 GCA_030556225.1 Cricetiscus sungorus | reverse complement strand
GGGAACATGGCCTGAGGCATGGCTGGCTCTGGCCTTGATCACACAGACCCACAGAATGGTGGGAAAGGGTCCCACAGACAGCAGCCAGGGCCTAGGTCTGCACAGAAGCCCTAGGGAAGCGCATCCACTCAAGAGTTCTGCCAGGAGCACTGGGACAGTCACAGTGAGTGCCCCTGTGTCTCACCTGCTGCCAAGGCCACCACTCTGTGGGGCCAGAGTTTCCAGAAAGCCTTATAGCAGATGCCCTGACAGACACAGCAGGACAGAGCCCCCAGGAGGGGCACAGCCCCACCAGAGACAGACACTAGAGAGACAGGAGAGGGACGTTTCCTGAAACAGTTCACAGAAACTTACTTTTCATTTTCTCCAAGTAAGAAAAACAGCAAATCTGCTAAAAATTCCATGATCTCTCCAACTAGGATGTTTTTGTTGCCAAAGATCTGTCTTCTGATATTTAAACACTCTTGGAGCTTCAGTTTTGCAAGAGGCACGTTTCCAGCAGCCAACCTGAGGATGAAACTCAATGCTTGGGGCAGACAGGCCACATTCACCGGGCTAGCAACAGTTCTCATGAAGCCCTTTCTCTTATGTAGACATCCACGCAGAGAGATGTGTGTGATGGCGGGGAGTCAAGAACCTCAAAAGCACTCAGAGAGTGTGTGTGTGTGTGTGTGTGTGTGTGTGTGTGTCTATGTGTGTGTGTGTGTGTGTCTGTGTGTGTGTGTGTGTCTGTGTGTGTGTCTGTGTGTGTGTGTCTGTGTGTGTGTGTCTGTGTGTCTGTGTGTGTGTCTGTGTGTGTCTGTGTATGTGTGTGTCTGTGTGTGTGTGTATCTGTGTGTGTGTTTCTGTGTGTGTGTCTGTGTGTCTGTGTGTGTGTCTGTGTATCTGTGTGTGTGTCTGTGTATGTGTGTGTCTGTGTGTGTGTGTATCTGTGTGTGTGTTTCTGTGTGTGTGTCTGTGTGTCTGTGTGTGTGTCTGTGTATCTGTGTGTGTGTGTGTGTGTCGTGTGTCTGTGTGTCTGTGTGTGTGTGTGTGTCTGTGTGTGTGTCTGTGTGTCTGTGTGTGTGTATCTGTGTGTGTGTGTTTGTGTGTCTACACCAGCACACTCACATCCGTGTCTTCAGTAGGAGCAGTTCTAGGCCTTCAACCCCAAGCCTTGTACATGCCAGTACATACTCTAGCACTGAGCTACATCTGCCTATCCTCAGAGACATCTTTAATCTTCATAAAGAAACCAGAGTAGCCAGGGATGGTGGAACATGCTTATAAGCCAGCATTTGAGAGGCTAAGGCAGGAGGATCATGAGTTCAAGGCCAGCCTAGGTTACATAGTGAATTTTAGGCCACCCTGGGCTATTTGGCAAGATCTTGACTCAAAAAAAAATCCAAATAAGAAAGAAACTAGAACACTTCTCAGCCTCAGCACTGTGGCATTGTGAGATACTTGTACACTGTCTGAAGGTGTATTGCTGTGATTAGTATAATAAAAAGCTGAATGGCCATTAGCTAAACAGTAGGTATAGGCAGGACTTCTGGGGACAGAGAGGACTCTGGGAAGAGAAAGGTGACAGGCCAGGACATGAAGAACAAGCAGGGTGAGCAGGAGGAGAGGTAACAGCCAAGAGCCAAGTGGCAGAACATAGATTAATATAGATGGGCTAATTTAAGTTATAAGAACTAGTTAGATACAAGCCTAAGCCAGGCTTGTATAATTAATAAGAAGTCTCTGTTATTTGGGAGCTGGTAGGACAGAAGAAGACCTGTTACATTTGGTACCCAACATGCAGCATGTAAATCCACATAAGGCCTGAGAAATCTGAAAAATAAAGCTCTGGTAGGTTCAGTGCTTGCAGCATACACAGGCATGGCTCTTTCAAGAGGCCCAGCTACCACACACAAGTGGGCGGTGCGCTACTTGACGTAGAAAACTAGTTAGGAACACCTGCAGGAGCTGCAGCAGATAGTCCGGCTCCAGGCCAGGGCCGGCAGGCATGAAGCTCTGGTCCTCTTTAACCAGAAGGGCGTGGAGCCAGACGCCCATGCTAAATGGGGCCTCAAGGCAGAGGGCCTGTCTACTGCTCACGTGGTTGGAGAAGCCTGCAGATGTGCAAAAAGTCAGGTCCAGACCAAGAAACCCTCTAAGCAGATTTAGTATGTTTAAAAATGTGCTTCTATGCTGATAGAAAAATTTAAAAAGCTTGGTGGTGGTAATATACATCTTTAATCCCAGCACTTGGGAGGCAGAGGCAAGAGGATCTCTGTGAGTTCAAGGCCAGCCTGGTCTACAGAACAAGTTCCAGGATAGTCAGCACTGTTTCACAGAGAACCCCTGTCTCAGAGGAAAAAAAAAAAAGGTGCAGGGAGATAGTTTAAAATAATAAAGTGTAAGGTAATATGAAAAGGATAAGCCACATGGCTATAACACAGGGAGTTAGGACCTTATATTTGTTAATTTTGAATTTTTTTTAATGCTAAGGAACAGGAATGGCAAAATTGTGAGAGAAACTAGATTGTGGAAGGGCCTGCTGAATTAAACCAGCCCTACATGCTTTAGAGATGTCCTAACTTTAGAATGGAAGTCAGAAGATGTGTTGTGTTGGGGAAGAGGCTATGCTTTTGTTTCCACAGAAAATGGAAAGCTGTGGATTCCTTCAAAATTAATCAAGACCAGATTTGATTGGGGAGACCTCCTGAGGATTTTGGCTACAGACATGAGGGGAAAAGCCAAAAAGAACATAGGACAGGTGACTTATATGCTGATCCCTCTGCATGGGAACAGCTCTGAGACTGGATGAGACATGATAAATCTTGTTGGCTACAGAGTCCTCACCACTTATTACACACCATCCTTCCATATGGATGGATAAAAATTTATATTACAGTTTGGTTATAAAATCCAAATGGACTTATAGAGTTGGCAGATATCTTTTGCCTACTCAAACATAAAACAAAAAAGAATTACCTTTAACTTGTACACACTGACATTCCATACTTGCGTTTTAAAAGCAACATATATGTTACCTTTAAAAGTTTGTGTGTTTTCAGGTAAAAAGCATCAGACACCAAAGAAAAAAAGTAACCTAGGTGTTCCAGCCTCCCAAAATGCCTCTGTTGCTGTTTTCTCAAAAAATCTGCATCCAGAACTTCAAAGCTCCTAGCTGAGATGGTCCAGCCTCATAGACTGCTTCAGCCAGACTTCAGATAAGCTCTACACTTTCCATCACACACAGATTAAACAAAAAAATAATACAACTAGCTCTCCCAGAACTTGACCGTTATCTCAATTATTTTCAGCGTCCCCTAAAGATGTCATTGCCCGCCCCCCAGACAACAGGAACTAATATTAAGAACAGGACACCCACATTCTCAAGAGATGGGGTGGATAATTCTTGGTCATTCAGTGGATGCTTGTCATCATTTAGGGGGGGTTGATCACAAATTGTTATTGGTCATGGTCAGGAAAAAAGCTGAACAAAAGAAGTTCGATTCGAATCTCTTTCTGAAGAAAAAAAAAGGTGTATATAATATAAAAATTATAGGATAAAAGAGCAGATTATTGACTCTACTTTCAAAATAAAAGGCAACTACTAGCTGGACAGTGGTGGTGTATGCCTTTAATCCTACCACTAGGGAATCAGAAGTAGGCAGATCTCTGTGAGTTTGAGGACAGCCTGATCTACAAAGCGAGTTCTAGGACAGGCTCCAAAACCAAGATGAGGTAGGCCGGTCCTTCAAAATTCCTGCTTCACAGAAAAGTCTGTCAGATATTCTAGTCCCATAGGCTGAAAATGGATGCCCCAACGATACAGAGGAAACTTGGGTGACTGTCCAGGCTGCCAGTTGTCTCATTTTTTCTAGTTTTGAAATTTGTTTGCTCTTTACTTCCTATTTGCTCAGATAATATTTTATCCTTCTGGAGTCTTTGATGGAGTTGAAGATGAGATAATTATAATTCTAGTTTTCCTTGTTACCAAATTCAGAAAAGAAACATAAGAGATATAAAGTTTATAAGGTTGAGAAACATAAAAGCGTGTTTAGCTAAGAAGATGTTTTAGAGTGTAAAAAAAAAAATTTAGGATAGTAATACAAGTTATGATAGAAAGTGGCCTAGGTATAAAAGTCGGGACTCATTAAGATAAGATAGATAAAGTAATACAGTACTTCCTCTGAATTTGCCAAATAGAGATGGACTAAACATTGGTAATGTAATTCTTACCTGATAATTGTTCTTATTGTACATAGCTTTACTGTGTTAGAGTTAAAAAAAAAAAAAACCTTTCCTTTTTATTTTATTTAGATATAAAAGGGGAAATGTTGAATATTTGTACTCTGTCTGAAGGTGTATTGCTATGATTAGTATAATAAATGGCCAGTAGCCAGGCAGTAGGTATAGGCAGGACTTCTGGGAACAGAGAGGACTCTGGGAAGAGAAAGGTGGAGACACCAGCACACACAGAGCAAGC
Source organism: Cricetiscus sungorus (assembly GCA_030556225.1). NCBI lineage: Eukaryota > Metazoa > Chordata > Mammalia > Rodentia > Cricetidae > Cricetiscus > Cricetiscus sungorus. The sequence continues at coordinate 3,428,038 of JANBXA010000395.1, read as the reverse complement.
AGGGTGAGCAGGAGGAGAGGAAACAGCCATGAGCCAAAGATCAGAACATAGATCAATATAAATGGGCTAATTTAAGATATAAGAACTAGTTAGAAACAAGCCTAAGCTATAGGCCAGGCTTCCTCATTAATAAGAAGCTCCAAGGATCTGGGAGCTGGTTGAACAAAGAAAGAGTAATTTCTTGTTGTGGGCCTGCCCTATACATTGTAGCTTCCCTGCTTTCTACCTCCAGATGGCAATACAAACCCTGCTGCCAGTCATGTTAACCAGAAAGGTGTCCAGATGTTGCCAAAAGTGCCTTGAGAAGGGCTGAGACCTACTGTGCTGGAAGCTGAGCATGCCAATGCTCAACATTCAACCAAGTGAGTTAGGTAACAGGCACAGAGCAAACATAAATGTGAACATGCATTGTTGAGACAGAGTCTCATGTTAGCCTAGATTGCCCTTGAACTTTCTATGAAGCTGAGAACAACCTTGACTCCCCTCATCATCCTGTCTCCACCTCCGAAGTGCAGAGATTCCAGGCATCCATCATTGTGCCCAACTTACGCTGTTCTGGGAACTGAACCTGGGACTTCATTCATGCAAGGTAAGCACTCTACAATTGAGCTACGTCCAATGAGCTAAGCTTATTAATAAAAAGAATAGGAGCTAATACAGAAAGCAAGAAAAACTAAGAAAAAAATTATGCTTACATTAGAACACCTTCAGTATATTTCATGGTAGCTTGATCTCGGGGGCTGTCAGTCACAAACTTGGATATTTCGGTAGCATATTCCAACATGTTGTATTCTTTTAAGAATTCCTCAGATGCTGATTTTGCCAGGTTATTCATCACTTTGACTATGGGGAATAAATGTTGGCAAATACTTAAGGTTTTATCTACAAAAAAGTCAAAACGTCAACAGACCTAGCATTCAGTACCATTTCTTCAGCATGCCAAGAACAAGGGTTTTTCTGGACAAATCGACCACTGGCCTACACTGAATAGGGTTTGTTTCCATACAAAGCATCTGTATGATGTCACAGGCAAAGGGCCAAGGAGCGAAGACAGGCGTTTGAACCTGAAGATTGGATCTGTTGTAGGGGTGTGACATAGGTACCCATGAGTATATTGTAGCTTCAACACACATGGGGGGGGATGAGAGGGAGTTTGTTTGTTTGTTTTTTGAGATGGGGTTTCTCTGTGTAGCCCTGGTTATCCTAGAACTCACAGAGATCCACCTGCCTCTGGGAGTAAAGGCATGCACCACCACTGCCTAGCCCATCTTCACCTTTTTACATGGGTTCTGCCTCAGCCTCCTAAGTGGCAGTGAATAGTTAAAATCACCTGACTCACTGGGTCTACTGAGTTGGTTCCAGGACGGGCTCCAAAGATTCAGAGAAACCCTGTCTCAACAAAGTAAAATAAATACCAAAAAAATTAAAAATTAAAAAAAAATCCCCTGGCCCTTCCCCTTCCCAGAGAGAGAAGGCTCCTGGGGTTGCTCTCTGTACTGCTAGGGTAGAGTAGCCCCTGAATGTGTCACCTACCGTTCTGCTTCACTAATTCCTGGCTAGTTTTTAAGTCACTGAGTGTAAACCGTAGTAGGTTTGACCACGCTTTCTGAAAATACGTAAGGCCTTTCTGAGTCATCCCGATTTCAAGATATAATTCACCAATGGCATTCTGGGCTTTGAGGAGCATCTCTGTCATGGATGGGTTCTGTGCAAAATGACAAAAACAGAAACCGCTGACAAAAACAGCGACAGCACCCACTAGGTCACTTCTCAGGGAAACTTCAATACCAGATAAAGTGCTGTGATGAAACCCTTCTTAGGTCTACCTGGCAAGGCCATGAGCCATTGGCTGTGGAAATCACTTGTTCCTGTCTATAATTTCTCTCATGAGTCTCTTTATCTCTTCCCTAAGAATAACTATGGTGTTTCCCACAGCTTGTGAGCATTTATCTCATGAAAATATTTTATCTGCTGGACACATATATCTGTGGAAAGTCAGGAAGATGGCTTTTCATTTGGCTGTATAATCCTGATATATAGAAAATATGCTAGGTGCCTTGAATTCTCACAATGCCCTGGAGGAAGGGATTCCCTCTTACTCAGGTGTCAGCAGTAAAGAGCATCCCACTGCTTACCCTGAGGCTGGAAGCAGCAACCTCTGCTCTTAGCTTCAGCTTTTCCCTTTGATAAAGTGCTGAGAAGTCCCCTTTAGTCAGCTAACATTTGGCGAAAATGCTAATGCAGATCAAATGCCACCCATTTTCCTGACGCATGCTGGTTGCCATGGCTACCATGACTGTGTTCCCAGCTGCTTTGAAAAGGAAAGCCAGTGCATAGAGAGCACAGCTACAGCATCCCCTCCCCTTCTTTCTACATTTATCGATTACAAACTTCTAGCTTAACTATCCACACAAATGTAGTTTTGTGTACTAACACCCCTCTCCTTTCTTAGAAATCATAGCCCCTTACTCCATTAATCCTTCCCTGCCTTTTAAGTTTTTCCTGGTCACATCCCCTCTGAGACATAAGGGGCCCTCTTCGTCAGATCGGATCTGTTTTCCTGGCCCTGAGAAAGACATGCCTGTTATCCTTGCATGTGCCAATTGCTAACTGTGTCTGTGTGGGTACATACACTGGGAGCCTTGTGGGAGAGGAAAAGCCCTTTTGAAGAATAGAGATGAGAAGAATGCCTATGTGGGCTCATTTGTTTGCCCTCGGATCCCTTTAGCCAGCTCCTACCCTTGCTGTTCAGCATTCTGCCTGTACCCTGAGAGGTCACCGAGGCTGGCACTCAGAGGTCTATAATAACGACTATTTACTGGTAACATGCCAATGCCTTCTGTGTGTCAAGTGTTCCGGGAAGAGGTGATCTAGGTTATCTAGCATGCAAATAAGCAGCTGAGAATGCTGATTGAATTAGGTGGAACCAGACAGCCTTGTGACAAAAACTGCCTGTAAGGAAGGAGATGTCGTGGCCCATTTTAGGTATCAGGTGTGCTTAGAACTCATCAGAGTCACAGAAAAGCAGGAGGACTAGCTAGACCCTCTCCCCTCAGTGGCCCGTCCCCTCATTTTATCTCAGAACTCTAGAGCTTGGAAAGTTATAGATGTCCTCACTATGTGACTGAGCCCGTGGCCAGAAAAGGAGGTAAGCCCCCAAATGATTCTTAGATAAGGCCGTGTGTCCAAACCCAAGGAGATGACTTCAGGAAGGGAGTAAGTCCAAAGGACAGAAATTTCTCGGGTTAGGGGTCTTTAAAAACCATCGTCATGTTCCAGATCAGCACTCCAGCCAATTTTGACATTTTTCTATGTGACAACCCTCTCTGTAGAATTGTATATTTAAATCCGCTCTATGTTCACTGGTGTCTCACATTTGTTTTCTAATTTCCAATAGATCTAGCATTTTTATTTCATTAGCTAAAACTCCATAAACTTAAACCCTATTGTTATAAGGCACCTGCCAGAGAAAACTACTTACACATGGATTCGAGCCAATGGGAAGTCTTTATTAGCTGGCCAGCAACTGCACCCACTGGTGTTCAGAACCCTAGTGTATCCCAAGCCCCTCTCAGGGATTTTACACACAAAACCACATCCTGGCTTGACACACCTCAGTTATCAAGAACAGTTATCCAGAAACCAAAAATCAAGGTTAGTCCATTTAGGGACTTGCCCAGAACTATGGTCTTTGTCCTCATTTTGGCGGGTGTTGGTACCTGTATCCTGGGTTCCAAGGCCTACAAGGTACTTCCATCATGGCATCTGTTGTGCTAAGGTCTGTGGGCCCATTACACTATCAGTGCAGAGAAGACACTGGATAGCTGGGTGCCAAGTATCGTCAGTCATAGAGCACTAACATGCTTGAGGAATAAACTCGATCCCAGGGACTGGCAAGGGGGGTCACTGAGATGACTCAGTGGGTAAAGACGCCTTTTTGAGTCCAGCCATGGGACCCACATGGTAGAAGGAGAGAAATGAATCCTAGTGGTATGTTACATACATACATGTAATAAAAAAATTTAGAACACACTGGTTAGTTAAGTCTCCTACATGTCCAGTCCAAGCATGAAAACTAATAGTCATCTCACCATTAGCCTCTTACTTCAGAAAACCTAACAGGAATACATGTCAGTGTGTTTAGTAACTAATAAAACAGCGCATAATGGAAGGCATGACCCATGTCACTGTTCATATATGTTAGCCTACAAAATGGTTGACAGAGCCTGGCTCCATGATATGAATTTTGTTTTGGTTTTTTGTTTGTTTGCTTATTCTTTGTTGCTTGGTGTTTTTTGTTTTGTTTTAATTTATGAGATAGAGTTTCTCTCTATAGCTCTGGCTGTCCTGGAATTCACTGTGTAGACCAGGCTGACCTCAAACTCACAGAGATCTGCCTGCCTCTGCCTCCTGAGTGCTGGGATTAAAAGCCACACCCAGGTCATGATTCAAATATAAAGGTTAAGCTTTCTTACTATCCAGTACCTATAGAGAATGTCCTGTTCAACTGACCTTCGACCAGAGCTTTGGGACAGGCTTTGGGACAGGCATCAGCAAACAGGTCAGTATTTACTGTGAGATACTGACTTGGCCTTGGAAACAGCCTGGCGTGCTGTGAAATCCCACCCTTTTATGTGGCCCTCAGGAACAGATATGAAAGTGCCTCACTCAGAGAGCTTCCCAGACCTCATGCCTGTTGCTCATTCCCCCAGTCCTCCATTCTGACTTGACTGATCTTGTCAGCCAAGCTCCACACTGTCCCCTGTAGGCAGAAGAGTTTCCTCTACACAGGCAGAACCAGGGTTCTCGCCTTCACTGCAGAGGATTTCAGAGCCAGCCAGTCTGAAGCAGACGTGGAGTTTCTGAAGACATTACAACATAGACTTTAATCGTGGCACACGACTTTAATCCAGCACTCAGGAGGCAGAGGCAGGTGGATCTCTGTGAGTTTGAGGTCAGCCTCATCTACTGAGCGAGTTCCAGGGCAGGCTCCAAAGCTACAGAGAAACCCTGCCTTGAAAAGCCAAAGTGTGTGTGTGTGTGTGTGTGTGTGTGTGTGTGTGTGTGTGTGTGTGTGTGTGTGTTAAGCCCAAGGAGAAAAAGAGGCACCCAGGAAATATCAGACTTATCCAAGCATGGGTACAGGTGTCTCGAAGGACAGCTGTGCTTGGCCTTTACAATAGGCACATAGGATTTTGGTGGCTTTCAAGTTACATCTCTAAAGGTTATTAAGACACTAATTTTGATGATGGTGGTGGTGGTGTTACTACATTACTCCAAGAGTGGGTGTTCTCTGTCAGGACAAACGGTTATGAGAATGCTATTGAAAATGATGGATAAGTGTCAGAACTTGAAGTTTCAAGACAGTCTGAGCCTACATAGGCACAAATGGCTTCAGGAACCAGGAGTGTCATAACTCAAGGTTACATGTTATTCTAGCCTCCAAGGAGTCCCTGAGGACTTGGGAGAACACTGTTTCTGTGTTCCTTATCAGTGATATTTGAAGTTCCTGGCTCTGCCAGCAGGAAAGCCAAGTCATTCCAGTATGAAGGGCTCCCTTCAAGACCCAGGCCTCACTAGTCTGTTCTGCTCTGTCCCAAGTCAAAGCCTACCCTGAAAGTTGCCTTAAATATCTGTTAGGGTTAGCCTGAAAGTAACAAAACCCATAACTTTAAAAAATACCTCTATTTCCCACAAGTGTAAATGAGAAATTAGGTGGCCTAGAGCTGCAGACACTAATGATCTCAGATATTTGGGTGCTTGTTATCTCATTCACGACCCTTCCTGACCTCCTGACCTCCCTCCATTCTCAAGGACACTTCCCAGTCTAAAATAGATGTTCTACCTCCAGCTGTCATAGCCACAACTCAAACAGCAGGAAGAAAGGCAGGCATGTGGACCGAACTGTCCCCTCCGGGTCCCTGCCAAAACCCTTCCCGAAGAGTGATGGCATTAGGAGGGAAGCCTGGAGCTTGGGAATGGCTTAGTTAGGGTCACTACTGCTGTGTGAAACACCATGACCAAAGCAAATACGTTTTTGTTAGGATTAGCCTCAAAATAACAAAACCTCCAAACTAACAAGTGAAAAGTAAGGAACTGCGTGGGGAGCAAAGGGTTTATTTGGCTTACTCTTCTACACGTCTACTGTTCATCACCGATGGAAGTCAGGACAGGAACCTGGAGGCAGGAGCTGAGGCAAAGGCCATGTAGGGGTGTTCCCCATGGCTTGCTCAGCCTGCTTTCATATAGAACCCAAAGATCACCAGTGTTATGATGGCACCACCCACAATGGGCTGGGCCCTCCTGCATTGATCACTTACTAAGAAAATGGCCTACAGCTGACTCTTATGGAGGCATTTTCTCAGCTGAGGTTCCCTCCTTTTAGATAACTCTAGCTGTTGTCAAGTTGGCATAAGACTAACCAGAAAAAGAGGGGGTGAATGTCCTTCTAAAAGAGGCCCCAAAGTTCCCTCATCCCTTTCCTCTACTTGAAAACACACAAGAACATGTCTGTCCATGAGCTGGAATGCAGACCCTCCATTAGCAGCTTGGTTTGGGATTCCCACCCCAGGCTATGAAGTGTCTGTTATTTAATGCACTCAAGCTGTGACTGCCTGGGCAAAAGTGAAGGGTACTCTCGTGACACACCTGTGTCCCTTTCTTTGGCGATCAGGTTATTAAGATAACGGTCCCCAAGTAATTGGAATTTCCCCAGGAACCTCACGCTGGCCGGGAAGGGTGTGAAACCCTGGTGTCAGCCAGAGGGAGAGAGTTCTGACACATAATTCTGACCACTTGGCAGGCCATCTGGATTTGGAAAGAATGACAAGTCAGCGATGGCCAAGACCACAGCTTATCTAGGACTGCCTAGATAGGAATGCCTTGTGCTCTCTGTAAACAAGAGCATCATGTCAGGGTCCCGAAGACGAACTTGAAGTGACTGGAACTCTCAGTTTTTTCTCTCCCCAATGGGCACACTGCTCATTGCTATTTCTTGGCTCATCAACTGGAATGGCAGAATTGAGCCTAGTTTGTAAGGCTTTGCCAGGGATTGGGCCCTAAAAACTATAGTAATATATATGATTTTAATCAAGCAGTTGGACTAAACCACAGGCAAAATTTTCACTTCCTGAAAACCTCTTGTCGTTTCCATGAACACTGCATTGGTCCCAGCTTGGGTGAGTGCTCATCTTCAGGAAGCCTGGGATGTAATCTGCTTCCACACAACCACCCCTCAGGGTGACACTTATTCCAACACTAGAGGAACGGCTGCTGGGAAATCAGTCTGTGCTGCTTGTCATTTTGCTTCCTCCTCTGTTTAAACTTTTATTTTTATCTATGTTTATATGAATCTGTCCGTGTGCCTATGGAGCCTAGAAGAGGTGTCAGAACTACAGTCACAAGAGGCTATGAGCCACAAGACATGGATGGGTGCTGGGAATCAAACCCCAGTCCTCTGAAAGAGCAGCAAGCACTCTCAACCACTAAGCCATCTCTCCAGCCCCCCCCCATTTAAAAAGTAATTTTATTGTCAGTATAGTGGTGCACACCTTTATTCCCAGCACTTGGGAGGCAGAGACAGGCAGATCTCTGCAAATCCAAGGCTGGCCTGGTCCACATTGTGATTTCCAGGACAGCTCGGGCTACAGAGAGGCCTTGTCTCAAAACATCCCCCCCCAAAAAAAATATATCACGTGTGTGTGTGTGTGTGTGTGTGTGTGTGTGTGTGCGTGCGCGCGCACGCACACGCACACGCGTGCACGTACATGCATGTGCACCATGATGTACATAGATGGTCAGAGGACAGCTTGCCTTGCAGGAGACAGTTCTGTCTGTCTGTCATGTGAGTCCCAGGGATTGGACTCAGGCCCTCCCTCATGCCTACCCTGAAGGGAGAGAAACCTAAGCGCCTTCCGCAGGGCCTGCCTGTAGCCTCAGTCTGCACGTCTGTCCCACACTGCAGCCTCCCCAGAATCTGTGACACAGCCTGTCCCTCTATCAGGTCCATTTCCTCATTTCCTGCCCCAATAAACACAACTATCCCGGAGACCTGAACCTCCTTCTCTCCTTTTTTTTTTTTTTTTTTTTTTTGTTTTTTTGTTTTTATTTTTTGGTTGTTGTTGTTGTTGTTTTTCGAGACAGGGATTCTCTGTAGTTTTGGAGTCTGGGAGTCTGTCCTGAAACTAGCTCTGAAACCAGGCTGGCCTTGAACTCACAGAGATCTACCAGCCTCTGCCTCTCAAGTACTGGGACTAAAGGCGTGCACCACCAATACCCAGCCTTTTATCTTTCTCCTTGAAGCTTCTCAAAAAGACCCCCATGTGAGCAGCCTTCCCAGTTTCATTCTTAAAACTTCCCGGCCGCCTTAACTTCCTACACTCTGGCTTCTCGGGGTTGTCACAGACACCCACCCACCAGACCAGGGAGGGGCCTGTTGTCAGTCCTCATTTACATGTCACTTTACAGGTCACATTATGAGTAAACTTTTCATTACATTCAGTAAAGCCAAAACGTCATGGTTCAGAATAAAACAAAATCAAGAAATAATTAATCAGACTCTCACCTCATCTTCAAGAAAGGGACAAGTCTCAGGCCACTGTAATTCCGTCCCCCACACACACACAGTGACACCTATCTGCACGTGTCATTCTCCAATGACTACTGCCTATTGGTGTTATTGGTGTACAGCTGAGGTATGGATTAAAATGCAGCCTCCTCAGAGGCAGGCAGATCTCTGTAAGCTCAAGTCCAGCCTGGGCTACAGAGTGAGTGCCAGGATAGGCTCCAAAGCCACACAGAGAAACCTTGTCAGGAAAAAAATCATAGCCTCCTCTTTGGTGGACAAATTCACGACCCTCTCCTGCTTGTGTACTAAGTTATAAAGTTATACAGGAACAAAGGTTAATGGTGTCTGAAAGAACACGGAAGGAATACAGCTGTAGGATGTAATTCTTTTCCTCGCTTTACCTGTAGTAACATGTCCTCAACACTCAAGAACAGCCTTTCCGCTTCATTGATCTTGCCCATGAACTTCAGGAAGCTTCCAATGAAGAGTATCATCCTGCATTTATCGGCGGCAGTAACCTGGGAGAGGTTGCATTCCAGGACTAGAACAGGAAGAAAAGCAAGCAGGCCTGAAGCCACTGGGAAGGAACAGAATACCCGTGCCTCATCCCGCTTCAGGGTTCCACAGCTGCATTTGTCATCCTCATCCCGCTTCAGGGTTCCACAGCTGCATTTGTCATCCTCATCCCTACCTTTGCCTCCAAAGTGCTGGGATCATAGACCCATACCATCATATCTGGCTTCAATTTCTTGTTCAAAACACCAACAGATTTTATTACAGATTTTGGCAAATACTTTAAGTGATGCCGTAAAAGTCTATAATGGTATTGTACACCTTGTATAAATGTTAAAAGCTTAAATCTAAAGAGTTAAACAATTATATAGCTCTATGGTAGTTTGAATGTAATTAGGTCCCATAAACTCAAGGGGAGTGGCACTAAGGAGGTGTGGCTTTGTTGAAGCAGGTAGGGCCTTTTTGGAGGAAGTGTGTCACTGTGGGGGCTGGCTTTGAGTTGGCCCACGCCAGCAGCTACCCCGGCTGTGACCTGCCAGAGTGTGTGGAGGGACTGATCTCCCTGCCTCGGGCCAACAGGGGAGGGGTTTCAGTGAGGTCCAGATGGGGTAGCAGAAGCCAGGAGCCTTGAACCTGACCAGCAACTCATTGCAATGAACATTTGCAAGTAAAGCTGACTGGACAAAGGGGCCTACTGTGTGACACACAGCAGCTCCCAGTGTCACAGGGAGGAGTGAAGAAGTGTTGGGGAGGCAGGAAAGATGGAGGGGTTTTTCTGTTTGCTTTTAAATTTGGAGGAAAACACTACGGGCGTGAGGGGTGCATATGGAGGAACTCAGAAAGTAATAGGATGGGGGGGGGGTGAATGAAAAGCTCCTGGAAGGAGCTGAGAGCCAGTGGAATTTCAGTAGCTAATTACTTTATCCTGGGCTGGTGTTAGCCTCCCAGAACAGCCACTCTGTACCTGAACTAACACCTTGGGATGACAAATAAAATCCTCTCTGAAGCTATTATCTTAGCAGAACACTAGCCTCTACCAGTCCGAGAGTTCAGAGCATCATCAGGCAGCATCTTCAGCCTACAGAGCACCTCCCCCATCTCCTTGTACCTCCCTCTGTGATGTCCCCACCAATGCATTTTAAACTCCCCTTGATTTGTGGCTTTCTCTGTTCTGTAAAACTACAAACACTTCAGGAAAGTGCTTCCATGTTAGAACCTAACTGTGTTCCCAGGCCATTGTTACTCAAACATGCCTCTAAACTATCTCTTATTCCCTGTAAGATGAGAGCTGTGGCTTCTACATCGACGTGTCCGCCCCTGCTTTTACTAATCACTTCACCAAGAAATCATCATGAACCCTGCCTCCCCGCCACATCTCCATGTTCACACACTCAGCACTACACACAAAAGATGGGAAAGGACTTTCCTCACTGTAAAACTAATACTTCCTGGCCATTCTCCACTCTCATCCTTTGAGAGCGTTTCCCTTCACTGTAATAAACCATACCTATCGTCTACACACACGCACAGAGTACAATTAGAACATGCTAAAACGTACAAAGAAACATAGCCAGGCTGTGGTGGTGCGTGCCTTTAATCCCAGCACTAGGGATGTAGAGATAGGCCTCCCTCTGTGAGTTTGAAGCCAGTATGGTCTATAAAGTAAATTCCAGAACAGCTCGGTCTGTTAACACAGAGAAACCCTGCCTCAGGTGTGTGTGTGTGTGTGTGTGTGTGTGTGTGTGTGTGTGTGTGTGTGTAGAAAGAGTATTCAGGTCTATTGCTGAATACACTTCTGACTTTTATGTGTAAATGCACGCACACACACACACACACACACACACACACACACACACACACACCTGTTGCCAGATATTTGTTCACTGACACTCCAAGGCTGATAATAAATTTTACTTTGAATCAGGGGGCAGCATTAGCAACTAACCATAGATGTTTTGGAGGACCCAGGATACAGATAGAGAGACACACGTAGTAGTAGTGAGGGCTTAGAAAGATCTGTGGACCTTTTTGGACTAGAGATGGGGAGAGAGACAGAAAGAGTTGCTGGTCATTTCACGGCTTCTCTGATTAATCAGGTTTTTAGCCTGATATCTTACTCCCAATTTTTATGTAATAATAGAACAATATAAGAAAACACTTCACTCATCCTTTAAAAAATTGAATTGCGTGCAGGATCCTCCCCAAAATGCTACACATCATATGTTTTTTTTTTTAATGCTTTCTTTAAACAAACAGAAACCACAGGGACTGGAGAGGCGGCTCAGTGATGAAGAGTCTCTTCTATAAGATTAGGGGTGGGGGTGAGATAGAGTGAGCAGCTAAGATACCCAGAGTGGCTTGATTGCAGCCTCGACTGATGGAGGTAGATATGGACAGAGGAAAGGGAGGCCCATGGAGGGGAGAGACATTAGGAAATGAAACCCTAGAACTGGGCCCTGACCAAAGCTGAGGGAGGTGACAAAGACTATTCCAAAGGCTGGGACTCTGCAGAACAGACCCGGGGTCAGGAGAGCAGAGTAAGTGTGGCTTCACCACAGAGCCCTGGGATGTCCTCACCCTCTTCAGAGGGACGCATTTGTCTTTTGTGGGGGTTTTCTGTTTGTTTTTTGTTTTGTTTTTCAAGACAGGGTTTCTCTATGTAGCCTGGCTGTCCTGGAACTCACAGATATCCACCTGCCTCTGCCTCCTGGGATAAAAGGTGTGTGTCACCACCGCCTGGCTAAGGGACACATTCAGACCTAGGCTCTTCTCCACCCAGAAAGTCCTCACTGGGATGCTACATGACTTCCTCCAGAGATCTCCAGTCCCGCAGCTCCTCCATCACCATAGCAACCTGAACATTTACCCCACCTTAGAGAGGTTATCTTTCTCCCATTAGCTCTCAGCTTTCTGTGACATACAGCCTGGCCCCTCCTGACCTCCAACACATTTATGAGTATTCCTAGAGTGATTCAGCATGGAAGCTGCAAATGAATTTCAAGATTACATGAATATCTAAATAATAATAATAATAAGGCAAAGGCCAGGCGTCCAAGAACTGATGCAGGGATGGTAAAGCCCACGTCCCTTCCTAACCATCTGGGAGTCAGACCCGCCTGAGGCTCAGTCTCCTTCATTTCAATCAAGACATGACTAGTGCATTCACAGTTTTCAAGACGACACATATACAAAGTCCCTGACTGACGGTCTGGCCAATGGGACTCAGGCAGCAGGGCTGAGAATTTGAGTGACATCAGCCTGACGACACTCAGTCTCAGTCAGCCTGTCTCACAGAAGGGAAGAAAAGAAGGCATCAGCATCTGTTACTAGGGTTTCCAGACTGTCCGCTAGGGAGGCAGGGACTTGTTCGTGGCTGTGTTGGTGAGACTGTGGCCAGGGCAGGTGCTTTGCCAACCTACTGTACGAATGGTGGATACCATCGCTGTTTAATCACCAGGGAGCACGGGTTTGGGGAATGGGCAGGCAAAGGGGCCTACTTATTGGATGCAAGACTAAGACACATTGTCCCAAGTGTTACTCAAACCCAGGAATGAGGTCTGGCCTGAGATCACCTTCAATGACACTGTCAGGCCTGAGTCACGGGAAGAGGAAGCAGGCCATCAGCAGACAGAGGGGACACACAACAATTAGGTTTTCTGCATTTGATCTGAAGCACCGAAGGTGTGAACAAACACTTCTGAGAAGCAGCTTTGTCTGCCCATGGATGAAAACTCCTGAGAGGAAGCTGCAGATGCCGACTGGCTGGTTAGAATCCCAGTACTGCGGAGAGGTTAGAATTGTGCAGGTCCAGTGGCCAACCGTCTTCTCAGGCCAGCTCTAACGCTCCAGGACAGCCATCCCCCGCCCACCTCTGTGTCTGAACTAACATATTGTAAGTGACAGATTTATGACTTTCTTTGTTCTGTAAAACTATGAAGGCTTTGGAAAACTGCTCCCATGCTGGGACATGGAACTTAGGGTAACTTAAATCTGTGTTCCTGCCCCAGGGCCACCACAATGGCTCCAGAAAAAGCATTCCTTTCGAGATGGGAGCTGTGACTTTATGTTGACAAAGGTCACTCAGGAAGGCTGTTGACCAAGTCAAGGAATAACCCTAATACTGGGAGCAAGGCTGCAGAGAGACAGAGTGCTTACCTGGCATGCTCTAGGCTCGGGGTGACTTTCCACTACTACAGAAAAGAAAACAAAGAAATGCTGCCAGTGCCAGGAAAAGCAGATGAACTCTGGTCCTCCAAAAGGAGGTGAGGGCTGAGATGGAGATAAGGAAGGCCTGAGGGAGGGAAAACTCCAGAAAACTACCAGAGAGAGGAGAGAGAGAGAAGCCACTTCCTGACTCCTTGTTTCCAGAAACCCCTGTTTTAAAATGTGAGGGCGAGTAGTCAGAATGATGGAGTGGGGCTCAGGGGAAGAAACAGGAGAGCATTCACTTTGGGACAGTGTCCATCCCAGAAACAAAGGGCTCGGCACACTGTTGCCAGAGCGTGGCCGAGAGCAAAGGCCGAAAGCGATGCTGCCGGAGTACCTGAGAGCGCCGGCGGCGACTTCTTTATTTTCTGGTGCTGTTCGGCTTCTATCTTGGCAACGGAGAGCAGAAAAGCCTCAGATACATCATAGCCGGCTTCCAGAAGCACATCCGAGTAGTGGACAAGGTGCAGCCTGGTCCACAAACTCAGGTTGTGGATTTTTGATATGAAATCTGTGATGCTTGTGACACACAATCATTTTAGTACTCATGCTTGAAGGAAGCTATTCTTTTCCTTCCCACATTTCACTAGCCTAGCCATAACCACCACCCCACCACCACCACTACCCGCCCCAACAACCAGGACCTCATATATTCCAGACCAAGGAGGACCTTCAACTTCCGATCTCCCTGTCTCGATCTCCCAAATACTGGGAATATGTATGTATGTATGTATGTATGTATGTATGTATGTATGTATATGTGTACCATGCCCAGTTTAAGCAACCAAACACAGGTCTGTGGGTATAACCAAAGTCCTAACTAGGCAAACATTCTACCAACTGAGCTATATCTATCCCATGACACATCTCTGTGTGTGTGTGTGTGTGTGTTTCCATGTGTCCCACAGAGTTTAATTAGGGTTGCTAGCATAAGCACAGGAGACAGGAGCACTGGCACTTTATCAATGAGCATACCCCTGAAAAAAATGACACCCCTCCCCCAACAACCATTGACTGTCACGAGCCTCAGGGAGGGGAGAGACCACATGGTATCTCCCCATCCACGATGAAATGTTGATGGCCCCAATCTTGTGCAGATAACCACAAGCACAGTGAGGGCGTAAGTACTATGGCTACATCATGCCCAAAGATGTGTTCCGGGTACCCATGTCCCCATCCGTGGCTGTCACATTCTCTCTGTCCTCTCTTCCCGACTATTCACAGCCTTGTAGGAGAGCCAGGCCCGTACTCTCCGTGAAGCTTTGGTTGTCACCACACAAAGATGAGGCTTTTACTCTTCTGTAGTCAAGGTCAGTTCTCCCCATCTATTCAGAATGCCTCTGGGCAGGCGCCTTGGCTCCATCTCCCAGACAAGAAGCATGGTCCTCCAAGTATAGTAATTGTCTACTTCTGCATCTCTTCCTGCCCCAATAAGTAGAAATCGAGAGCTTAGGGCAGTGTCTTAGTGGAGGGCTGTGACAGGCCAGAGGCCAGAGGCAGGTGAGGTGAGACCGCAATAACCTGGCTGAGCTGATGCAATAAGGGAAAAGAAAGGAAGCAGAGAAAAGAAGAAAGAAAGGACAGCAAGAGGAGGGTGAACAAGAAGAGCAAGGACAAGAACCCAGCACCAGCACGCCATCTTGGATCCTTTCCTGCTCTTTCTTGCCTTTGTCCTCATCTCTATGGATGCCTGGAGGAATGCTCATGGGGTGAAAGAGGAGAATGCTGCCGCACCAAAAAGATA
Organism: Cricetiscus sungorus; assembly: GCA_030556225.1. Classification (NCBI taxonomy): domain Eukaryota; kingdom Metazoa; phylum Chordata; class Mammalia; order Rodentia; family Cricetidae; genus Cricetiscus; species Cricetiscus sungorus. Next base: position 3,413,009 of record JANBXA010000395.1, on the reverse strand, counting down.
AAATAGAGCATCCTGGGGGACCCACCACCATGAATGTTGATCCCACATTAAGGTCCCATACGTGAATAAATGAACGTTTTGCTCAGGGAAGCCATGTTGCTCATGTGACATCAACATTCCATACACAGCAAGCAGACTTACCCAGGGCTCGTGACAAAGCCGCACAGGCCTTCCCAACAGCCACTCATCTTCATGTGCCACGGCAGCTCCTGATACACTCTCCAGAAAACGGTCTGCCGCTGGAAGTACTGCATCAAGACCTGGTGGAGACGCGCCTTCTTGTGATTCACAGTGTTCTGGGACAGGTTTGAACTGCTCTCTCTCACCGGAGTGATTACACCTATTTCAAAACCAATTGCAGCCTCACAGTTCTGCTTTTTTCGTGGATTAAAATGCTATCACAAAAACATAACAAGTCCGGTGCTATAATTAGGTAAGGAAAAGTCAAAGTCATCTTGGAGAATGGCTTGGACGGGGCTTCGGAAATGGCCCAGTAGGAAAGATCTTGATCAACAAACATGCGGGCTGGAATTTGGATCCCCAGAACCCATAAACTCCAGGCAGAGGTGATGCTCATCTGTAGTTACAGCACTAGGGAGGAAGACCAAGGGCATCCCCAGAGCAGGCTAATTGGCCAGCTAGCTAGCTACCCAGATCCAGGACCTGTGGGTTTCAGTGAGAGACCCTGCCTCAATATTTAATGTGAGAAGGAGTTAAAGAAGATATTGCATATTAACCTCTGGCCTCTACACACATGAACACACACACACACACACACACACACACACACACGCACACATGCACACATACATATACATACCTGCACACACATGCACACCTGAAAACACACATGCATGCACACCTGCATACACACACACACCTGCGCACACACACACACACACACACACATGCACACCTACATATACATACCTGCACATACATGCACACCTGAAAACACACATGCATGCACACCTGCATACACACACACACACACACACACACGTACAGACATGCAGCCACAAATGCACATACATATGACCAAAAAGAGCATCTCATGTAACTTTCTGATTTTCTACAGAAAATATATATAGTTATGATTAAGGGTAAATGTGTAGAATTTTCATTTTGATTTTCCCTCCCCCACTCCCACAAGGAAAAACTTTCAACTATTCTTTTTCTTTTCTTTTTTTTTTTTTCTTTTCTTCTTCTTCTGTTTAAGGAGTGCCAAGCAGTGGTGGCGCATGCCTTTTATTCCAGTACTCAGGAGGCAGAGACAGGCAGATCTCTGTGGATTCGAGACCAGCCTGGTCTACGGAGCTAGTTCCAGGACAGCCAAGGCTATAAAGAGAAACCCTGTCTTGAAAAACAATAACAAAAACAAAATAAAACAAAAAAGAAAGGAGAGAGGCAGTGTAAAAGTAACCTAAGGATAGAGATATTATTTTTATTTTATGTGTACAGATGTTTTGCCTGCATGCATGTTTGCATACCACATGTGTGCAGCACCTATGGAGGTCAGAAAATGGCATCATCAGATCCTCTGGAACTGGAGTTACAAAAGTTGTTAACTGCCATGTGGCTCCTGGGAATCAAGCCCAGGTCCTCTTAACTACTGAGCCGAGTCATCTCTCCAGTCCTACTGGTCTAGTTTCAGTACACACCATGGCTGCTGTCTAAATAAGCACACTCTAGCGCATGATGGGGAGCATTCTGGAGACCTGATTCTTCTTCCTGACCTCCTAAGGGCCCAGTGGTCACTGAGCAAGCAAACGGGAGTGTGATGCCAAAGCCAGGAGTTTGCATCTTCGTCCCCAAAGGGAAATGGTCCTAACAGGTTACCAGTAACAAAGCTCTCAAAAGCCTAGAGTTTTGTTTAATCAGAGTCTGGTGAGGTCTATTCTTGAAAATGAAAATATTGGAAGTATTTTTAAACTTTTTTTTCCTGGACACTTCCTCTTGCAAGATGGCACACCAAGCCCATGTTATCATGAAAACTGAGCAAGAAGACCCTCTGTTTAACCTGCGTTTGTGCTGAAGCGGCTTCAGGTCACCCACACGTTTGCAGAGCGTTTGTGCTATTTTGTCAAACGTGCACATATGCTGTGGTGGCAATGCAATGCTTATGAGACCCGAGGAAGAAAAGAGATCCCTGCCTCAGTGTACGGTGACAGCATTTGTGTGGGCGGTGCATTGAGAAAGTCAGGTGGGAAAGTGAGAGAGAAAAATAAACGGGACAAACGGTACCCTGAGTGCCAAACCTGGAAGTGCTATACACAAAGGCTAACGTTCCCGACGTTTTAGGCTGGGGCGCAGCTCACTGTAGAGTATGTGGATAGCGTGCTCAGGCCCTGGATTCAATACCCAGCACACATGAAAAGGGAGGATGTTGTTGATAACACTGCATTTCCTTTCATCTTTTACAAAATAGTCTCACGAGGAAGACTGTGAATCCTCATATGACAAATGAAGCTACTTAAGAAACTACGTACAGGATGGGAGGAAAGGTCTGGCCTGTGCTTAGAAAGTGGAGCACACGTCTCACTGACAGACTTAGCCTCAAACGCTGGGAGCTACTGTGACATGCTGTAGGCCCGGCTAGGCTACACTGACAACAGCTGATCTCGGTGGCTCGGGAGAGCAAAGGTTCAGTATGTCTGTCTTGGGACTGGGGACCTGAAACTAATCAGGAAATGCCACACAGTCACACAGACCCAACCAACAAAGGTGCTAGAGAATATTAATCAAACAGCTGCCATGGGGATTATCTGGGTAACAGATGGGATGCTATATTTACACACACACCCATTACTCTCAAGGAAAATATCATCGTTATCCTTATTTTGAAAACGAGAAACACAGTTTAAAGGAGTTAAGCACTTTGCATAAGAAACTTTCAGTTCTGTAAGATTCCAAAATCATCATTCGATGACTTCTTTTGAGGGTGGGGGTTCTCCAGACAGGGTTTCTCCATATAGTTTTAGAGCCTGTCCTGGAACTCACTTTGTAGACCAGGCTGGCTCACAGAGATCTGCCTGCCTCTGGCCCCAAGTGCTGGGATTCAAGATGTGCACCACCGCCGCCCAGAGTAATTCTTTTTTTAAATCATTTTTTAGAAGATGGCAAGGCAATTTTCTGGAGGGAGCTAGGATAGACTCGGTGTGTCCCCTGAGAGAATAACCCTGGACTGCTCGGCCACTGAAGTCAGTCTCTTAACTTCAACAACCGGAGTCCTGCATATTTATTTACTCAGTCTTGTCCTCTAGAGAAACCCCGCACATTTCCTCTCGAGTGTGAGACTCGCTCCTTCCCTTTAGCCCTACGCACTTTCCCAGACTCAGTTCCTCACCCAGCAGCCTGTGCTCCACCGCACTCCGTAGGGACTGGTGCCGGAAGCAGAGGAGGCCATTGGGTTTCTCCAGGATCCAGTGCTTGGTGGCATTGCGGAAGGCTGCCCAGTGCACTGTGGTCACTTTTTGGTGGTTTCTGTAGCCCAGCATGTCCAAAAGCTGGAGCAGTTCGTCCTCAGCCAGACCACAATGTGAGATACACAACAGGCACAGCGCGTCTGCCACCCAGCCGCTCAACCCTGTGCAGCCACGACAGTGGGGACAGAAAGATGAGAGAACGTGAGTCCGTGAGAGTGGGGATCCACTACGTCAGGAACCAGCATCGCTCCCTCAGCCAAGGTAAGAACTGTAATGACCCAGACTTACAAAGGAACGAGTGAGTGAGTGCTGAAGGGGATTTGAGCCCAGTCTACCTTCGGAGCCCCTCCCCCCCCCCGTGTCAGCCTCCACCTGCAGTGTCACAGCTAACAGTGGTGCCAGCTATGATGCAGGTGTATCTCCTGTACAAGTGTTTCCTTCACGCCCACAGGCACCACTGAAGGGCCCCTTCAGCCCCTGTTCTATCACAAAGTCCACACAGTCCACTACCCTTCGTGCACTGAAGGGACCAGTATCGCCTGCTGTCTCCAGGTAAAGCAGATCTCAGCTGGGCTAAGCTCTTCCTAGACCCGTGGCGGGGCTCCCTGGACCAGTCGAGATTGCCGGGGAAGCTCCAGTCCCCGGAGTAAGAAGCCCTGGGCTTCACTGTGCAGTCCGGGACGTAGCCATATGGAATGGGTCAGATGGGGATGTAGCTGCACAGAATGGGTCAGATGTCCCTTGTGATTCTTCCCTTCCACCCTGTGGAGGTGTGGGGCAGTACAACAGCAAACCGTTTAGTTTTTTGGGCTAGGCATGGGGCAATGTATCTCAGTAGTAATCGATGTATCCTGTACTACTCATCCACCTCTCCAATCCCGTTCCAATCTGGGTTCCACGGCCTGAAGGGAAGACTGATTCGGCAGAAACAAAACAAGCATGTTTCAAACCAGATTTCATAGGCCTACAGTACAGACAACAGCGTGAGAAGATAAAAATCTTTCCAAGACTGGTGGTTGATATCATAAACAAATCCTAGAGTAGGCTGTTTACCACAAACAATAGACTCATAAGATGCCATTGCAGAACCGAGAAAGATCTAGGAGCCAGCTCATGAGGAAATCAGGACCAAAGAAGCCAGGGTGTGGTAGCCAGGGTTGGGAGGCAAGAGCAGGTGGAGCTCTGTGAGTTTAAGTTCATCCTGGTCTACATAGCGAGCTCTGAGCCAGCCAGAACTGCATATAGAGCCTGTCTCCAAAACAAAACTGGTCTGTGAGTTGAAGTTTATCCTGGTCTACATAGCGAGCTCTGGGCCAGCCAGAACTGCATATAGAGCCTGTCTCCAAACAAAGCCGGCACCTAGGAAAGCTGAGCAGAGCAATCTGCAAATCACGTGTACCTTCTACTCTGGAGTGAACGAAATCCTAGAAAGACGCAAGAGGACCTTTGTCACTTGTGTGCGGGCCCTCGGTGGGCTCAGGCAGGCGGTGGTAGTGGCAAGATAAACCACCATGGAGCCTGTCCTGGAAGGGGTCTGTCAAGGTCCTTTCTCTGAAAAGCTCTCTCCAGGCCCGAGAGGGATGAGGACTCTGGGAAGCTGTATGTGTCCTGGCTTTCATGAGAAGGGTGTGGGGAGATTGAAAACCAAAGCCTGGTGAGGGTAAATAAGGGACTTCACCAGCAGGGGGCAGCAGAGACAGAACAACCAAGAAAAGATGACGCTGCTCCTTAGAAGGAGTCACAAAAGGAGGGACCTTTAAGGGCTGTGCTTCATATGGGATCAACTACCAACGCAGAAGACTGCGCAGGGACAGATATAACCAAAGTCACCCATGCACCAAGGCTCCATCCAAGAGAAACATGAAAAGTATCTGAATCGCCAGACGTGAGGCCATAGTGGGGCTGGAGACATGAGAATATGCCTAAATTCACTGCATAGGCTTCAGCCAAAGCAGGACTGTGGGATCAAGACAGAGGTTTACACTGAGTTGTAGAAATAAGAAAAGCACACATTTCAGAGCCCTAAAAATTTTCAAAGTTGTGCCTCATGCAGGTCTCTTCATAATCAACATATATCTCTCTAGACAGAGTCACCAAATGTAGCCATAAGGAGAAACACCCAGTTAAATATGAATTTCAGATAAACCAATTTTTAGTATAAATATGCCCCCATGCAATATTTGGGACATATTTATTCTGAGAATACTTGTTTTTTTTTTGTTGTTGTATTTTTGTTTTTTGGAATCCAATGAATGATTAAGTATATCCCATGAAATATCAGAGACATGTTTCTACCCTAATATTATTTTTTAAAGGCTTACTTTAAAGACTCATGTGTCTTCATGAGTTTAGGTGCACCACATGAATGCAGGTGCCTGCAGAGGCCAGAAGGCATCAGGACTCCAGGAAATGAAGTGCATGCTGGGCACCAAACTCAGGTCCCCTGCAAGAGCAGTGAGCACTCAGAACTGCCAAGGCGCTCCTCCAGCCCCCAGAATATTATCTTTTCTCTTTATATCCCTCCCTAAAATATTAGTTGTTATTGATTTGAAATTCAAATCTAATGAAGTTCTGTATTTCTAACGACAATTCCCTCCATAGTCCCTTCTCCTGAGCAAGCGTACACTACCACCTTTGTCCCTGTGGACTCCCACCAAGATGTCAACCCTGCCCAAACCTTTTCCTGAAGTCACCGTGTCTACGGCTTCTTTATGCTTCAAACTCCAACCATAATCTTCAACCCAGCGTTTCAGAATCAACTCCCAGAGCTCCTGGACAGAGGTTGCCTCCAAGTACTCCCTCAGACACTGGAACTCGTTGCGGTAGATCCTGCACTCCTGCAGCTCCCTGGCTATGACTGCGAGCTTCAGAGGGTTCAGGTTTGGTTTCTTCCTCAAAATGGGTCTGCTCTGCTCAAAGCGTTCTTGGTCACAAATGGAAAGATGCTTTCTGAAGATGCTGAACTTGGTGTCTTCGTCCCCCATGCCTGAGAACTCCACAGTCCTTACATCCGGGCGTGTACACAGCGACTTGCAGGATAGGCTGGAGGAGACGGTGCTCAGAATGAATTTACAATGGGGAGGGAGCGAGCGTGGAAGCCATGAGAAGTCTTTGGCCTATTGGAGACATTTGAAAACGTCAAAGGTCTTAAAATTACTTTGCTACTTAGAGTAGATGGAATATTGGGTGTGAGTACAGGGAAAGAGTGGGTTATGGTCACTAAGAGTAACTTGATTAGGAAAGCATTTGGTAGTGAGAAATACAAATTCACACAGAATGAAACCGCATTTGACTGAAGCATCTAGAATGAGTCTAGCAGTGCAAACAAACTCTTAAAAATAGGTGTCCACAGACAATTTAATAAAATCTCAAACCTCTGAAGAATAACCTACAGTGATAATCAGGGGAAATTAATAAAAGGCAAACTGAACTACTTAATAAGAGGACCTTTGTGTTGTGGTAAAGAATTGTTCCTTTTTGCAGTAAAACTACAATATGATCTTTTCTTGATTGTTGTTAAAATTTCAATTACCCACTCATATATGAATTTTGTGTGCACATTTGTATTTGTATGTGCAGGCAGGTGCCACAGCACAGGTGCAGAGGTCAAAGGACAACTTTTGGGAGTCAGTTCCTGCCCACTGTAGGATCCCAGGTATTGAACTCAGGTTGTCAGTCATGCAGTAGGCATCCTTACCACTCAGCCATCTCACTGGCTCTCTTTGCCTGAACTCTGATTCCGCCAATTAATTATCTTTGGACCTTAGACAACACCTAGCATCTCTTTGCCCTCTGCGCAACCAAGGATGAGTAGTCTCTTTTTAAACATCTGTGTACACTCCAGACCTTTGATTCTGAGACAAAAAGAATATGTTGATACATTTAAAGCTGGTACCCAGCCTATGGTGGATGCCATGTAAATGTGTGTCTAATAAAACATAATGCATTAATTAAAACCAACAATAGGTGCACCTAGAAACACAACACAATTAAATGTACTATATACACCCTAAGTAACTGGGTCTTCTTTTTTCATAAAATAAGTGTTCTCTTAAAAAGATGTTACCTTCTGACCTGAAATCCCATAAATGCCAACCAACTCTTCGATCCCATCTAGCACAAGTATGCATGGTTTTAAGCTGATGGAGGCCATGAACACTTCTACAAGAAGTGAAAAGACCAAGACATTTGAGTCTTCATTAAGAAAATCCATTTCAATCTGCAGACCTACAATACAGAAACATCAAATTAGGTGAAAATGTTTGGGCTGCTGCTAAGAAGTGCTGATGGGCTGGGGGCAGAGAGGCTGGGAAGTTAGTTAGTGACACTCACACTTGTGCAGCTGACACATGCATGTGCATGCTTGACTGGGAAGTTAGTGCCACTCACAGCTGTGCAGCAGACACATACATGTGCATGTTTACCTGGCTTCCTCAAGACATTCAGGCCCAAAGCAGTGATGGTATTTGTCATCAGATGTCTCTAATACATTTTCAGGATTTCATATAAAATACTATGTATGTATGGTGTTTGTACATGTTCCTTGTGTACAGACATATGTGTGCATGAGTATTTGGAGGCCAGGGGTAAATGTCTGGTGTCCTCCTCAATTACTTTCTGCCTTAGTTTTTGGGACAGGGTCTGTCTCTGAAACAGGAGTTCACATATGCGGCTACACTAGCTGACCAGTGACTTCAGGGACCCTCCTATTTCCACCTCCCCAGGAGTCCAAAGGCCATGGGAGTTTGATGCAAAACTCATCACTGTGAAGGAAAGCTCCAAGCAAAAGACATTCTAGTAGCCATAACTATTTTTTCTTAAAATTATGTTAAAGATAAAAAAAATATTCATAATACTAGAAAATGGTCCTAAACATTTCCCATTGTTTAGAAAGAGCCAATCTCTCTCTATTAAAGGTCTGATTTAAATGTTGGTATCTCAAATGTTTAAATTCCCACTAAATGACTTACCAATTGACAGACTTGGTGCTCTGTGTGTGTGTGTAGTGCTCCTGTGTGTGGAGGTCATTGTCCAACACAGATTTGCTGAGAATCTTCTATGCCTGTGCCAGGTACTAGGTATATCAATGACCAATGAAACAGACATAACCTCTGAACTCACGGGGCTGGCAGAGGGAGACACACGTGCAATACTGGAACTTTCTAAAGTCTCCTGGGCAATCAAAAAGGAGATGTTCACATCCACATGAACTGCCAGCACATGGGGCTGGGACTACACTGGCTGTCAGTCAGGGAGAGCTGCGCATCAGCGCTCTTACAGACGGGTGGGTGGCCCATGAACAGAGGCGTAAAGGATTGGAAGTAATTCACCACCAGAGAAAATCGAGAGGAGTGAATGAACCCCAAATGATGGGTCTACTCCAAAGAAACCAAACTTACGGAGCAAGGGGCAAGAGGTCAAGCTAGGACGTGATCTTGGCCCAGGACACAAACTCTGTCACAAAGCTGGTTCTCTGCCCATTTATTCATCAACTCACAGGCAGGTTCCCCTGAGAGCCAATGCAAGACCAAGAAGGAAACCTCCCGAAAGACAGATTTTCCTCTGTTGCCTCTAGGAGGCTGCACAGTGCAGTGTTGAATTTCAAAGGCAACGAGGGCCAGGGCTTAGACACTCCACCCATGTGCGGCTGCTGATGCTGCCACTCTGAGCCCCAGGCTCCTTGTCAGGATGCTAAGGGCCTGGAACAAGGTGCTGATGAAGCCCTTAACACAATGCCTGGCGCTCAGGGAGTCTTCAGTCTGTAGGACTCGACTTCTACGGCTGCCACCCAACACCACAGCACATGGTGGAGAGGAATTGCCCCAATAAAAAGCTTGACTCTGCAAAGCATGTCACAGAAGGGACAGCAGCTGCTAGCAAGGCAGGGGAGGGGACAGGATACTGAGAGAGCCTGATAGTGACAGTTTGCCTCCACCAGACACTTTGTCCTGGTAGAGGCTGGGGCCAGAAAAACAGAAATAGGTCACGTGAGGCATTTGGTGTCCCAGAAAGGAAGGGTCCCTGCTTACATCTCACAAAGAAATGCTTGCAGATGCAGAGGACAGAAGTGAGTCGCAGGGAGACCGGCTGAATCTGCAGTGTGCACCTGTGTTCTCTCAGCTGCATTTCTGACCCCTGCACCCACATCTCCCGGAAACCAGCTGTGCTGTGAAGTACAGACAGTCCTGAAATCCCCTCACCCTCGACCTAATCCAGCTGCAGTGACAACACACAGACTCTCCTATGGCCATCTCTCTTCACCTTAACCTAGAAAGGGGGTTCCCTTAATAGTGAACCTTTCTGCTTCTTTATCCAACTCAGGGAGGGATGCTTCTCTCACTAACCAGTAACAACAGCAAAATAATAGTTGCCGCAGGGTGCCAGATTCCATTGTCAATCCTTTACACTTTTAATCTTTTCGTTCTCACAGTCTTAGGGGGTGGGCTTTACTGGTGAGAAACAGGAAAAAGAGCTTGAGTTTACTCAGGAAAGAGGGAAGCCAGAAGTGTGGATCAAGCTCAAAGCCTCCTCTCCTGGGCCTCCAGCAAGAGTGAGAAGAGGTGCTCTCACGGAGGGAGAGCTGTATGCCTGGCTTTGTCCTGCTCCTTCCACACTAAAAAGCTGCTTGTTTGAAAAACAGCAGCTGTTTTTTATTCGGAGCTTTCTGAACCCCCAGGACACACTCATTAAAATAACAACTCACTTTGGGAATAAAATCATAGCTGGGTGTGTTCACCGAGCTTACATCACCAGCTGCCTAGCCCAAGTGAACACCTAGGGGATGTGCCAGCAAAGGAGGGGACAGTCACACCTGCTTCTGCTAGGTCACATTTCCCCTGCTTCACAGACACAGGAAGTGCAACCAAAGAGAACTCAGCCATCCACACTTGCCCTGCACGCTCACTGACCCACCAGGCACACAGACACTGGCCCTACCCCACATGAATTGTGTGGGCACATCCAAAGTCACTGTGTGGCATCTCAGATTACCTCAGGACCTAGAAGCACACACCGGGTGGATGACAAGAGATAACTGTCACCAGCAAGGAAAGTCAGGGTGCTTATGAATACGTACATACATACATACGTACATACATACATACATACATACATACATACATGCGCGCTCGCACACACACCCACACCCACACCCACACCCACACCCACACCCACACACACACACACACACACACACACACACACACACACACGGCAGAGGCACAGCAATGACAATCATTAATGTTTATCAGTGTTCATTGTATGTGGGGCTTACATGGCACCAAAATGCCTTTGTCTTTTGTACTTTATCCTACTTAATCCTCTTAACTGCCTAAAAAGGTTCTTTTCCTTTTATATCCACACCTTATAAATAGAAAAACAAAAGTGGGTATGGCAGGCTTGTGATTAGAGCACTTGAGGAGTTGGAAATTCAAGGCCATCCTTGACTGCACAACAAATTTGAGACCACCCTGAGCTACATGAGACCTGTCTCAAAAACAAAAAACAAACAAACAAAAAACAAAACAAAAAAAAAAACAAAAAAAAAAATGGGAACCAGCCACAGGAAGTTAAAATAACTTACCCAAGGCCAAGGCCATATGAAGAGTAAGTAGCACAGGCTTGAATACAGGTCCTCAGGCTCCCAGGACAGAATGAAACACAGCACAGCCCTCCCCCAACCCCAACCCCATGAGTGCCATCAATGCAGGCACACCACACGGCCAAAGCAGACCCTTGACTAACTCCAGGCCTGCTCCTCCCCCACCCCCACCCCCCACCCCCTCACCCCCCACACCAGCACTGCCGGTCTCAATACAGAGCCCGTGCCTTTCTTTTCCTAAAGCCCAGATATGGGGACTACCCTCAGTTTCCCCCTTTCCTCAATCCACATCCAGTTCTTCAGCGACTTCTCAGACTGCCCTCAACAAGCTTCCATCTCAATAGCCAATAATAAGTGTCCCTCCCTGTCTGCAAACTTGCTTCCCTGCATTCTAGAGCTGAGAGCTGCAGCATCACTTTCGGGCAGCGGGAGAGCAGGCTGGGTCTGAAGAGACAGGCAGGCTTCTACCATTCCTCCCTCTCCTCTAGCCCAGCGCTCTCAATGTGTGGGCCGAGCCCCCTCTTGGCAGTCAACCACACTTCCACAGGGGTTGCATAGCAGATAAGGACATTACAGTTCATAACACAGCAAAATCACAGGTACCAAGTCACGATGAAAATAAATGTAAGCCCCCACACAACGATGTCGACAGGTGAGACCCGCTGCTCCAGCCCAAGGCAGAGACTGGCCTTTCACCACCAGCCTCTATTCGGGAAGAATCCGTTTCCTCCAGGCCTCATAGGGAGGAATTCTGCCTGTTACTAGGAAGACACAGACACCTAGTAGACTATTACCTGGGAAGTTAGGAGGGAGAAGCAGGAATGAGGTTGAGGCCATAGGGATTTACACCAAAACAAGAGAGACCAGCCCCAGGGACAGGGGCAAGAACTATTCCATCTTCCTCCTCTCCTTTTCTTTCTTTGTTTTTCAAGACAGGGTTGCTCTGTGGAACTCACTCTGTACACCAGACTGGCCTCGAACTCACAGAGATCGCCTGCCTCTGCCTCCTGAGTGCTGGGGTTAAAAGCGTGTGCCACCACACCCAGTCCAAGAACTGCTCATTTCTATCAGCTGGTATTTAAGACTTTTTTATGTTAATTACCCTTTGATTTTATTCACATGGGAAAAGGATGGACACAACAGTTTTAATGAGTTTTCTTTTTATATTAAGATTCATGCTTTTCTCGAAACCAGTTTTTTTCTGGTCTTAAGAACTTTTTGGTTTTAGGTTGACAAGTGACCTGAGCTGTTTAAAGCAGTCATATTGGTATTTATAAAAAGTAAAAGTGGGGGCTGGAGAGATGGCTGCTCTCCCAGAGGACCTCGGTTCAATTCCCAGCACCCACATGGTCGCTCACAAGTGTCTGTAATTCCAGTTTCAGGGGATCCGGCACCCTCACACAAACATACATGCAAGCAAAACACCAATGCATGTAAGATAAAAATAAATAAAACGTTTAAAGTAAACTCAGAGTGCAGAAAGAATAACAAGACAAGGAGTGGGTGGGGAAGGAGAGGGTGCAGGGTGGGGGGTGTTCATTCCCGCCTGTCTGACTCTCTTACCTTGGGCTCTGTGCTGAAGCTCTACAATGAAGTAGTGGATCACAGACATGATGTCACTGCTCTCACACGTGCTCCCCACAAAATACGGGATCATCAACACTCCGGGATATTTGTTTTTGAAATAACTGACCCAGTTGGCGATGAGAGTGGACTTCCCACAGCCTCGTTCTCCAGACAAGAGCAAAATAGACTTATAAGTTGGAAGAGGGCGTATTCTGAAAAATAGAAGGGAAAGGAGCAGGCATGAATATTTACCAAGAAAGAGGAGAGAAGACATTTTCCTAGGTGCGTTTTCCCACTGTCCTATCTGTCTACTGTGCTCACCCCTCTCCCACCAGGCTATCCTTGGTGATGTAAGTCACACTGGGAGAGAATGAAGAACGAGGGGCACCCAATCGCCAAGGACACCCATCAATTCTGAGACCCTCAGAACGGAAACCCCAAATAACTTGCCACCGGTATTGATGACTGAGAAGTACCTGCACCCTGGCCAGGGTGAGTGGCTAGTAACTCTAACAAACAACTGTCTGTGTTCTGGCAAGAGCTGTCATGGTGCTTAATGTTTAGTGAAATTTCCAGATATGCACACCTATTTCTGAATTTCATGACTGAGACTTGTGACTTACAGGTATTTTATCTTTTTACCTGTTTCTTTTTGAGACAGGGTCTCATGTCGCTTAGGCTAGCCTCAATCTTTGTAAATAGCCAAGAATGATCCTCCCACCTCAAGCTCCCCAGTGCTGGGATCACGGGTGTGCACCATCACCTCAGACATGCATGTATCAGCTAGGTTTAGTGGTGCTGACTTGTAAACTCTGCCACTTGGGATACCGAGGCAGGAAGATCACAAGTTTAAGGCCATCCCAGATAATGTAGTGAGACCCTGTTTAAAGAAAAGTAAGGGAAAGTGCTGGGTGGTTCAGTAGGAGAGGGCTTCCATACATGAGGCCCCAGGCTCAGCCTCTAGCAGTCATACAAAATAGGTATGCACCCGGGCATGTGCGCACATGTGCGTTTGTATGTGTGTGTATAATGGTTTTCCACTGCTTCTGAATATCATGAGGATGTATTGACTAGGATAGCACCTGACATCAAATGTTGAATGAATAAATGACTGAATGAATGAAATGAAACACATGAGCCATAATTCAAATTCAGCCATGTAAGAGGACTCGTTAAAAAAAAAAAAAAAAAAAAAAAAACTCATTGAAATGAGAACTCTCAGTCATTAAAAAGTTGTTTTCCTTCGTTGATAGGAATTGGGAACAGTGCCCTGTCACTTAAATTCTTTCAGCAATAATTTTCTTTTGGGGGAGTGGAGGATTTCAAGACAGTGTTTCTCTGCATAGCCCTGACTCTTCTGGACTCACTCTGTAGACCAGGCTGGCCTCAAACTCAGGGATCCACCTGCCTCTGCCTCCCAAGAGCCAGGATGAACCGCGTTTGCCACCACTGCCTGGCTTTCACCGATAATTTTCAAAAGTAGGATTTAATTTTGAGTCCTACTCCTACCTCTGCCACCAGCCAGAGTGATATAATATATACTGTTGAAATGTATCTGTGACCTATGAAACCAAAAGACCGTCAGTGCATTTCCAACTCCACCACTTTCCCCGCAGCCGCCTGGCATCTTCGCTATTTCTCTAGCCTCGGGGCTCCTGTATTTACAATTACTTCTGTCTGGAATGTTTTTCCAGGCCATGTTTGCATAGCTGGCTGCCTCAGTTAGTTCTATTAGTTACCCAAACATCACCTCGTCACCTAGGCCTTTCCCTCACCTATTACTTGCCCCCTTTGTTTCAGTGTTTCATTCTGCTCCATTGGCCTTGAAGGCATGGAGCACTCCGCACGCTCTTCCCACACGGAGCACTCCGCATGCTCTTCCTACATTCTGCTTAGTCCCGTGCCCGGGATCAAATGCCACAGAGGCAGGGATTTCAGCTCTTTTGTTCACTGTAGTATCTGTGAGTCTGAAACTGCATGTGACACCACGCAGGTCACATCAGTGAGTTCAAATACATACGTGCTACATCCTCGTAAACAGAGGTGCAATCACCATGGTTTTTGCTAAAAGACGAAAACATTCTTAATGTATGTATGTATGTATGTATGTATGTATGTATGTATGTATGTATATGGTCTTTGGATTTGGGGTTTCTCTGTGTAACAACTCTGGCTGTCCTGGAACTAGCTCTGTAGGCCAGGCTGGCCTCAAACTCACAGAGATCCACCTGCCTCTGCCTCCTGAGTGCTGGGATTAAATGTGTGCACTGCCACCACTGACACCCCCACCCCCTGCATTCTTACAAAAAACTCTATCCATAAAAAGGTGATGTATGGCCTGGCATGGTGGCACATGCTTATAATTTCAGTACTCAGGAGGCAGAGACAGAAAGACGGCCAGAAATTTAAGGCCAACCCAGACTGCAGTGAGCTTGAGGCCAGCCAGGGCTGCACAGTGAGGTCAAGACTGAAGGAGACAGAAAGAGAGAAGTAAAGGGGGAAAAGTTGGTATTTTGGCCATGCTTTGCACCTTAGAACAAAGAACATTCTTCTGTTGACTTACACACAGTGTTCAGGAACACACAGTACAAAGCACTATTCCAGATGGTAAAGCAAACAGAACCCTAAATGTTCCCATACAGTTAGAAAGACTATCTAATCATTGTGCTTTTACTGGGTCCAATCTAAATTCTTCCAGCACAACAAAATTTATTTGAATGATGAACTATTCAAAAATAATAAACAAAATGAAAATCTACAAAGCAAAAACCTCAACTTTAAAGTAAACAGCTGATTTTCACTATTAAAGGCTATATAATCATCACTTCTATTTAATTCCAGAACATGTCCAGTATCCCAAAAATCCTCTGTTCCTGTTAATAGACCCCCCTTTCCAACCTCACTCTCTAACTCTCTGCCTCTGTGTACGGACTCACCAATGCGAGCCTAACATTTTTATCCCATAGCCTATGTGTTCTCCTAAAGTCTTAAAAACATTGGCTGAGTATAATGCTGTAGTGGCCTAGCATGAGCACCCAGAGCCTCCAGAAAACTCACTGGTCACTCTGAGTGGTCTGCAATGAGAGGATTGAGCCTAGGATACAAACTGCAAATACCATCCCAGCTATGGCGGCTTCATTTCAAATCACAAAATTCTTACAAAATAAATGAGATATACAGTAAGGGCCAGAGGAGACGCGGAGGGACACTGTAGACAACCCCAGCTCTCTGTCACCTCATCTGACCAGTGCCTGTGGACAGTAAATAGGGGTCTACAATCACCATTGGTGACAAAATATGGGGTTGGCTGTACTGTGGAGGACATCAGATAAACCAAAAAGGACTTCATGCATTGTGTGTAATAACTTGACTCCTTATTAGCCCATATATGATATGGTCCATGTCCTAGTAAGTGCTTGGTGACTATATTAATATGACTTATAATGATAAATGTAGAAGCTCTTTGTAAACGGCGTAGTGTTATCAAAGCGTCCTTTATTTGCCCTAGTTCCTTTTGCTCACAGCCATCCCACTGCTCTCAGGGATTCGCTAAGCAAATTTGATGTATGAGACTGAAAGAGGGCAGGTCCTCATCTTGAGAGCTGAGAAATGCAGAAAAGTTTCACAAAAGCTGAGTGATTGCTGACATTCTAACTGAAGCGCGGCTTCACAGTCCTTCTCTTTACTTCTTTCTTTAACCCAATTTCTTATTTAAGTATTTGCAACTTTTAAAAATTAAAACATAATTACATAATTTCCCCTCCCACTCACCCCACACCCCCATTCCTTTACATTCATAATCTCTTCTTCCTTCATTATTATTGTGTGTATATATTTGTGCATATACATATGCATACATTTATAACCTCTTCTTCCTTCATTATTAGTGTGTATATATTTATGCATATATATGCATAAATTTATAACCTCTTCTTCCTTCATTATTATTGTGTGTGTGTGTATTTATGCATAAATGCATAAGTATCACCTGCTGAGTTGGTTTAGTGTCACTTGTGTGTATGTGATTTCAGGGCTGACCACTTGGTATTAGATAACAAATTAGAAGGCTCATTCCCAGGGAAGACTAATCCTCCCTCTCTCAGCAGTAGTCAGTGGCTTGTAGCCACTAGGGGTGGGGTCCCGTGAGATTTCCCCCTTCCTCAAAGTTCAGGTCTGGCTCGGGTAGCCATGTTGCTAAGGTATCTCAAGTGTAGTCTCTCACCGGTCTTTCTTACAGAAAGTTATTGGAAAAGAGATGCTAGACACTGTGGATTTAGAGGCTCACATCACTGAAACCAGGCTGTGTTAGCCCCATAAAATAAATTAGCATTTCTGAAGCTCTTACCTGAGAATGGAGTCTAGCCCCGACCTTGCTACACCACTCTCAGCATCAGGTTCAATGTCTTTTAAGGCAAATTGTTCCAGGATTTCAAAGGCCCTGTCTGACTCCTTGGAAATAACAAAAACTTGCTTGCACTTCTCAGCAAACTCTTCATGATACAAGTACTCAAGACTGTGTTTGTAGTCTTAAGAGGGGAAAAAAACATAAGGAAACTGTTAGATTTGTAGTTTCACGCCTTCAGTTCCCGGTGACTCTTCTAAATGCTCAGCAAGGAATCCACCCTTCTGTGTCTATATCTCTTTCTCTCCACGGTTGCACTGTATTTTATAGCCACTTATATAATAGTGAAAGCAAACCACAGACCAGGGATTCTCACCCTTCCTAATGCTGTGAATCCCTTTCATACAGTTCCTCGTGTTACAGTGGCCCTAACCATAAAATTTCGTTGCTACTTCATAACTGTGATTTTGCTACTGTTATGAATCATAATACAAATATCTGATAGACAACCTCCTAAAAGGGTCATGACCCACAGGTTGAGAACCACTGCCACAGACAAACCATTTATCCTTCCTTGTGCTGTTTGTACATCGAATCCAACTTCCATGACCTGATAGCAACAAGGGTAAAAGCAAATTTAGACTTGACACCTATATTTTGTTGTCTATTCAAATTGCTAGCTAGTACAAAGGTTCAGTTTTCTGATCTGTGTGAACATGTGTGTCCTCCATGGCACAGGTTGGGGAACAGAACTTTTTTTTTTTCAGGTACAATGCTCCAACATGGACAATAACCATAGGCATAGATGCAGCTCTGTCATTGAGAAAGTCCTTTAAATTCTGGCAATATGGAGGGTCAGGCAACTAGATGATCTCTAGTGTTCATTCCAGCTCCAATTTACTTCAGTTCTAAACCCACTGTCTGGTCAGACCACTCTTTGGAGAGACACATATTCCTCAAGTGTATTCTGGTGGCAACAGTGGGAGGTGGGGAATGAAGGATAGTATCAAAGTTTGAAATATAACAGTTTGTCTGGTAGATTCCCACAACACACATCCATAACTAACTGGTCTTCCCTGTGGTTGAGATTTGGGCCAGAATAAACTTAGAAACCCAGTTTGGCCAACACCAGCTCCAAGTTTCAAGAGCTTCACTAGGAGGCCCTTAAAGTCCAACAAGTCTCTTGAACTAACCTTAATCTTCACTCACTTGGGTTTCTCCATGAATAGTAGAAGTGTTTTAAATTTATTTTTAAAGTTAGCTTACAAAGAATGGGTTCTGTTACAGCGTTTTCATCCATGTGTCATGAAACTTCTAAGAGTCAAGACCAAACTGAAATAGGTGATCAGAATCCTCAGGAATGACACTTGCCATTGACCCCTAGTTGCTACATATACCTGCACACACATAAACACACACACACACACACACACACACACACACACACACACACACTCACATACACACTGACAACTCTACATTGCTTTTCAGGAGCTACCAGCTGACTGAATGGTTTTCTACTGTCCTAGCTGTAGACTGTGAAATCCTGACTCCACTTGAGTTATTAAAGTGTCCCAAAGATACACGAGGAGATCATTTAATACTTCTTTCTAAAGCATATATTTATATTAATTATACATTTATAATTTATATATACATATAATATAAACAACTTACATAACCCATTATGTATCTTCTCATTCATTTAGTACACATAAATCCATTTAAAGATAAAGCTTAGAGGCTTAAGAGATGGCTCAGCAATTAAGCGCGTACTGCTCTTGAGTTTAGTTCCCAGCACCCCCTTCAGGTGGCTTACAATTACCTTAACTTCAGCTCCAGGGGATCTGAGAGCACCTGCACTTATGTTCACATACCCACACACAGCATACTCATACATACATGTAATTTAGAATTAAAAGTACAAAGAGAAAGAAAGTCTAAAATAAGCTAACCTTTCAATAATATTCAAATCCAAGGGCTAATTAGGGTCAACAAGATGGCTCAATGGGTAAAGACACTTGCTGAGCAAGCCCAGAAACCCGAGTTTAACCCTGGTAGAAGGAGAAAACTGATTGCACAATGCTATCCTCTGGCCTCCACATGCCTGCTGGAGCCCAAGTGTCTCCCCGCTACAGACACGTACATCATACACATTCATGCATGTGTATCCAAAAAAGTTTAAAACCAACATATAGTAATGAAATAAGGTGGCCCTGCCAAGTCATGGTGGTGCACACCTTTAGTTCCAGCACTTGGGAGGCAGAGGCAAGGGATCTCTGTAGGTTCAAGGCCAGCCTGGTCTACAGAGTGAATTCCAGGACAGCCAGAGCTGTTGCACAGAGAAATTCTGTCTCTCCACCAAAAATGCAATAAGGTGACCTTCATCCAAATCTGTAGAAAAGCTTGAGTCTTCTACACACCAGTGATTATTAATCAGGTTTCAGATTGAGATCAGTAAAAAAAAATTAATATTAGACACATTTCACAGTTTAGCCAAATGTAGATATTCTTCCAGATGCCGTTTGTTGTTATTCATTCTTCTTAATAATTTCCCATGGCTAACATGTGCTGGGTATTTGTTTAGATGCTTCACTATTATTATTATTATTATTATTATTATTATTATTATTATTATTACTTTCCAGGTATTTACTGTCAATCTGTTTTATACAAAAAACCAATGCTTATCAATAGTAACTTGGTAAATTCAACAGCTTAGAAATAAAAACTCTAGGATGTAGCACAGGTCTGTACCAAGAGCCTAAACCCTACGCCCACAGTAATCATCTGGTCTGTGTTTTGGCTGCCTCACATCCCCTGGCTTTCCCTTCATCCCAGGAGCAGCACTGGACTAGCTGTGGGGACTCATTCAGTCTCAGCTCCCATTCTTCAACTCAGGGCTGCTCTTGCAGATGCGGGATTAGCTCAGCAGAGCATCACCCTGTTTTTGGCACCAGTGACTGAGTCAAATACAAACATATGGCTCAGCTCAGGCTCTCAGAGTCAGTTCTTCTGACTGGGGAATTCAAGGTGTTGAGCCCACGTCAGGACAGCAGATCCCAGCTGAGACCCAAGCCCATGTGAGTACCAAGATGAAGCCCAAACCAGAACTAAGCCTTGCACCTGTAGTTCTGTAAGCAAGTGTTAATTCAGTGGGATGGAATGGGACCCAGATTCTGCAATTCTCCTTTTTTATTGACAGAACTGATAATAATATTCTTTTCTGGGGTCCCTAATGGTTTGGCCTGCAAGCAGTTTCATGTTACCAGCAAGGTGCTACAGTGTGGGTCAATATTCTTAGCGTCACCACCCATCCATCTGCTCCTAATCACATGACAAGGTCTCTTGACTACCTGGTTCCAGAAAGGATCTCATCTCCTGTCACTTCTCATGCCCACATTAACTAGTCCTTACATTAGAAACTGTAACATTTGTGTGTCACCCCTTGAGCATGGGACCAAACGGAGTCATCTCCTTATCCCCTAAAAAATACCACATGTGTGTGAACATACCTCTTCTTGTATTACTTAATGAATTGTCTTCACAGATCTCTCCTGAAGCTTCTTTGGGTGAACAGCCTCTGCCACACTCTTAAGTACTGTTGGCTTTCAATCTACCACATGCATGCACACAGGACATTGCTTTCAAAAAACTCACATAATCTCTGTGTTTTGAGGTACTATGATGTGGGGCAGTGTTTCCCATGTTAGCTTGCATGTTACTCCCAGTCAGCAAATGCAAATTCTAATTTAGCAGATCTGGAACGGAATATTAGTTAGTCCATGGCCTCCACTGAGTAGTAAAGGATTCCACAGGTGGGGATTTGAGAATCACAGGGACCTGAGTTCAAGACCTGGATTGGTCCTTTAGTAGCCATGTAAGGCACTTTGCCACTGTACAGCAGCTTCCCTTGCTCATCTGTGAGACCAAAATTTTGTCCTTCAAGGGTTACACCGTAAAGACTAAATGTGACACTATATACATGTCACCAGACAGTGAAGATTCCTTCTTTTTCTAACTGTGGTACCAATGGCATTTGGGACCAGACCGCCCTTCATTGTGGAGGTCCCCCTGTTCATTTACATACCCACTAGACACAGGACGCTTTCCTTCACTTATGATAACCAAAATTCTCTGCAGATGAGACAAGAGGAGACAAAATCTACCCTGGGTGAAAACATCCCTCTAGATCTTCAAGCGAAGGCCAATGTTCTGGGTCTTCTGAGCTCTGTAACTTTCTAACAATGTCCGCGTCCATGGCCAGCTTCTTCTTTTCAGTTCCCAAAGTCCCCTTGCAGAGGACCCAGGTTCAGTTCCCAGTACCCACGTGGTGGCTTACAATCTCCTGTAATTCCAGTTCTAGGGGATCTGATACATTCTTCCAACCTCAGGCTCTTGCATGATATACACAGTGCACATGCATGCATGTAGGCACACACACACACACACACACACACACACACACACACACAACACATATACACACACAAACACACACACATTAAATTTTTTAAAATTCCTTCTCCAGAAAGGCACAGGAGACATCCCCTGATTGCCCTGATGGCTAATGCTGGACTTAGCCATCTCTCCATTTACCCACCTATGTTTTCCACGATCATAGGGACCGGGTGGAGCTTTTCCACAACAGCTGACCAGTCCTTGAAGACCATCTCACCCAGCTCGTCCAGGTCTCTATAGAATCGGACGGGAAACCCTTTACTAATGATCTTAGCCTTGAGTTTTCCAACCTTCAATTTTCCCTCTTGGGTTCTCAGAGAAACTGGGGACAGTTCATCTTCTTCTTCTTCTTCCTCACTGAAAGTCCTCAGCAGTGAGTTCGCTGTCCGGAAGTAGAAGAACTGAAATGGAGATTCTTTCCGAAATGCTGCCTGGGTGATCTCAAACTCCGTCAGGCTACAGTAGGGAGTCTCCAGGACCCACGGGTAGCCATTTTTTGCAGCGACATACAGATTTTGTTCTCCCTTTGACAAATTTGCAAAGTCCTTCACTTTGGAGAACATGAAAGGTGAGTATTCGGGGAGGAAGTCTCCGTAGGTCTGCCCCAGCAGGCAGATGAAGAAGGGAAAACAGCTGTCCACATAGTCCAGGCAGAGCTTGAGATGCTGTGAGCGGAGGCAGGAGTGCTGTCGGAACAGGTTGTCGGTGAAGGACTTATGTGCCTTCACAGCTGACCATCTCAGGTCCACAGCTTTGAAGTAGGTGCCCCGGAGGCTGCAGAAATCGTTAAGCCGAGGGAAGATGGTGTTAGCCAAAAAGTCTCTCTCTTCTTGGAAGTCATCTTGAGTGGAGCACACGTAAGGCTGGATGCATTTCTGGTACTTTAAGATGGACTGAGTTTTGTATCTTGAGCCAGGCTCATTTGCATTCAGGTTCATTTCACACAGTTTAGGGATGACATCACACTTGGAATAAGACCTTTTATCCTGGCCCAATCGCCAAGGTCCACAGCTTGGGTCTCCTCCTCAATAGCACTAATAACAACAGTCAGCTTTACTCAAATCTTGTCTTTGAATGTGTTCTGAGGAAGAGATACCACAGTCGATCTAGTTTAAGTAAGGGCAGAAAAGGGCAAAACAGATTATTTTAGGATTACCGGCAATGTGCCTTCCCTGACTCCCCACAAAGCTTTGGCTGAAGAACTAACAGCTCATCAGATGAATGGGGGAAAGGACTCAGGCCTCCCTTCTCCCTGAGGCCCAGTCCACCTTTCCAGGTCCTCTAGCCAACCACTACTCTGTCCCTTAGAAATATAAAAACTAAAGCAAGCTAAAATGCTGACAATAAGAAAAGGACTCTAACACAGTTAGGAGCCAGGCCACAACAACCAGGGAGAACTCATGATGAGGAGCCAAGGCAAGAATGGAAACAGGTATGAAGTGGAGGTCAGCACAGGAGAAACAGGCCAAAGACCAAGACCAAGAATATGGCTGCTTGCCAAAGAAAGTCTGCATCCAGGAGGCTGGTGGGGTTCTGTGGCTTTATTTTATCTTTAGTTCTACAAGCTCACACCTACTGGAATTTAAACCCACTGAACTAATGGGAAACACTTCGATGATGACACAGTTATGCCTGCAAAAGCTAAAAACAGTTACGAAAACTTCTTGGCTGTATGAGCTTTTTCTCGATACAGCTTACTTCCACACCAAATACCACTTTTTAAATTACATTTATTCCTTCCACATATAGTGAAACATGTCAGAATCATAAAACAGTTCCTAAGATCTCCTAACAACATTTAAGTCCATGCCTTTTTCAAAAAGTACTAACCCTCTGCCTTGCACTGCCTCAATAATCCCACGGGAGAGAAACCACCACCTACCACATAGACAAGGAACAAGAGTTAGGATAGGGTAAGCACCATGTCCAAAGTTACACTAACTTTGTTTATTTATTGGTAGGGGCACAAGTGTGCCACAGCCAACATGTGAGGTCAGAGAACAACTTCTCTGTCAACCATGTGGGTTCTGGGGAATGAGCTCACTCATCAAACTTGGTAGCAAGTGCCTTTACCCACTGAGCCATCAGAGGGGCCTGCATTCTAATACTTACCCAGAATGTGCGTATTATGATGTCTCCATATTATAAAGATAAGACTTGAAGTGTGAGGAGACCAGAAATCAGTGTACAGAAAACGCCGGCCCTA
This sequence comes from Cricetiscus sungorus, assembly GCA_030556225.1. Taxonomy (NCBI): domain Eukaryota; kingdom Metazoa; phylum Chordata; class Mammalia; order Rodentia; family Cricetidae; genus Cricetiscus; species Cricetiscus sungorus. The sequence goes on along the minus strand of JANBXA010000395.1, from coordinate 3,389,409 downwards.
TAACGAGTTTCATACTAAATAAACAATGTAGACAAGTTTTTTTTTATTTCACAGTTTTTTTTCAAAAATATTAAAAAGATGACAGAACAAACACCATGAGTATCTTATTAATAGAAGTCTCATCTGTCACATAGGAGGTGAGAGATAGATTATCAATTCTTACGAAAACACAACAACAAGAAAACTACCATCTTTCATTTTCATGCGATCAGAAGCCATTTCTGTGTGTGAAAGAGTTTGTGTGTGGAATCTGGTTATGTGTGTGCAATCCTGTGTATGAGGAAGCCAGAAGTTTACCTTGAATATGGTTCCTCGGGTGTCAGTCACCTTATTTTTTAGATAAATCTACCATTGGCTTAGAATTTGCTAAGGAGGCTGGGTACGGTGGCCAGGGAGCCCCAGTGCTGTCTGCCTGCCTGTCTCCCCAATGCTGTCTGCCTGTCTCTGTCTCCCCAGTGCTGTCTGCCTGTCTGTCTCCCCAGTGCTGTCTGCCTGTCTCTGACTCCCCAATGATCTGCCTGTCTCTGTCTCCCCAATGCTGGGATTACAAGCACAGGCCACCATCCCTCACTTTTGTTAAGTGGGTTCTAGGGAGTGAACTCAGGTCTTTGAGCTTGCATGACAAGCACTTGACCAACTAGCCATCTTCCTAGACTCTTCCCTCCCTTCCTCCTCTTCCTCCTCTTCTTTGGCTTCTTGAAAGGGTACCACTCTGTTATCCTGGCTGGTCTCAAATTTGAAACCTTTGCTCTTCTAAGTGCTGAAGTTCAGGTATAAACCTCCATGTCTGGTCAGTCTTCAGATACTACTTCTGTCTTACTGTAGCCTCGCTAACGCTTGGAATGCAGATGGGTTCAGATGGTCCTAGGGAAACACGTGTTGTAGGTGATGCTCTAGCAGAGGATCCAAGTTTAGTTTCAAGCTCCTACATGAAAGCTCACAGCCTTCTGTACCTCTAGTTCCAGGAGATCCAATGCCATTTTCCAGCCTCTGTAGGCAACAGTATGTGGTGCACATAATAAACTCATGAAAGCTCACACACATAGCCATAAAAATAGTTATCTCCAAGTACCAAAATCTGTAGTTCCATAATTCTACTCTCTGGAAATCACTTTCAAGCAACTAAGCCAAAAGGTAAAAACTACACATGATGCAAAGATTGTTTTTTTTGTTACTACAGAAAAAATAACACTAGTGTTGCAAATGCAACAACATGGTGGTGAACACCTTCAATCCCAGCACTTGAGAGGCAGAGGTGGATCTCTGTGAGTTTGAGGCTAGCCTGGTCTATAGGATGAGTTCCAGGATAACCAAGACTATACATAGAAAAACACAGAGTCTTGAAAAACAAAGCAAAACTAAATAATAAAATAAATAAGTAAATAAAAGAGAGCAAGTGCTGGACACAGGTGGCACACACCTGTAGTCCCAGGACTCAGGAAATAGAAGCAGAAGGATAAAGGCCAGTGATACTCTGATTGGAAAAGCAAAATCAGAAACAAAAACATATCACAGTATGCCTCAATTTCAGATCAACAGATACCATGTAAAACAATAAATGGATGGTCTTTTAAGCTGCAATACATAATTCAGAGGTACAGACTGGTCCAAGTTCACTTATTTTCATTTCCTCAATACTGTATGTAGTTTTTTTCATATCAGAATTATGTCTTTGTTTATTCCCACATAAGTATTTTTTCTAATATATATAAAATTTTTGTTTTAATTTTTATGTTTTTGCAAAATGAGAGCAAGACTTAATTTTTACAGTTTCATCTTAAAATCAATAATTTACCAGATTCCCATATTCATTTGAGACCTTTAAAAAAAATAAGATGGTGGGTATTTGGGATATATTAACAATAATTACAAAATAAAGGGCTTCAATTTTTCTTTTCTTTTCTTTTTTTTTTTCTGTTTGTTTTCTGAGACAGGATTTCTCTGGGTAGCCCTGGCTGTCCTGGAACTGGCTTTGTAGACTCAGAGATCCACCTGCCTCTGCCTCCTAAGTGCTGGGATTAAAGGTGTGTGCCACCACCACCTGGCCAGTTTGATGAGAGTTTTAGCATGCCCCAATATCAAAATTAAGAATATTCCCATCAAAGTTCCACGATTCTCTTTTGCAGCATTCTGTTAAATTCTGTACTGTGCTTACAGCCAGGTGTACTCCTGTTATTCTAGCTCTCCAGAGCACTGAGTTGGAGGCTAGCTAGGACTGCATAGTGAGTTTCACACCAGCCTTGACTAGCTAGCAAGATCTTGACTGGATGGATAAATGATAGATTAGATAGATAGATAGATAGATAGATAGATAGATAGATAGATAGGTAGGTAATATACTCTTACTTATGGTGCACCTCCACTGTTAATAGCTGCTCATGCTCTGTAGAGAAAACCATACCTTTATTGTTCACCAGTGAATTTCCAGCCCCTAGTGTAATACCTAGCATAGATCAGGCCCTATATTTGCTGCATTAATAAGAAAAAAATAGGATGAAGTTTAGGAAGAAGAGATGAAGGGGAGGAAGGAACAAATCAATCAACCCATTAGTTCACCTTGGTATCCACTCCATCCCTTAATTTTTCAATGCCTCAAATGCCATGTGCTTGCCTGCCTTGGTCTCCCCGCTGTTGGATTACATCTGTCTCTGTGTGTGTGTGTGTGTGTGTACACATTTATATACATCTAATACATATATGTATACACACACACACACACACACACACGACATATATTTATCTGAGGAAGCTCTTCATACCCCTAACTGCATCCCCTTTGCCTGTCTGGATTTTCCTTCCAAGTTGAACTGCAAGACAGGGGACCAATGGCCTTAGAGCTGCTCAAGAACTATAACAAAAATCACAACAAAGGCAGCCATTGATGGTAGTAGCCATAAACATACAGAGTTAAAGACTAACCAGGAGTGATGGTGTACTCCTCTAATCCTAACACTCAGCGAGCAGAGGAAAGTGGAGGCCAGACTGGTCTACAGAGTGAGTTCCAGGACAGCCAGGGCTACATCGAAAGACCATGTCTTAAAGAAGAAAGAAAGGAAGAGAGGAAAGAAGGAAGAAAAGAGGGCCTGGAGAGATGGCTCAGTGGGTAAGAACACTTGCTCTTGCAGAGGGACCAGCAGAGGTTCAGTTCCCAGCACCCACAGGGTGGCTCACTAGGAAACAAGACAATCAGTCCAAAGGTAGGAAGCTTAAAACCCCATGAGTACAGTGCTGGGAGAAAGACAGCGCAAAATGGAAACTAGAGATAGATTACAGGTCAAAAGTCAGGAATCCAAGAAACTCTGTGTGTGTGTGTGTGTGTGTGTGTGTGTGTGTGTGTGTGTGTGTGTGTGTGTGTGTTTTCCTCTATCCTCTCACTGAACCTCAAGTTTGTCATTTTGACTAAGTTGTCTGGCCAGAGAGCCCTGTCTCTACCTCCACCCCCCACCCCCAGCACTGGAGTTACAGACCAGCATCTGACCATTATGCAAGTCCTGCCTCAGATCACAGTGCAAGTGGAGCAATCATTTTACCCTGAGCCTCTCCTCACAAACCCATTTTACAGGGAGCGCAACCAGCAAGCTCAAAAAAGCAACGTTGAGTCAGATGAGGGCCGACCATCTCTGTGTGGTTTTTTTTTTTTTTTACCTCTCTCTCTGGGGACCATCATCTGCAGAAACTTCTGCCCACAAACAGCAGCTTTATTTAGGAGGGCAAATCTTAGTCTCAGTTCCCCTCAGGTGCAGCCCAAATCTAGCCCCCGCTGACCAGTTAAAATGCATTCCCAGTTTCAGAACAGTTGCTTACTTGCTTGATTTAAAAAAAAAAAAAAAAAAAAAAAAAAAGTGATGTTGGGCTGTCCCGCACAGAAACTGACATCTTTTTTCTATAAACAGAGAGAAATAAAACCTGGTATTCAAGCACAAGCAGAGAGACATAAACCTGAGTCTTAACGCTTCTGTGTGCTTTGTTAAAAGTAGGTAAAGCAGACAGATGTAAATAAGGCATCGCCACATTATGTAAACACCAAACCACAGATTCAAGATCTGCAAGTCTAAATTCCGGAAGTTGTCAAAGGGAGTTTGAAACTGTCACTGAAAAGCTTGCCTTCAGGAATTTGGACGATCTGAAAACAATTCCAATTTTCTTGGAGGAAGAGGTGATGGAACGGGTGCTCGTGATGGTGAAAATTTTGTTAAAATAAGACTAAAGAGCTTAGAAAACATTTAGGAATGCACGAGCTGGCGTTTCAGAAAGAGAGCCCTTTGCTGTCTTTCGGAAGGCGGAAAGGTGTTTCTATGAAGTTTACAAAGCCACGGTCCAGGCTATTTGCAAGCTCTGCGGCTTTTGCTCTCAAGGATCTACAGATGCCCTTTCTGCCCTGTGCTAGTCTGGACCCCACCGCCGCGCTGTCCAGCTGATTCACAGCGGGGCTGTGGGATCGGCAGGGCGTTCCTTGGCATTTACTGGGATGTGTTTCCCTCGAGGTTGGGGACCCAGCCACTCTCTACAGCAAACCAAATCAAAGAGGTCAGGAGACGCCGGCTGCGAATCCCCAGGTGGAGCTGAGGGCTCCGCCGGCCCGGAGTGGCGCACAGGAAGGCCGACCTGGAAACCCGCGTGCCACCATCGGCCAGAGGCGCAGCCCAGAATTCAGGGATGGCTCTGACACCGGGCGGCTAGGGCCACGCAGGGCGGCTTTCCAGGTACGCCTCCGAAAACCCTGTCAATCAGAGTCCTGCAACAAGCACAGATCTAATCTGCAATCAAAATAAGGTGGAAATCCTAAATCACTCGGGACACAGATGTCCAGCAAACACAAGACAGGAGAATGCGCAAAGGCCAAACGACGCCTACTGGCTCAAAGGGCAAAGACTACAATTCCCAGCATTCATAAGTGTCGTGCGTTGCATGCAGGGAATTGTAGTTTCTCACAACCATCCACACGCACCCGGGAGTGTTCAACTCCTTACATATTTCTCTTTTTCGAAAAGCAACGTCGAAGAGAAAGGTGACGGCGAGCGTAGCTGAAATGACTCCCAGTGTGACCCCCGTCGTAGACGGGGAAAGGTGAAAAAACGCGTTGTCTCGGCTGCCGTTTCCCCTAGTCACGGAATAAACGTTCTGTAGGACCCGGAAGTAGTTCCTCGGGACCTCTAGGAAAGGACAGACGTGCTGTGCGCTCACGTTCATTGGTTTTCCTCTGAGGCCACGGCTTCCCAGGCCGCGGGGCGGCCCTGCGTGTGAGGGGCCCGCGGAGCCATGTGATTGGAGGAGAGCTGCTGGCCAAGCCCAATCGGAAGGAGCCACGCTTCGGGCATCGGGCACCGCACCTGGACAGTTCCGATTGGTGGACTGCGCTCCCCCCCGTGCGTCCCCATTGGCTGCGGAGAGTGCGTGGTGAGGCGCGATTGGCGCGTTCGTGTTTCCCGTCCCCCGCCCGCAAGCCGCGGGGTGAAAAGCAGCCCGACCTGCGCGCGGGGTAGTGGGCGGACCGCGCGGCCGGAGGTGTGAGGACCGGAGACGCGGGGTGGGGGGCGGAGGCGGCTCCTGCGACCGAGAAGGACTTGCGACTCGCCGCCCGCGCACCATGAGGGTCCTGTGGGTGCTGGGCCTCTGCTGCGTCCTGCTGACCTTCGGTGAGTGATCGGGCAGCAGCGGGCGCCCCCCCACCTTCTGCGCGACCGCTTCTCGAACGTTCTGGGGGCGTTGAGCCTGGGAGGGGGCTGCAGAGGGTACAGGGACCGTCTCCTTCCTTCGAAGGAGGCCGGGATCATGACGCTCGTCCTGAGACCTCTAGGAAGGGGCGACTTGGAGCCGGGGCATTTAAATGCCTTGCGGATGGAGCTGGAGCGCTCCCCGAAGTCTCGCTGGCGGGGCGCGGCCTCTCGGACTCTACTCCCGGGGGGGGGGGCTGGCGCGGGCTCCTCCTTAAAGGACTTTTGACATCAGATCCGACCTTTGGCCACCCCATGCTGACGACCCCGGGCCCCTGCCCTGCGATTCTTCGGAAGTGCGTTTCTGTTTCCTGACGCCGGGCCTCAGGCCAGCGTCGTGGCGGTGGCCCAGTGTCCGACTCCGTTGTGCTACGAGCGCAGTCCCTGCCTTTGACATGTCTTTGCCATCGGGCCCGATTTCAGTTCCCCTCTCCAGAAGATGCACAGACCCTGTTTGCATTCCGACCTGTGTGATAACTAAGGGAGGCCCACGTTTTAGCTTAACCAGTGTAGAGGCCTTCACACTGTGCAACACGTGTGGGTGTTTTGGGGCCTGTGTCACTGCCTGGTTTTGAGGGGAAGGTGTGACGGAAGTGATGGCTGCCTGGTCTTCCAGAGTCTACTGAGGGTCTTGAGCGTTTACATTTAAACTTTAGCATGCTAACTTGGCTTGATATTGGTTATTGACAGTCAGTAATACATCATTGTTTCCATTCCCCACACCTCCTTCTTACCCACTGAATTTTGTAGACTTCTATTCTTGCCCTGTTTGGTCTCCTTTGTAGGAAAGTGCTTGAGAGTTGTAATCTTTCCTCAGGGTTTGTTCGAGCTGACGATGAAGTCGATGTGGATGGCACAGTGGAGGAGGACCTGGGTAAAAGCAGAGAAGGCTCAAGGACAGATGATGAAGTTGTGCAGAGGTCGGTGCAATTAAAATTGTGCTGATAAGCTCTGAAGTTGGGACACAGTGGCTGCCTTTCTTCCTTCTCCAGACTAAGGAACAGCTAGTGCATATTAAGTTAGTTTGCTAATGATACAAAGTAATCAGACATTTCTAGGAGTACACAGTTATCTGCACAAAGAAGTGTCTCCTAGTCCTTAGGCTGCCACTAGGAATGACTGCGAATTCAAGAAGAGTGAATGCTGGGGATAAGCCTAGCGTCTCAAGTTCTAAAAACAGAGATGGTAGTGACACTGCAGGGAATAGCTCATGCTGGGTGCTCTAAGAACTGACAGAATACTTGAAATTGGCTCTGTTCGTTTGTGTGAAGTTAGTAATTTAAAAAAAAAATAGGACCTATGCCAGTAACTGCAAAATATGGGCTCTGCAATAGGTGAGCAGAAATGTAAATTATTAGTGACAGTTGATTTGTTCACTGGGAGAACATGGAGTGGAGGATGGCTGGCTTTATTTTCCAACCTGAGTGTTAAACAGCCCATTACCGTGGTATAAAAATGAGCTGGCCTGTTAATGGCGTCTTGTGAAGGCTTCATTTTCACCCTTTAATAAGACAGCTTCAGAGGCTGCTCTGTGTCCTGGTTAGAGCCTTTAAAAATGAAAACTAAGTATTTGCTTGTCTAATCTGATTCCCTTAGAGAGGAAGAAGCTATTCAGCTGGATGGGTTAAATGCCTCACAGATAAGAGAGCTCAGAGAAAAGTCTGAAAAGTTTGCCTTCCAAGCAGAAGTTAACAGGATGATGAAACTCATCATCAACTCTTTGTACAAAAATAAAGAGGTGAGTGTCACGTGGTTGGGGCAGCAGTTTGTATCCTAGTGGTCACACATGTGTCCTCTCACAGTGAAGTATGAAGAATGAATTATGCAATAGGAATGAAGGAGGATTACTCCTGGTCATACTGGGGGAGGAAGGGTATAGACATTTTCCCAGCCTTGGCCTGCTGACTGAGGGGCAGCCTTACAGGCTGAGTTCTCAGATAGTGTGAGGTAAAGCTGGGGGAGCCACACCTGACTCTTTATGAAGACAGTAAACCTCTTTGTTGTCGTTTCATTTTCTGAGGAGGGCTGAGGAGTTTCTTACTGTGCGTGGAGATTAACCCCGGTGTGTCAATCTGGCTTCCTTCTAGATTTTCCTGAGAGAACTGATTTCAAATGCTTCCGACGCTTTAGACAAGATAAGGCTCATCTCGCTAACTGATGAAAATGCACTTGCTGGAAATGAAGAGTTAACAGTCAAGATCAAGGTGAGCTGGAGTAAACTGTGCGATCTGAAAGGCACCGGAACCAGGCAATCCATCAGTTGGCTTCAGTGCATTATTCAGCTGTGAAAAATAACCTGCTAGTCACAGTGGGTTTGGTGGAAGTTCTCGGGCTTCTTGTGGAACAAAACTGATTGGGCCTATTTTTATTATTAGGTTTGTTAGAACACAGTCACTCTCGTTATATTATAAATGCTTTTGTCTACAGTGGCAGTAGCCACTGTGACCTTGCCCTTTAGGAGAACGTAGCCAGGTCCTGGGCTGAAATCATTCTATGGGCTGACTGAGCAGCCATCTGGAGAATCTCTGGTTGCCATGGTGCAAAGGGTCGCACACCAATTAAAGGCTCAGCTGAAAGTCACATTCACAACTCCTACTTGAAACTTCACCATGCAGACATAATCACATGGCCAGGGGAAGGATGCATGCGCAGTCCTACCAGGCTCCTGGAGACAGCCAGGACTGTTTAATGTAAGAACATTAATAACCATGGGTCCCTAAACCAGGCATCAAGTCAAATGCAGTCCTTTTGTTTTCTGTGAAACTTTTTCTAGAATTTTATCTTCAGAATGTTTTATTTGCATATTAGTATCTGGTAATTTCTCTGTGTAGAACCTGGCTTTGGCATGATGTGAATGTTAAGAGGTCTAACTGTCTGGCTCTTGTCTCGCTTTTAGTGTGATAAAGAGAAGAACTTGCTGCATGTCACAGACACTGGTGTAGGAATGACCAGAGAGGAGTTGGTTAAAAACCTCGGTACCATAGCCAAATCCGGAACAAGCGAGTTTTTAAACAAAATGACAGAGGCACAAGAAGATGGTCAGTCAACTTCTGAACTGATCGGCCAGTTTGGTGTTGGTTTTTATTCTGCCTTCCTTGTAGCAGATAAGGTCATTGTCACATCTAAACACAACAATGATACCCAGCACATCTGGGAATCAGACTCCAATGAATTCTCTGTGATTGCTGACCCAAGAGGAAACACACTAGGACGGGGGACAACAATCACGTGAGTATGACTGATTCTGACACAAGTTAATAGAGTGAGGACCCTGATTGTCTAGTTCTGGCTTTTTAAGCACGTGGTTTATTGTGGGCCCTGACTTACTTGCTCATAAAATGAGGAGTTGCTGTTACATTGGAAGACCTGAGATGTGCAGGGGTCTAGGTACAAACAGTTAAGATTGCTTTTGTACAGAGACAGGACAGATGGGGAATGAGCTCTCCTAAGGGCAGTGGCTCTGGGTTTTCCACATTAGATAAGGAGGTTGAGGTACTCAGAGAAGCCTGGAGAGAGGCATAAAATACTTCCTCACAGTTGCTGATGGAAGTTCTGTTCTCTATTTAAATAGTCATGACTTGTAATGAATGTGGGCTGGGGTGAAGAGAACAGATAACTGGCAAGGTTATCTGGGTAATAACTCCGTGATAACTGTTCTGTGACTGGCCAGATACACTGGGACACTTTCCTAACATAGTGGTTGGTTAGTAACGCAAATGAAGCTATACACCAGGTCTCATTGCCTTTTTTCAAGTCCAACATACTCATTTGATTGTCAAATATGGGTTGGGGTTATGGTGCGAAATAGGACAGGTGTAGACCAATGCTTTCACACAGGGCTCAAGCTCATTAGAGCAAGAAAGGACACTAAGGGCTATCCACATGTACAGGGAGAGTTATCAGAAAGACTGCAGTACTATGTAGCCTTAGATCCTCTAGACAGCAAGCAGGCTGTGTTTGAAAGCTCTGGAAACAATGCAGGATGGCCTAGGTGAAGAAAGAGTCCAGGATAATTAAAGGGAAAAAAGGTAGAGAAGACATCAGCCAATTCAGTTCTGTAGTATCTCTGTTCTCTTCCCTAAAATCAACTGCTCTGATTCTTAGATCTGTGAGAACCAAGTGCAAAAAAAGTCAGAAAACTTGCATCTGGTAAATGCTGCTGGTGTTAATGTTTCTTTCCATTGCATCCCTTCTAGTCACTTAGTTGATTTATAAGTCAGACTTTTCCTGCACGCATCATTCTTATCAACTCAAAGGTTCAGTGTGCGAAAGTGTGAGGAGAGGGTAAGGACAGGTGAAAAATGAATGCCTTTTTCAGCTGCCTGTGTCTGGCTGGGATTGGCTTCAGGAACCCCTGCAGGCGCCCATGTGCAATAAGTTACTTGTCTAACGTGGCATTACATTTGCATAGAACCAGTTCATCCTCTCATATTGTTCTAAGTCACCCTTGGATACTCGCGATTTTAGTGCAGTGTGGGTGCTGCCTGAGTGGGCATGCTGTATTGTTAAGGAGCACTGACAAGAAAAGCCATATACATAAAGGTCCTGCAGGCCTGACTGGACAGGTCGACAGTACTGAGGCGTTTTCAGCCTGTGGTTCTCTGCTGGTGCAGAGCCACAGTGCAGAAGGCTAACTGCTCCCTCTTGCTGTGCCTCACTTCCTGACATGTCTCAGCACGGCTACTGTTTGGGTTTCTTTTGTCGTTGGTTTGTCTTTTCTTCTTGATGCTTGGAGGCAAGCACCTTTCTCTGCTCTGCCATCTTGTCAGCCTTAAAATTGACTCAAGTGTACATAAGTGGTCTAAATAGCGGCTTCCAGTTGCAGCCGTAACTTTCCATACCACCAAGACACACTATGCGTGATTAGAGACGATTTGTTCACCTCAAAAGCTTACACCATATCCTGTCTGTAGTAGGAGCCTCTAAATAATGAGGCCCTTGGTTTACTCTGTATAGCCCTGGCTTCAAATTCACAAAGATCCGCCTGCCTCTGCCTCCCAGAGTGCTGGGATTAAAGGTGTGCCCCACCACAGCTCAAGAGGCTTTTTTACTTTTTGCCAGGTGAATCTGCTGTGTTGCAGAGTCTACTTCGCACAGCAAGTATTGTACTAAGGTGTCTTTATTTAGAAATACTTAACCATTTGATTTCTAGAATGATAGTATAAAACTATGAAAGTGAAGATAATTGTCTCTAGAATGTTTCACTGCTTTCTCGCCTTGAGAAATGAAAGCTTGCAGTGTAATCAGATACTTGTTTTCTAATGAAAGCACCAGATATCCACCTGGGGGGAATACAGGGTAGTCTCATTTCCCATCCCCATATGTTATATTTAACTCGGGGGGGGGGGCCCTTACTGTGAGTGTCAAGGGTTACACAGAACTGCTGGCTGTCATTATCAAGGTAATAACAGCTGTAACCAGCCCGGACAAGCTGTGTGTGTCTAAATGGCTTGTTCTCCTTTCAGTCTTGTCTTAAAAGAAGAAGCATCTGATTACCTTGAATTGGATACAATTAAAAATCTTGTCAGAAAGTACTCTCAGTTCATCAACTTCCCCATCTACGTGTGGAGCAGCAAGGTGAGTCTGGGTCAAGGCCGTGTCTAACCTTGGCAGACAAGTATTAAACAAGGGGGATGGACATTGTGGTTCTTCCTGGGGATCATTTACTACATTACAGCATTTTTTGTTCTGTGGACAATCAGCGTTAAACCAGCAAGCTTAACCGTATCTATACTTTGTGCATCAACAGACCGAGACCGTGGAGGAACCCCTGGAAGAAGATGAAGCAGCCAAAGAAGAGAAGGAAGAATCCGATGATGAAGCTGCAGTAGAGGAGGAGGAAGAAGAAAAGAAACCGAAAACTAAGAAAGTAAGCCTGGCTCTGTGGGAGGAGGGCTTCCATAAGTACGGGCTCAAGAGGCTTTACTCTCGTAAAACATTGTTTTATTCTGTGTGGATGGGTGGTTTGCCTTCATGTATGTTTATGCACCACTGAATGTGTGGTACCCATGGAGGCCAGAAGAGGTGTTAGAGAGGGTTGCGAGCTACCATGTGGATGCTGAGAATCTAGCCTCCAGTCAGGGCTCATCTGAGCCATCTCTCCAGCCCTAGAAGCTTCATTCTGAGTTATATAGGTGTGGGTCTGTGTATTTTGGATGGATGGTTGGTTGGTCATTTTGAAACTGGGTTTTATCATACAGTTTTTCATCCTGCTGCCTCCCCAGTGCTAGGTGACTATTAAAGGTATCATTGCCATACATGAGGCTTCATTTTTAAGTAGCAAATCCTCTACAAAAAAAAAGAAAAAAACTTGTGGCTCGTGTTGTTTAAGTCTGCCTTCTGTAGTCTGAATTTTTAAAAAAGATTTCTTATGTATACAGTGATCTGTCTGCATATATGCCTGCAGACCAGAAGAGGGCACCTGATGGTTGTGAGCCACCATGTGGTTGCTGGGAATTAAACTCAGGACCTCTGGAAGACCAGCCAGGTCTCTTAACCACTGAGCCATCTTTCTCCAGCCCCTGTATTCTGAATTTAAAATCCTGGAAGTTTTCTGTGTCCTTTTAGTTTGTTGTGATCAGTATCAGAACATTTCCTTAGCTGAGTTAGGTAGCAGAGGGTAGAAGTATTGCTGAAAATCGAGTTTATCTTGTCTACTTTACTTTTTATGTTAAGTACTGGCTGTAAATGTTTCACTTTTAGCCTTTAATCCCAGCACTTGAGAGGCTGAGGCAAGATGTTCTTGGTTTGAGACCAGTCTGGGCCACATAGCCAGAATTAACCTCTGTAATATCAGACCCTTTGCCGGGCAGTTGTGGTGCACGCCTTTAGTCCCTGCACTCGGGAGGCAGACGCAGGCAGATCTCTGTGAGTTTGAGGACAGATCTCTTCTACTGAGGAAGGCCTAGGACAGGCTTCAGAGCTACACAGAGAAACCCTGTCTCAAAAAAAAGAAGGGGTGGGGGGAACCAAAGGACCCATATTAGATAACAAATTATGGTCATTTGTGGGTTAACTATTGAATACTAAAAGAAACTTACCAATATCTTAACTTTAGGTTGAAAAAACTGTTTGGGATTGGGAACTTATGAATGATATCAAACCAATATGGCAGAGACCATCCAAAGAGGTAGAAGAAGATGAATACAAAGCTTTCTACAAATCATTTTCAAAGGTAAATTTTATATTAAGAGTTCTCTAGTTTTAGGTTATTAATGTGTCATGCAAAATTATCAGCATATTTGTTAATTTAAATATGGTATGTGACTAAAAGTAAGATTGTCTGTCCCTATTTTTCCCAGTAAGATAATACAAAAAAATTTATGGCAACCATGTTATCTGTTGCAAGAATATGGAGGGCAAGAGTCATATGTCAAACTTACATTCATTGTCCTGACTTTGTAATCAAAATCATATTCAAATTTTACATGAACCTTGGAGATTGATGTCATTCCAGGACACAGTATCTTTGTTAATGAAGCAGTACAGAATCCAAGAGTTGTGCACACATTTTAACCATCTGAGTGTGCGTGCGTGCGTGCGTGCATGAATGAGTGAGTGTGTGTGTGCGTGTGCGTGTGCCTGTGTGTGTGTCACAGCAGGTCTCACTAGAAGCTGTGTGTGTGTGTGTGTGTGTGCACGCGCCTGTGTGTGTGTGTCACTTGCAGGTTTCACTAGAAGCTGAAAGACACATTAGAGCCATTTACATGGGTAGGCGTTTCGCTTCCAACATAAAAGAGGATATAAGTTACTGAATGGCTTTTAATGTGATCTTGAAAGAGTTCACTTACGACATCAGACATTGTCAGTCATGTATTTGGAAGATAGTACTGAATCTGTTTCTCTGGGGTTTTTTTGTTTTTTGTTTTTTTCTTTTACTGGTCCATTATTTTTGACTCCTATATGGCATGAAATTTTAATGTGTGTTTTGGTGACATTGTCATCACCTTCCCTTCCTTCGATGTTATTAGCAGTCCACAAAACCCTTACCTAGTCGCAATTAAGTCATTTCTCTCAGCACCACCTTCCACACCTTTCTGTTTTGGTCTGGTAAGGGGCCATCTGTTAATGCCTGCAGGGTGATAAAGTGCCAGTAGCCTTAGTACTGATTTTCCCTTCCTGTGATGCGAAATGAATAACTGAGGTACTTTCCACAGGAGAGTGATGACCCCATGGCTTATATCCACTTTACTGCAGAAGGGGAAGTCACCTTCAAATCAATATTATTTGTGCCTACATCTGCTCCTCGTGGTCTGTTTGATGAGTATGGATCCAAGAAGAGCGATTATATTAAGGTAGGTGGCTTTTCAGTATTGTGAACTAAGTTAAAAACTTGAAAGCCTGACATCCAGCCTGACTCTGTCTTGGTTTCCATTAGCTCTATGTGCGCCGAGTATTCATCACCGACGACTTCCATGATATGATGCCCAAGTACCTAAACTTTGTCAAAGGTGTTGTAAGTATCTGAAGATGGGGCGTGGGCATTAGAGTAGGGGGAGTCCAGCGGTGCTGGATTTTTGGTATGGGGTTGTTTTTGTGCTCAGTGGCTGTCTTGCTGTCTGCAGGTGGATTCAGATGACCTCCCCCTCAATGTTTCCCGGGAGACTCTGCAGCAACATAAACTGCTCAAGGTGAGGACCTGTAGTTGGGCTCCTCACTCTTTGGTTGGAGTGAGAACGTTCTGTGAGTGGAGCAACCAGACTTTGTGTTTAGGCTGGTCTTTGACTATCCAAAAGAACTTCTGTCAGGCACAACAGTACCGTAATCTCAGCAGCTCGAAGGAAAAGGCAGGAAGGTCATGCTAGTCATGCCAGGGTTTATTAGCAGTTTGAGGCCACCCCGTCTCAGAAAGGGAACTTGTTTCATTCTTGGGTGATTGCATCTCAGAGTAAACACACTGCCCCAACACTTAATACAGTGTCAAACAGTTGAAAGACAGGGAAACACGCCTACCATCTGGTCAGTCAGGTTGGATAGTTCCCATGCTGGACCTTTCAGTAAGCCTTTTCCCACCAGTAATTGGAAGGCTCGGTGGGATTTGATTTGTTCTGTTTTTAAGCATTTTAAAAATATCAGAGTCTTAGAATACTAACATTAAAAACACTTGTCGATGCCTTGTCATTTTTTGTCCCTTGATGGTGACAGTAAGTAGTGTGGCCATTCTGCTGTCTCAGTTGCTGTTTCCCTGGTCTCTTCCATTTGCAAAGTTTTAAGATGACCTAACCACATTTCCATTTTCCTTAGGTGATAAGGAAAAAGCTTGTCCGTAAAACGCTGGACATGATTAAGAAGATTGCAGATGAGAAGTACAATGATACTTTCTGGAAAGAGTTTGGCACCAACATCAAGCTTGGTGTGATTGAAGACCACTCAAACCGGACACGGCTTGCCAAACTTCTTAGGTTCCAGTCTTCTCACCACTCAACTGACATTACTAGTTTAGACCAATATGTGGAAAGAATGAAGGAGAAACAGGACAAAATCTACTTCATGGCTGGGTCAAGCAGGAAAGAGGTGAGATGAAATGCAGCTTCGAGTAGCTGCTAGGTAGCCAGCCCTTGAGAGAGAGCAAAGAACTTAATTGTATACCTGGAGTAGTTAGGCAACCACTCAAGTCCTCGTCTCACGGGGTGTCAGTGCTGTGGAGACACAGCCAATACGCCAAGGCAGAAATTGAAAAAACTTCTTTAATTTTATAGGCTGAATCTTCTCCATTTGTTGAGAGACTTCTGAAAAAGGGCTATGAAGTTATTTACCTCACAGAGCCTGTGGATGAATACTGCATTCAGGCCCTTCCTGAGTTTGATGGGAAGAGGTTCCAGAATGTTGCCAAAGAAGGAGTGAAGTTTGATGAGAGTGAGAAAACGAAGGAAAACCGGGAGGCAACAGAGAAGGAGTTTGAGCCCCTGCTCAACTGGATGAAGGACAAGGCCCTTAAGGACAAGGTACCCTGTGGCCCGCAGGCTTGCTCTGCACTCCAGCTGTCCGCACTGTCTACACCTGCTTTCCCTGTAACCACTGGCAGTTGTGTGCCCTCAGGTGCTCACTCACTCAAGAGTAACAACAGGAAGCTCAGTGACACCCTTGTGTGCTGTGCTTAAGACCTTGGGTTTGAGCCCCAGCACCACACACAAAAAGGAAAGAGTACAATTTAAATCCATTTAATACAGGTGAAGTGAGTTGGCAACATACAGAAGTTTCCTGTTGTTAAAAATACTGATTTTGTACTACGTTTTTACAGGTTTAAGTTTACATTAGTAGCTGAAAAAACAACAGATTAAATGAGTGTCACTCAGGGATTCCTAAATGTGAATACCTCTGCCTATGATCTGGAGTGATGAGGGCGTTGCTTACCTGCTGATGCTCACTCGTGTCTAATGTTTCTTGCCCTAAGATTGAAAAGGCCGTGGTGTCGCAGCGTCTCACAGAGTCTCCTTGTGCTCTTGTGGCCAGCCAGTATGGATGGTCTGGCAACATGGAAAGGATTATGAAGGCACAAGCATACCAAACCGGCAAGGACATCTCTACAAAGTAAGTGACAGCGGAAGTCCCTACCACCAGCCAGCTCTTGCCCCTTTATGTGAAATGTAAATTTTTTTGATCTGCTACATGTATCCTTATTTTTACTTTAGGTTAAGAATAAGGACTGCAGGCTGGGCAGTGGTGGCACACACATACCTTTAATCCCAGGATTGGTCTACAGAGCAAGTTCTGTATAGGACAGCTACAGCTACATAGAGCGACCTTGTTCTTGGGGTGGTGGGGGTTCTCATAATATCATTTACATCATGACTCACCAGTGGGTTTTGGTTTGGTTTTTTTGAGACAGAGTTTCTCTGTGTAACAGCCCTGGTTGTCTTAGAGCTTGCTTGGTAGACCAAACTGGCCTTGAACTCACAGAAATTCACTATGCCTGGCTCTCTAAGACTAAGTTCTAATTAAAAAACACTGCTGTGTCTTTTATCCAACATTGTAATGTCACTTAAAACATAACTATCTGGGTCAGAAAAGTTACTGTACATTCAACACTCACTGCATTCAGTGTTAGCTCCTGTCCTTGTGACCACCAGGCTGTCAGAGTGACTAATTGGGTTGTTACTAAGCCCTAAGCAGATATGTTGTGATACATTCCCTGTCCTTGGACTTATAGAAATGTTGCAGTCACCGGGAAATTGCTAATGAGCATGAGAGTATACAGAACACACTGCAAACTTTTAATTGCTGTTAATTAAGAGTGAATCTCTAGGGAACCACACTAGTGAAGAAATCGTGGAGATTATACACTTAAGCAGCACCCATCACTGTGTGACTCCATTAAGGTATCAGAGAGTGAATGAGACATTAAACCATTCATTAATCCAGCAGAACTTGGATACTTGGGATTCATCATTAGTTTTGTTTTGTTATCCTTTTTTTTTTTTTTTTTTTTTTTATTTAACCTTACTATGGCCACTCTCCCATTAAAGGAAGCAATAGTTTTTTTTCTATGTAAATAAATTAGCTAGAATACAGTAGACACGTGGACCCTAAAATTGGTGTCTTAACTAATGTTCATTTTGTCCCTGAACAGTTACTATGCCAGTCAGAAGAAAACGTTTGAAATTAATCCCAGACATCCACTGATCAGAGACATGCTTCGGCGGGTTAAAGTAAGTGATGATGTCGCTGCTCTGTTTAAACTGGGCTGCTTTGTAACATTTGATATTAATATTAATTGACTGTACCTTTTATCAGGAAGATGAAGATGACAAGACTGTCTTGGATCTTGCTGTAGTTTTGTTTGAAACAGCAACACTTCGGTCAGGGTATCTTCTACCAGACACCAAGGCGTATGGAGATAGAATAGAGAGAATGCTTCGCCTCAGCTTAAACATTGACCCTGAAGCACAGGTTTGTGCCCTTGACTCTTCACGAGTTTTAAGAACAATTGTCTTCCAATTAAGTGACACTGCTTTAGAATTTTGTTTAGTTTTACTCTTAGAAATAACTTAGTCCATGTCAACACCTAGAATGATGACACCACCCACCTATTAGTGAAGGAGAAATCCCTGTCTTCCTTTCTGATAGTTTCCCCCTTGTGGAGATTTATTGAGTTCTTATTAAAACACCCATTAGGATCTTAAACATTTGAAGAGCAAAATGAAAATAGATGGAGGCATTTATCAGGTTCATGGGTGTCGCCATTAGGTAGAAGAAGAGCCAGAAGAAGAGCCTGATGACACGGCAGAAGACACAGCGGAGGACACGGAGCAAGACGAGGAGGAAGAGGTCGATGCAGGCACAGAAGAAGAAGAGGAACAGGAAACAGCAAAGGTCTGAGAGAGTGGGGTGGGGCAGCATGAGGCTAGCAAATAGACTTCCTAATAACTAGTCACACAGGAGTAAATTCACATAGAAGTGGGCATCTGATGGCAAGCTCAAAAGCTTGGAAATGTTTTATTCGTTTGTTTTATCCAACCATTCACGAGCTCTTGTTAAGCAGATTGACACCCCGACACACACACACACACACACACTGCTAGGATTAAAGATGTGCATTACCATGCCTGGCTAACATTAGGTAGTTTTAAATTACGATAATTAAATTTAGGCATTGGTCTTGGTGGGTTCTGAATTACTTGGAAAGTTTAAATGTGAGCCTTTCTGTAAGGTAGGGTTAGTGATAGTTTATAAATGTCTTCTGCTCTTTGTTTTCACAGGAATCAACAGCAGAAAAAGATGAGTTGTAAATTATTCTCTCACCACGGATCCTGTGTGGAGAGGGAATGTGAAATTTTAAAGCCGTTTCTTTTCAGAGAGACTTGTTTGGATGCTCCCCCAGCCTCCTCCTCCCCTGCACTGTAAAATGTTGGGATTGTGGGTCACAGGAAGAAGTGGGTTTTTTAGTTGAGTTTTTGTTTTGTTTTTTCTTTTTTTAACATTCCTCATGAATGTAAATTTGTACTATTTAACTGACTTATTGGTGTAAAATCTTGTCATGTGTATAAAAATAAAAAGATCCCAAATACCCACTGTCTGTTTTTACAACACAAAGTAGGGATTCTGTGATATTTTTTTTTCTCCAGAAGTAACTAGTTTGTTCATGTTTGGTGTTTTGTGTTTTTTAAATCATTTTTACTGGACAAGTTAAACTGCATCCAAATGACTCCCCTTCCAGGGGTCAGAACATACCTTGTGAATGTGGGCTAAACTTTGTGACAACCTTCCAGAGGACCAGCAGGAAGGGGAAACTGAATATTATTCTTCCAAGGTCATGAAAAACTAAAGATTGATAAGTCCCCACAGGTTAGAGGAAGTTGACTGGAAACTAGGAGAGGCCATTATAGATGGGTGGTGGGGATCAAATGAATACTAAAGAGTAAAATATAGTGAGGTCCAAAGTGTAATTAATAAGAAACTTGCGTATTTTGAGATGTGCTTTTACAAGCTGTGTAATTCTAGCTAGCCTAGAACTCTGCTTGCCTCCTGAGTGTTAGGATTAAAGGTATGCATACTGTGGTAATTTTATGTTAGCTGAGTACAGTGGTGCATTTGAGACAGGAGTTGAAGGCCAGCAAGACATAGCCAGTGCCAAGACTAAACAGACCCTGTCAGGATTTTGTAAATTGGCATGTGTTGAGTCATTGTGTGAGTTTTGCTTTGGCTTTATGTGTGCCTAGTGCCCATGGAAGCAAGGCAAGTAGATCTTAGATTCAAGGTCCTCCAAATCTACTGTGTAGGTTCTAGGACCACACGAGGTTACTAGGGTGACTATCTCAAAAGACTCCGCTTCAGAGCCCTAGTCTTAATTAGGGCAGGCTTATAAAGTCTAGGACTGGAGAAAGAACTGTAACCAATGTATTGCCACAGCAGACCTGCCTTTAGTTCCCAGAGCCCTCTTGGTGGCTGAAAGCCATCCATAACTCACATTCCAGGGGTGCTGACACCTGCCTTCTGTGTACTCCACACATGTTCACACATTCATGCAACTTGTGTAAAATTAACCTAGGGGCTGGAAAGGCTGTTCAATGGTTCAGAGTACTAGCTACTCTTCCAGAGGACCAAGCCATCTGTAGCTGCAGCCCAGCGGGTTGTTGCCCTCTCCTGGCTTCTAGGGAACTATGCAGGCACATGGTGTACAGAGAAACACATAGGCGGTGCATCCGTTCATACATTAAAGGCTTTTAAAAAAAAAAAAAAGTCAATTGTATAAATTAGTTTATATTTACAGACTGAGCAAAATCTTGAAACAAGTAAGTTCATTTCCTACAGCTGATGTAGAAACTAGGTGGCAAGAAATGTGCTATCACATTCTTCTGAGGGACAAAATGTGAAATCCAGTATGATGAGCAGAGCCTTGTTCTGTGCCTGTAGAACTTTCCTCTTGCAGGCTTTGGGTGGAGGCCTAAGGTCCTTGGTGTCCTTGGCTTACAGTTCCACACTGCAATCCCATGTCTGTCTTCACAATGTCCTCTCCCACGTCTCTTCACGGCATTAAGACAGTGGTCAGAGTGCATCAGGGCCACCTTCATGGCCTCACCACACAGTCACATTCATAGACACTTGAGAGTTGAGGTCAACGTGTTTCAGGGATACAATTTAACTCAGCACATTCATTTTTTTTTTTTAATCACATTTTTACATACATAAAGAAAATGTCAACTTTAATTTGCTTTCTCAGTTTTGAGGGATTAAAGCACCTTGACAAGCTAAGTCACTAATGTGGCAATTTCATTAGGCACACAATTCCAAAGAACTTAGAACTTTAATATTTCACATAGATTAGTACAAATATGACTTCTCAATGTTTAGACCCTATAAACATTATCACTGACTTTTATTATATATAATTTATAACTTGCCATTATAATCAAGCTCATTCTGAGAAATAAGAATCATAATGGCAGGTGACATTGCAAATACTCAGTCTCTTGTGATAATGAAGAGAAACACCTTTCCAGTAAAATGTAAAAGCTGAAACTTCTGTGGCTCTAAGTGCAGTCATTTATACCTATAATTCCACCATTCCAGAAGTGGGCGCAGGAGGACTTTGAGTTTCAGATCAGCATGGGCTACACAGAGAGACCTTGTTGCAGAGGCCTGTGGATCCCTGTCTGCTGGAGGCCTGCCTGATCTACAGAGTGAGAGCCAGGTGAGCCAAGAATCCAGTGAGACTCTAGATAATACTGACCGGATCACAATACAAGTTCAACTTTATCAGCTCCTATCAACCAGCACTTGTTTGTATGTAAGATAATCACAGAATTATTGGCAGAGTTGTATTCTGAAGTTCCTACTGCTGTGAAATCTGAGGTTTGTGGGGTTTCTCTTTCAGTCCCAAAAGTTCTGTTTTGAGTTCTCCAGGCTTTGGTGGGATTTCAGGTATGGTCTACAAAAATAAAAACAGCAAAAACAAAAACAAACAAACAAAAAAACAACCAGTTGCTACCACATTCTGAAACAACAATTCAATATGATCTGAAAAGCTTGAATAAGAACAAACAGCCCAGTGCATACTACTCAACAACAGACCTTTATAAGGACCTGTAGCTGATCCAAAGTTCTTGCTGTCTATATATTTATGATTAAATCATCTGACAATGTCTTAAGTCCTGTAGTACTCACAGGAATAAATCCAACTGACTCACAATTTCAAATGAGAATTTCCACAGTTGGAAATTCCTTCCTACACTATTTGCTGGCTCTCTACCATGCACCAGGCCCAGAAAATAACTAATGGTAGTTATTATGCTCAAAAGATAGGAAGTGGCCACCATGAAAAATGTATAAATCAATGAATAAAACATACACATTTTTGCCTTTGAGGAAAGCAGAAATGCATGGGTGCAACATGAATACAGCTGAGTTTGAAGCACAGCACTCCCCCCCCAAAAAAAAGGTGATTTTCAGTATAGTATAATCAAAATTATGAGTCTATCACGATACAAGTTTAGGACCTTTTCACTACCCAAAAAGAAACCTCTTTCCATATGCTTTCCCTCACAAGCCACTTTTACCCACATGCATTTGCCCACCATATATCATGTAGTCTTTTGTGACTCAATCCTTTCATTGTGCATGTTTTCAAGGTTCATTCATGTAGGGTCACTGAATGATATTCCACTATGTAGATGTACATGTTTTATACAGGTACTCATCAGATATCTGCATTGTTTCCACCTATGAACATGTACAAGGTCAAACAAATTAACATGATGACTTATGTCTTGGTGTTTATTGGGTAGAAACCTAGAATGGGAATTGCTAGAACATAAACTGTTTGAGGAATTGCCAGCCAGACTGGGTTTCAAAGCAGCTGCACAATTTTATAGTGCCCCTGGTAGTACATGACAGTTCCAATTTCTCCCTGTCCTTGACAATTGTTTTATTATGGCCATCTCATTGGTGGCTCTGATTGCATTTGTTAGTGTTCATGATAATGAGCATCTTTTCACAGGCTTACTGGTTGTGATGACGTCTGAACACAGATAGAAAGGAGGATGAGAAAACAATCTTGCAGGAGTCTAGGAGTGTTCCGGGCTGATGGGATCACATGGGCAGAGGACATGAGACATGACTGTGCCTTCATGTTCAAGGAAAACATCATGACATCTGATAGAGCATTCAAGAGGTTAGAAGGCTAGTTGATGGGAAGTGGAGGGGACATAAGGACTCCACTGGTCTTCATTTTTGGGGTAGTTTTGAGACGAACAACATGACCTAACTCAAGTACAAAAAGATGGGGATGGGAACTCTATTGAGAAAAGGCTAGGAAAAGCAAGTGGAGGGCAGAAGATGGTCAGGAAGCTACTTACTATCTTAACTGAGAAGGAGATAACTGATGGTGGCCTGAACAGGGTAGGTAAGCACAATGGTGTCGAGAGGTGAACATATCTTTCAGATTCACCAAGTAGGATTTGTTAAGGCATGCAGTGAGAAGAGTTAGGATGACTCCTGGGTGTCAATCTAAATAATTAAAGGAGTACAACTGTCGCTTCTGCTGTCCTCATGAGTCGCGTTGGCATTGAGTGCCAACCCTGGGCAGGCAGCCATCAGAGTCTCTCCTCTGCTCTCTCCCTAAACCTTTTAGGTGTAACAGTGGTGGCTGGAATGATTCCAAGACTGGGTAGGCAAAGGACATAAATTCCTTAAATACTAGGAAAATATACAGTATCCTAAAGCAGTCAGCCACCTTGGCCTGTAAGGCTATCAGTAAAGGCGCCCTACTGCCAATGTTACCACCCAACCAGACTAGGATGGCCTAGGACCCTTAGTTGTGTCCATTTTTGAGACTGGTTTTGTGTTACTCGCTCCCGCAGTACAGGTAGCTAGTTGCTTGTACATCTCCAATGGTAATGAGATGAATCACGTCAACCTCACTGCGTTAAATTCTGGGCACTACTTCCTTGGTAAAGAGCCGCTGGTAGCCATTCCTGCAGAAGACAGACACAAAACTGCATTTCCGGGGGAAGTCCTTCCCACTTTCTGTCTCCACCAAGTTTTCTTGACACTTCACTATTTCCCCGTCCCCGGCGCCCTGGGACAGGGTTTGTCTGTGTAGCCCCAGCTGTCCCGGAACTCGCTCTGTAGACCAGGCTGGCTCACTATAACTCTTAAAGAGACCTAGCCTTAAGTGTTAAGAGTGAGCGGCTCCAGCACTGTGTATCCAAATGCTACGATCTACACGTCTAGAGGGAGCGAGCAAATGGACAGACAGAATGCTGGGGTGTAGCTCCGGGGATGGGCACGGGCCCCACAGCACTCACCAGGTCAGGCCGGTAGTACCAGTGCACCGCCTGGGCCCCGGCGCACATGGCCAGGAGACTGGAGGAGAGCATTTTCAAGTAGGCAGACCAGGGCACGCCCCCGGGCATGGTGGAAAGCTGGGAGGGAAGGAAAGGGCACGGCGTTAGAGGGCTGAGTGGCTTTTGGACGGCGCGGCCGCTGAGCCGCTCCGGGTGCTGAAGGGGGCTGAGCCGCGACGCCGACCTTCGGTGCACGCGGAGACCGGCGAGCGGGCGCTGCACACGCTCCGCGCAGCCAGCGCCAACCGAGCGGGTGGGAAGTGGAGCCGGTGCTCGCTCACCCCTTCAGCTTGTCAGGGCGCTCCTGTCCCCGACCACGCGAGCGGAAGACCGTACCGGGGAGTGAGCGACCGGAGGTTCCCGCAAGGTCCCGAGCGGACAGCCAGAGGGCCGGACCCAACGTGCAGAGGCCGGGCGCGGCGCCGGAGCGGAAAGCCCGGGCAACGCGCGCGCATGCGCACGCGTGTGTTTTTTGCCGGAAGTAAGGCGCTGTTTTTTTTTTTCTGCGTTTGCTTTGTCCTGACCGTTTCCACGCCTTAGCCATGCTGCTCCTGGTCGCTGCCGTTTTCGTCGCCGGCCGTTGTGGTGTTTACGACATCATTTCTCCTTTCCCACAAAGGAAACGGTACGACCCGGCCCCCTCGTGATTAGGAGGAGGCCGGTTCGCAGCTGAGCTCACGCTATTGAGCAGCGTAGCAGCGTATTTCAACTTGCCGAGCGAGACCACTTGGGTGAATCCAGGGGTGCCATGTTTCCATTATAAGTCATAACTAGCAAAATTACAGTTAGGAAGTAGCAATGAAATCATTTTTGGGGCTCACCACATGCGGAACTGTATTAAAGGGTCACAGCACCAGGAAGGCTGGGAAGCGCTTACTGCTCTAGAGAGAGGCTCAGACGTTACTCTCCTACCTAGGTCCTGAGGGTCTTTGGTACTTCACGTAGAGATACGTGTTACTGGAAAAGAGGCCTCCAATCTGTTAGTTAATCTATGAGTGATTCTTAAGATCGTGCTTTGATTGTGGACTCATTTTTGTTAAGCAGACTACAAGAATGAATTCTGAAGCATCCAGGTGGCGTTATGTATCATGAATCTTGAGAACATTTTTACTACTTTGGGCCAGAAAATGGCTCAACGGGTGAGGAGGTTTGTTGCTAAACTTGACCAAATTTTGTTTCTCTGGCCCCACACGGTGGAAGTAGAGAGCCAACTCCATGAATTTACTCCACACATTTACTTTTTCATGGTAGATGTAAGATAAGTACACCCCAAGCAAGACCAAGTTCTCAGCACCTAGGAGATTTCTTTGCCCCAGAGGGACAGAAGGAAGATACTAAAAGACAAAGACGGGAGATAGAAGATGAGAAAGAGGGAAAGAAACTAGGGAGTTGGCAGAGGATTATCTGTGGGGGAAGGGAAAGACAACACAGACTGACAAAGGACTGCCCCTGGATATAGGGGAGAAAGACCTATCCCATAGGCAAATGGTGGTTGATAAAGGGAAAGGGGGATAGCCAGGGTTAGGCTGAGTTGGTTTGTTTTGATTGGTTAATTAGGTGAGCCAAAGTGGAGGGTGGGGTTTATTGCTGGACTTCAATACTTTGATAGCTGGACCTTGGTAGTCAGCCTCAGGAGGAAGTGGCCAAATAAGGAAATAGACCTTGATGGCTAGCTTTAGAAATGTAATCTAATGTTTTGTTTTGCTTTTTTAAGCAAGAGAGAGGCTTTCAATTTTAAATAAATCCCAAATTTATTAAACCCCACCTTTTTTTGAGACAAGGTTCCTCTATGTAGTCCGTGAAGGACCAAAAATTAAAATTTAAAATTAATAAAAGTTTAAAAACTTGGGCTGCTGAATCTATACAGAGAAGGGGGAACTTCTAAAAGTTGACTCCCTAACCAGGAGCACATGACTGGGAGCCTAAGCCAACTCTGTCAACATTCCTTTGTCCTAGAGAAAACCAGATAACCACTAATTGTCTGTTGTAAAAAATCCCCTGACCCATGGGATAATAGGCAAACTCATGAGCTAATGCCCTCTGGATCCCATGTATCTCCCTATCTTGCTCAAATGTATCTTGCTAAAATATATAGTCTTTGCTTTACTTTGTACTTTGTATGACTTTGAGTAACCATGGAAATTTTGTAATTTGTGGCCTTCAGCCTTATGGTCTTTCGCTTTAAAAGCTTCTCTTAATTGCTTGTTGGGATCTCAGATCATCAGGATGGAGTAAGATCCTAGCGGGTCAGCTTGAATAATAAAAGAAACCTTTGTTTTTGCATTGGAGTCGGTTCCTTGTGGAGGTCTGTTTGGGGTCTCACAAACCTGGCATAACAGTCCTGTCTGTCCAGGAATTTGATACGTAGACCAGATTGGCAATCCCCCCTGCCTCTGCCTCCTTAATACTAGGGTTAAAGATATGAGCCAACAAACCCAGGCTTTTTGAAAAAAAAAAACTATAAAAAGTTTTATGTTTAACTACAAGCATATGAGGATGCATGGTTACCTGCACGTGTGCACTGTTGCTTGTGGGATCCAGAAGTATGGCGCTAGAGGTGGTTGTGGGCTGCCAAAGTGAGTATTCTGAACTTCCTTCTAATCTGCAAGAGCCTCACCCACTCTTAAAAAGCCGAGCCATTTTGTAACAGGGTCCCAGGCCCTAATAGGTCCTCAGACCTTAGCACAAGTCCAAGAAGTGCCATTCTGACTATAAAACTCAGCACATAGCACTGCATGCCAAAACTGGAAGTCCCAATCCATCAAAGTCCTTAGTTCTGGGAAGGTCTCTAAATGCACTAACCTTTTTGACTTCTGTAGTTGTTTCAGGCTAACTCTTCTTATTAACTCAGAACATGGCTCACTCCGAGGAAGGCTCAGTGCTACACTGGGATCCTGAGCAACTAGTGAAGTCTCAAGCCTACTAATAAGGACCTTCTGTTGGCTTACACCCATGTCCAAGCAGTCTTCTCTGGTGACTACCCCACAAAAATTTCTCCGGTCCAGAGGGCCTTTCTTTCTCAGTAGAGATTTTAGTGTTTTCTATGCATTTCACTGTACGTATGGGTGTGCTTTGCCTGCAGGTTTGTCTGTGAACCATTTTGTGCCTAGTGTCCCTGGAAGTGAGGCAGCAGTATTAAATATCCCAGGAAATGGAGTAAGTAAGAGACAGTTGTGAGCTGCCAGACCGGTGCTGGGAATTGAAGCCAGGTCGTCGAAGAGCAGCCAGGGCTCTTAACCCCAGAGTTGTTATTCCAGTTGCCAACAGGCTTTTCCTTTTCTTTTTTAATTTTAGTTTTCCAAGACAGGGTTTCTCTGTGTAGCACTGGCTGTCCTGGAACTCACTCTGTAGACCAGGCTGGCCTCAAACTCACTGAGATTCAGCTGCTTCTGTCTCCCACTGAGTGCTGGGACTAAAGGCGTGTACCACCACTGCCTGTTGGCTTTTCTCTAAAATGTCCTAGAATGAAAAAGCCATGGCCATCTCTGAGGTTACATGTCACAGGAGAAATCTTAGTAAATTGGCAAAACTGTTGTGGCACAAACTAGGCAAGTCTAACTCACACCCATGTTTTTTGTCATGTAACCCGAAGAAACAGGGAAGCTTATTCCTAGAAGAGTTGTGCAACCAGTCTCGCACAACACCCATGACGGACGTACAGAAACAAAAAGCCACCCTGAGAGCCATCGAAAGCCAAGTGTGGTGGCACATGCTGTAATCCCAGTCACTACTGAAGAGATTCAAGCAGGAGGATTGCCTTGGGTTGAGGCCAGTCTGGACGACCACAGAGAAATAAAAGTGGGTTTGGTGTACAAGACTGAGGAAGCCATGATGCACGTAACGTCATAGACTTAAAAAGATCAGTGTTCGTCCATCTACAAAGTGCCTCTTTTTTACAAATTAACAGTCCCCCAAAATAATGGCCTCCCAACTTTTAGGTTTTCCGACTCCAAACATTAATTCCCCACTGCACATCACAGAAACTGACAATAAAGGCAGTTTTCTTGTTTTGGTTAAGGTACAGTTTTGGCTCTTCGAGACAGCGTAGCCCTGGCTGCCCTGGAACTCACATCCTCTTCCTTCTGTCCCCGAAGATGACAGGCGGAGTTTTCAACCTGCACCAAATCTGGGCGGCATAGCCGTGCACGCACACATCGCCAGGGCCAGCACCCCGAACCCACAGCCAACCGGAAACTCAGGGCCCTCCGGAGCTGACGTCAGCGGGGCGCACCCCTCCCCCTGCCGGTCCTCCGCGGTCCCGACAGGCTGGGCGAGGGCCGGCGCCCCGAGATGCCACCTCATTGGCACGGCCGGCGTCACGTGACGGCGAGCCTCGGCGCCGGGGGCGGAAGTGCGCCTGCTGATGAGCGGCGTGGGCGGGGCGAGGCCAGCGTCGTCCGTCCGCCGGCGCCCCGACCGTGCGGTGAGTCCCCGCGCCGAGCGGCAGAGCGGGCGCCGTGGGCCGGGCAGCAGCGGCCTCACCCTCAGCGGCGCCGCCATGGACGCGGAGGGCGCGCGCAGGTAACGCGGGCGCCCGGCCGGGGTCGGCCCGGGGCGGCGGCCCGCACAAAGGCCGGCGTGCGCGTGCGCGTGGTGCCCCACCCTCCCCTCCCCCTCTCATCCCTGTCCCCACCCCTCCATCCCCCTCTCCCCACCCCCTCCTTCCCCCGCAGCCCCGGGCACCCGCGAGCTTTAAAGGCCGTGTGAGCCGCCGCAGCCCCCGCACGCCGTTCCGCGCCCTCGGTGGCCGTGATCAGTAAAGATGGAGCGGGGCCGGGTCGCCGGGGTCGCCGGGTGGAGGCTCTTGCTGTGGAGGTTGTGTTATCGTGCGAGGGAGGCGGGCTAGAGATTGTCCCTGTCCCTGTCCCTGTCCCTGTCCGGTGGCTCTGAGACGGCCTTTAACTCTGCCCCTCCGGTGCTGAGCATGTAGGGGATGTTGCTAAAGTACAGGTTTGCAGGTTTAGACTCTCGACGGAAATCGAAATGAGAAAAGCATAGGCTGGCAGGGTCTTCGCAGGAATGCTGATTACCTATTAGGCCTGGTGAAGAATTGGCGTGCCTCTCAGTGGACACAGAACTTAGGCAAGACGTTCCGTCTTCAGCCTGCCTCCGCTTTCGACGGCTGGGCCATCACGAGTCATCTCTGTGAGCAGATGGATGGGGGCTGATGGCAGTTCATGGGCGGGAAATGAAGGGCAGGTTTACAACGCAAAGACTCAAGGCCATGCCGCACAAAGGTCTGTACTGACAGGGCGTGCAGGTCTAGCCCCCACCCTGTTCCTCAACAGTCTACCAACTGCAGGGTGCCAGTGGCCAGGTGGTAAGCAGCGACCCAGCCCACCTTTCAGGGGGGTTTGTAGAGCAGATAGATTGAACCAGAGGCCATGTACGTAAATGCTGAATGAATGGAGTAAAGCATAACAAAACCAGGGATAGAATGAAACAAAGTCAGGCCGCGTAGAGCTGCTGAGGCCAACAGATAAGGGAAGGAAAGAGAATGGGCATTCCCATCGAGCACAGAATGGATGGTCTGGAGCCGGTCCTTTCATCACGGTTACCTTGGTGTCCCCTAGAAGATACGCCTCCAGATCTGTCCTTAGGCGTCCCTGAGTTGGACTGAGGGGCTGTTGTGGTACTGCCAGCAGTCGGTTGTCTGAGGAGTGGCCTTTGCAGACTCCTGCGCTGTGAAGCTGGATGTTGGACAGCCAGGGTGAGAAAGCAAAGCGGGGTTAGTAGGCTTCTCAGGCAGAGATAAGGGATAGGAAGTGAGCGTTTATCTATTGCTTTACTGTTCGCATGTTACTATGCCTGCGTATGCACTCACCCATGTGTATGTGTCGTATGTGTATGCGGGTGTGCCCAGGCACCACAGCCCCAACACGGAGGTCAGAGAACAGTTTACTGCAGTGTTTTCTCCTTCCACTCAGGCTATCAGTCTCGGTGGGAAGTACCTATGCCTGCTAAACCATGCTCCTGGCCCAAGCATGGCCGGGTGGTGCTTATTTTAAAAGGACAGTACACACCAAAGACATGGGTACAGCTTCTCAAGAGGGCAAGTCCACAGGCATCTTCGGTGACTATCATATAATTCTGTGTCTAGACCGCATTGCTCAAGAGATGTAGTTTATAGCAAGACTAAATGGAAACGATGACACTGTTCTGATGCTGTGAAGAGACACCATGATCAACTTTTATAAAAGAAAGCATTTAACTGGGGGCTAGCGTATGATTTCAGACAGTTGGTCCATCGTGGTACTGGAACAGTAGTTGAGAGCTTTGTATCCTGACCTGAAAACAGCAGGCAGAAAGAGATGATGGGCCTGCTGTGCTGTGGGCTTTTGAAACCTGAGCCCGCCCCCAGTGACACACCTCCTCCAAAAAGGCCACGCCTCCTAATCCTTCCCAAACAGTTATCAACTAGGAACTAAGCATGCAAATATAGGAGCCTATGTGGGCCTTTATCATACAACCCACAACACTGGCTTGTGTTTCTCGAAGAATTTCCTTTGTATGTAAAATCGCAAGTGGTTTTGTGAGGTATGCTACTTATATTTAAGGCGGAGAGGAGTATAAGCCTGGGCATAGGAAAAGCTCTTCCATTAAGTTGGGTTTTTTTTTTTAAGTATTGTCCACACCAACCAACTACAGGGTCTGTTCAGATCTCAACAGGTTTAGTCCTGCTTAATTTACAGGCTGATAATGTAATTCATTATTAGCATCATGAGGGAAGGGAGGCTGGGCAGTAGGGATGACAACTCAGTTCTCCCTGTTGCTGCCCCTCTCCTGGAGACATAACATTCAGAAACAATGCAGAATTGTATTCCAGGAGGTAGCTGGGTGCGTGTGTGCACGCACACTTGAGGTAAAGCTATTTCTTAAATCTTTGGATTAAAGGTGTGTGCCACCATTGCCTGGCATTTATTTTACTGAGATGAGACTAATTACAGAATTGGCTCATTTGATCTTTGCTTTTTTATTTATGCGTTTGTGGGTATATGAGAATGTGTGCGCCATCTCTGCAAGTGTGCCGAGTTGTGGAAGAGTTGGGGAACTAGTTAGAGGAGATTGGGAACTGCTGGTGTGGGTACTGGGAATGAGCCTGGATATTTGAAAGCAGGACCTCTCTTCAGCATCTCTCCATCTCTTGCTTTCTGAGCATCTTCCTTTCCCAACAAGACCTTGAGAAAGAGCTGCTAAGCAGAGCGTCTTACTACAGAAATTATGACTTCTCCAGATCGTGAACTTGTTTCTATGTTTTTCTGAATGCATTCTCCACTGAGTGCCATCATTTGCTACTGCTGCAGTCCAGCCGCATTCCTTGGTTTCATGCTGATGGCAGTTTGAGACCCTGCTTTTAGGTCACTATAGAAAGGCTTTTGGGCCAGGCAGTGGTGGCACATGCCACCAGGCAGGTGGACCCCTGTGAGCTCGAGGAGAGGACAGCCTGGTCTACAGAACGAGTTCCAGGATAGCTAAGGCTATGCAGGGAAACCTGTCTTGGGGGAAGAGAGAGGGGGAGAGGTAGGCTTCTGGAAGTAGCTTCCTTCAAAGGCTTGGCTTTGGAGTGGGTTCGGTTGGTTGGGTTCGGTTTCTGTTTTATGAACCCGAGTCTCTGTAGCTGGGATTCTGTGTCCTGCTTTCATCTCACCAGGGTTGGGAAGGACAGGCACACATCTCCATGGCTAGCAAGGCCTGTGTGCTTTCATCTCACCGGGGTTGGGAAAGACAGGCACACATCTCCATGGCTAGCAAGGCCTGTGTGCTTTACTTTCAGTGAAGTCTATACTTTAGAGGTGTTTGTTTCTTAGGTTAAACAGATACTTATAAAATAATCCACTTCTACTGTCCAGAAAATGGCAAGCAACAACTAAAACAAAAAGCCAACAATAACCAAAACCTAGATCAATGGATACATTAAAAAACCACGATGGGCAGTGGTGGTGCATGCCTTTAATCCCAGCACTCGGGAGGCAGAGGCAGGTGGATCCCGAGTTCAGGGACAGCCAGGGCTACTCAGAAACCCTGTCTGGGGGTGGGGAACCTAAGTTAACTCTGTTAGGATGGGGAAACCCTTATGCCAAGATGGAGAGTAGTGCTTGTGGGATATAAAATTACAATTGGGAATATTTTTAATTCCTATGGATTGAAAGTCCTTCAAGTCTACTAGAAGGTTCCTGTGATCTTGTTCCAGAGAAAGTCTAGGCAACTTGACAGGACTGGCAGCTTTGCTGGCACTTCAGGCCACCACACAGTAAGAGCTAAAGCACTTGCGTGCTGAGCACTTGGTAAAGGTCAGGGAGGACACCTCCCTTCCCGCCTATTTCTTTGACTAATGACTACCGTCTGGCTACAAAATACTTGGGTTCTGAAGATTCTTTGTACACCGTATCGTTTGAACTCACAGCTTCTCCTAACTGTTGTTGCAGCTGTGCTCTGGAGCAAGTTCAAGCTTTCTATACATCTCCATTTCAACAACTGATGGCCGAAACTCCTAACATGACGCTCACGACTGAAGAGCAGATGCCAGCAGAAGCTCCTGCCCCGGAACCTGTACCAGGTAGTTCTTAGCATGCTGGTTTAAAGTCATGGCTCCATCCCTGAATGCCTCCTCCCCTGGTAAAGCGCAAACAGATGTTCCTCATCTGCACACCAGGTGCTACACAGAGGCACAAGATGGAAACCTGAGACCTTGCAGCACTGGCATCTAACTTGGTCCAAGGGCTTAGAGGTAGCATGAACACAGGTTCTCTGAAAGTCAGGGTAGAACGACATCCCATGAACAACAGAGAAGGCAAGGCGCCAGCCAAGGGAACAGAGTTGAGACCTGGCAGCCAGAACCCTGAGTGGTTGTGTGGCTCCTGGAATGTAGAAGGAAATGGTGGGAGACAGGCAGTCAGGCCGTGCTGACTCTAAGGAGCACTCTATTCCCAGAGCAGTAGAGAGCTGTAGTGTTGAGAGGAGGGGAGCAGAACAGAGACTTCAATGGACATTTTAAAAGTCAGTCTGGAGGATATGCCAGGAGCGAGAGGCTTGAAATCGGGGAGTGGATTAGAGACTATATAAGCTGGGGAAGATATAAAGAATATTGAGCACATGGACAAAGTTGGGAAAGACTCAAGGTAGAGTTGTGTGTCTACCATCAATATAGTTCATGGAGATGCTAAAGCCTGTTGTGGTCCACTACGTGAGGCTGAGAGACATAATGTTTGTTTGCCTGCATGTGTGTCTATGCACATGTGTATGTGGTGCCCACAGAGACCAGAAGAGGGCATCTTATCCCTGGAACTAGAGTTACAGTCAGTTGAGCTGCCATGTGGGTGCTGGGAATTGAACTCAGGTCCTCTGGAAGAGCAGCCAATGTGCTCTTAACCACTGAGCAATATTCTCAGCCCCGAGTGATATTTTTAAGAAGTGTGGTGTTGTTTTTTAATGTTCTATGTGTATGGGTGTTTAACGTGCATTTCTGGTGCCTTCGGAGGCTGGAAGAGGGTGAAATCCCGTGGAACTGGAGTTGTAGATGGTTGTGAGCTGCTGTGTGGTGCCCCGGTCCTTTGCAAGAGCAGACAGTGCTCTTAAACACTGAGCCATCTCTCCAGCTCTTAGAAAGGGGTTTGTGCACAGTTCTGAAGGTTCAGTGGCATCCACCAGCATTTGCTGGGCTCTGGGGAAGGCCTGATGGCAGATGTTCTGTGAGAGAGAATACATCCCCAGACAGGAAGTCACAAACACAGGGATCTGATGGTACCTTCTCTGGGCATTGCCCCAGTTAACCCAAGGACTTTACTTGGTCCCACCTCCTAATGGTTCTGCATCTCCCAGTAAAGCTACGGTGGGACTAAGCATCAAACACAGGAAGTTTCGGTGGACAAACTCAAGCATTATCCAAAGCATTCTTAGATTTCTGACACACGATTGGTTGCAGGAAGTGCCACACACTGAGATAAAGAATTAGAAGAAAACCCAGATAGGTTAAGGAAGTGGTGTTGGGTTAGCAGTAGCAGAATTTACATGAAGAATGTGCTCCAAGTTGGTTTCAAATTTCAGGGCTACCCCTAATTTACTGCCTCACTTCTGTGTTTGCAGATGAAGGGTACTAGGGCTTCCCCAGCTGCTAGGCTGTGGTGGTGGAACCCTGGTAAGGAGGCTTGATTGAGAAAGTATGTAGTAGAATGGAGCAGAAGCCAGAGAAAACGGGAAAACCTTCAGAGAGTGAAGGGTGAGGGGAGCAACGGTTCCTGGATTTTGTTGTTGTTGTTTTGTTGTTGTTTTTGCTTTTTCAAGACAGGGTTTCTCTGTATTGTTCTGGCGCCTGTCCTGGAACTCGCTCTGTAGAGCAGGCTGGCCTCGAACTCACAGAGATCCATCCGCCTGCTTCTGCCTCCCTTTAAGCAGGGATTAAAGGTGTGCACCACCAATGCCCAGCCAAAAGTTCTTGTTGTCTATGTCATTTCTACCTGACAGTCAAGTGTCTCTTGACAATGCTAATGTCTCCTGAGTCTCAGAGGATTCTATCATGTAGTGATAAACATCTTATAAAGCAGTTAAAGAAACCAAATGACATTGTATAGAAAATCAGTCTGTGACTCTCATATGTGTTTAGGTGGCGAGGAACACATTGTAGGTACCAGTGTTGGGAAATACAAGGCCGTAACTGGGATCAAATAACATGGGTATTCATAGGGTGACTGCTGTGGAATCTCCTACAGTTTCTGAGTTAAAGTTTTTACAGCCACATTCTGGAAATCACTGTGTTTCAGAGGCTCCAAATAGAAGGAAAAGAAAAACCAGAGCATCAGAACCCAAGGATCCTGTGGAACCCAAAAAACCTGCTGGGCCAAAAAAATCTGGCAAGTCAACAAAGTCAAAAGAAAAGCAAGAAAAAATTACAGACACATTTAAAGTGAAAAGAAAAGTGGACCGTTTCAATGGTGTTTCTGAAGCTGAGCTGTTGACCAAGACCCTTCCTGATATTTTGACCTTCAATCTGGACATTGTGATTGTAAGAATTTTTGTCTTTGTTGACAGTAAATATCACTAGAGGATTAATTTAGTGGTCCTTACATATAGCATGCTTCTGAAAAGGTTTCTGAGACTGGGGCTGCCTGGGTTCAAACCTTCCAACAAGGGAAGGCTTTGGGCATCTCTACAATTTTATCACTGATGAAACGTGTGACTGTCTCCCTCACAGGGTCACACTTGTGTGAAATAACCCATGTGAACCACTTAAGTTGCAGCATAGCTGGTAGTACTCTCTAAATGATGGTACTAGAGTAGTTTTGCTTTTGATAACTTTTGTAGCCCTGGCTGGTCTCAAACTTGCAGCAATCCTAGGTGCCTCTGACTGTTATAAGCCCACACCCCCACATCCAGTACTGAGCTCATGTCTGTAACTGGAAGGAACACTAGACCCTAATGAGCAGCAGGGTACCACTGTGTAGGCTTTCTGTGGAGGAAATTACTGTGTGAGAGACTGGCAGGACATGGCTCAGACTGGCTGCTGGAAGGCCTGTCTCTTTCCTGAGTGACAGCAGCCTGCCTCGGTAGGAGGTCCAGTTGGTGTTTGGAAAACAGCAACAAATAATAGAATGGAAGTTCTGTGTGCTACAGCAATTGTGATCAGTTCCGTTTATCTGTGGCTCCTGTATAAAAGCCCTAAGGCTTAAGCCTGACTTTTTTTTTTTTTTTAAGATTTATTTATTATGAATATACTGTTCTACCTGCATGTATGTCTCCCTGCACACCATAAGAGGGCACCAGATCTCATTATAGATGGTTGTGAGCCACCATGTGGTTGCTAGGAATTGAACTCAGGACCTCTGGAAGAGCAGGCAAGTGCTCTTAACCTCGGAGTCCTCTCTCCAGTCCTCTTTTTTGCTTTTTAGCATGTAATAATTTCACAGTAGACCAGGCATCATTGTGTTTCATACATGTGTATGATGTCCAGTCATCGTCGTATTTCATATATGTGTATGATGTACTTTGTTCATATTCACCACCCAGTTACCCTCTCATCCTTCCTTCTCTGGTCTTTTTTTCTTATCAGTCTTCCTTTTTTTTTCTTTCTTTTATTTTTTTCTGTTTTTTGAGACAGGGTTTCTTTGTGTAGTCCTGCTATCTGTAGACCAGTCTGGCCTCTGCCTCTTTAAAGGCATGCTCCACCACAGTCCAGCCTCCTTTTTTTTTTTAATTCTCTCATATATTATATCCAGACCAGTTTCCTCTCCCTCCCCTCCCCCACTCTCTCCCCTACCTCCCCTTTTCCTCAGATCCACCCCATCTCTGCCTGCCCTCAGAGAAGAACAGGCTTTCTGGGGGACTTCAAGTAAACATGGCATAAGCCACAATAAGCCACCAGGCACACACTATCACATCTAGGGTGGACGAGGCACCACAGTACAGGAGGGAAAGGGTCCCGCACAAGTAGGCAAAAGAGTCAGAGACAGCCCATACTTGGTTTTTTTTTTTTTTTTTAAGGAAAAATACAAAATAATTTAGTATACTACATAGTGTAGGGGGTGTGGCAATAACAGAACAGCCTGCCTTTCTGGATTTTGCATGTGAAACAAAATGTGTTATTTGTCTGAGTCCATCAAGTTCTATTTCTAAAGATAAAACTTTAATTATTTTGTTTTATAGATTGGCATTAATCCAGGATTAATGGCTGCTTACAAAGGTCATCATTACCCTGGACCTGGAAATCATTTCTGTAAGTGTCTACTTTTTAAAAGTTCCTTTTAGGATTAATATGCTGATTTTCATGAGAATGGTACAGTAAAATGTTCTCAGATGGCGTGTTTCTCCGAGTTTATTCATGAAGGTCAACCATGTGAAGTGGCAGACCATGTTCACATTTGATGTTGCAGGGGTAGAAGGCATGGAAAGTACTTTCTGGTGTTGTGTTGTGGAGCTGGGCTCTAACCCTGGACTCTGAGCATGCTAAGCATATACTCTACAACCGGCTAACTGCTGGGCCTTCTCTCTGCTTAAAATGTTTTCAAGGTTTTATAGACTTATTTATTATTGTTACATTACTTTTTAAAAAATTGAGACAGAGTCTGTTTATGTAATCCTGGCTGTTCAGGAACTACTATACAGACAAGATGGCTTGAACTCACAGAGGTCCCCCTGCCTTTGCCTCCCAAGTGCTGGGATTTAAGGCTTGTGTCACCATGCCTGCCCTTGATGTTTTTTTAAGAGGTGTGTGTGTACGTGTGTGTCCCATAGACACAGTAACAATAGTACTTTGCTATGACAGTGTGACCAGTGGTTCTGAACCTGTAGGTGGAGACCTGTTTGGCAAACCTCTATTTCTAAAACTATTTACAACACGATTCATAACAGTGGCAAAATTACAATTATGAAGTAGCAATGAAGTAATTTTATGGTTGGGGGTGAGCACAACATGAAGAACTATAAGAAAGAGTTGCAGCATTGAGAAGGTGTGGTTTCCTTGGAGACATGAAAAGTATTGATTGTGGAGTTGGAGAGGTGGCTCAGAGGTTCAGAGCATCGGCTGTCTGATTCCCAGCACCCACATGGTGGCTCACCACTACCTGTAACTCTATAACTACAGTCCCAGGGACCTGATGTCTTATTTTGGCACTCACCCCACACATGATGCACAACACCCTGTTGTGGTTGTTTTTATTTTTATTATTTTTTTTTGTTAGTGTGACACAAGATTAGAGTAATCTGGTAAGAGAAAATGCTGACCCCAGTTTGAGCTGTGGGGCATCTTCTTAATTCATGATGGCTGTGGAAAGGTCCACTCGCTGTAGGTGATCCCACCTTGGGCAGGTGGTCCTGAGTTGTGTAAAAAAGCAGGCTGAGCAAGCCAGTAAGGAGCATCCTCCATGGCCTCTGCATCACTTCCTGCCCCCAGGTCCCTGCAGTGAGTTCCTGCCCTGACTTCTTTCAGTGATGGAGAGTGACCTGAGAGATGTAAGTTGAAATACACCCTTCCTCCACAAATTGCATTCGGTCGTGGTCTTTATCACAGCAGTAGAAACCCTGACTGAGACACACCCATCCACATTTTTTAAAAAAAGTTTCTTAAAGGAAACTTGTTGATTGTTAGATATCAGTTATATATAAATGCTTTTGTCTGAGACTTTCTCTGAAGACAGTAAGTACTACTACTGTGTTGTGTTGTTTTAAATGTGTAAGTTGTTCATACAGACCCTTTACCAGCACCTACAAGAGCAGTGCATGTCCTCAAAAAATACTGTTCATCTAAGAGTATAAGGGTGAGACTCCAGATGCTTAGGCTAAGTAACGGCATACTTGAAACCAGCACCGTATTGTCCCTGTTGTTATTATCTTTTTTAATTCTAGAAAGTGTGTCTTAGTTTCTTCGTCTCTCAGGGTGTTTTTTTAGTCTGGGGTAACCTAAGGGCAGATAGTAAGAATGCAGTTTGAAGCTGTACATGCAAAGACAATGATAGTTCCTTGTAGGAAAATGATGTTATTAAAATCATAGCGGTTAGCATGGTAATCCAACCCGCTGTTATTGTTCAATATGGTATTATACCTAGGTTACTGAGTTTTAATATATCTTCAGTCCTTTATCTCCCTTCAGTTTCAGCAACAGGATGGATGTATACTATTTCATTGTCTTTTTGGCTTTCTGCTTCCTGTGGAAGTGACAGAGTTGTCTTTCACAGGGAAGTGTCTGTTTATGTCAGGGCTGAGTGAGGTTCAGCTGAATCATCTGGATGACCACACCTTACCCGGGAAGTATGGCATAGGCTTCACCAACATGGTGGAACGGACGACTCCGGGAAGCAAGGATCTGTCCAGGTAGCTATGGAGCATGCGTTCATGGTGGCATGGGCTCTCGTGTTACCTAGGAACATTGTATGTGTGATGTTTATTGAGAGCTGCCTGAAGGCAGGCATCCTGTTGCATACATGCTGTGTTCCTTACTGCTTCCTAATTCAATTTTAGTAAAGAATTCCGGGAAGGCGGGCGAATCCTAGTGCAGAAACTACAGAAATACCAGCCACGAATAGCAGTGTTTAATGGAAAATGTGAGATTTACATCCTCATTTTTATCTTTTCTCTATGCTGATGTTGAGAGCAGTCATTAATATGTTTGTGTTTTTCTATTTCAGGTATTTATGAAATTTTCAGTAAAGAAGTTTTTGGAGTAAGGGTTAAGAACTTGGAATTTGGGCTTCAGCCCCACAAGATCCCAGACACAGAAACTGTAAGTTCTCCGAATCCATCTGTAAACCATCTAGGACTTCTAGCTAGTTGTCCTTTTCATTTGTCTCAGACATTGTCGTTTTTGCCATGAGAAAAGCCATCTGTTTTATTAAATAATTATCAGTTTACACTTTCAGATGCAGTTAGAGTTTTATTTAAAAGTATTTGTCAGCTAAATGTCAGAGGAACTGACTCAAACTGTGTTCAGAATATCACCAGTGGCAGTTACTTAAAAATACAGGCATACATATAGACACAGTCCTCAGTGGGAAAATTAGTTAGCTACGTCATCTATACATTTAATCCCAGCTTAATTTTAGAGCCATACACTCTAGACAGACAGCCTGTTTGGTATATCACATAATCAGGATATCATAGACAGCTTTGTGGTTCTCTCTCTCTCTCTCTCTCTCTCTCTCTCTCTCTCTCTTTTTTTAACATTGTATTCATTTATGTATTATTTTTATTTGTATGGGTGTTTGCTTGCGTATATGTCTGTGTACCACATGTGTGTAATGCCAGTAGAGACCAGAAGAGGCACCAGATTTCCTGGGATTGGATTTACAGACAGTTGTGAGCCACCATGTGGGTGCTGAGAATTGAACCTGCTTCTGTAAGAGCAACCAGTGCTCTTGACTACTGAGCTATCTCTTCAGCCCACATAATGACTTTCAAACTAACTCCACAGAATACCTGCAGACATTTGGTCCTGGATTTGTTTGCTCTTCTTTTTTTAACCACTTAGGTGCATAGGTTTGTGGTTGTCTTGTCTTGTTTTATTTTGTTGTGCTAGGTCTTTTGTGCATGTTGGACAATTATTCTATAACCTAGCTATACCCTGGCCCTCTATTGTTTAAAGTTTTTATTTATTTATATATTTTTTTAGGTATGAGTGCTCTGTCTGCACATATGCCTGCATTCCAGAAGAGGGCATCAGATTCCACTGTAGATGGCTCTGAGCCACTGTGTGGTTGCTGGGAACTGAACTCAGGCCCTCTGGAATAGCAGCAGTTTTTATACAGCTTTGTTTTATTATTCAGTTGGGGTGTTACTGGAGGTTGAACCTAGGGTTTCTCACAAGCTAGGCAAGTGCTAAGGACAGAGCTATGTCCCCAGCCTTCTTTTTACTTTTAGTTTTTCTAGATAGAGTCTTATTAGAATGTCCAAAGCAGACTTCAAATCTCTCTGTAGTTCAGACTTTGCCATCCTCCCATTTCAGCCTCCAGAGTAGACCCTGTACATGACTCTTTAAAAACCACATGATACATACCGAAGCAGAAGCAGAAGCAGACGGATCTCTGTGAGTTTGAGGCCAGTCTGGTCTACAAAGTGAGTACCAGAATAGCCAAGGCTACACAGAGAAACCCTGTCTCAAAAAACAAACAAACAAAAATAGTACAGTGCACAAGTCAGCAAATTTTGTGTGCATTCTATGGCATTGAGTCCCACACAATGCCTGCTGTGTTAGAGGCACCTTACATGTCATTTTAAATGATAGAGATTTCCTGAAGACCTCAGAATAAAGCCTCTGCCCTGATAGCAGTTTCAACTCCTTTTAAAAACCTCTCCCTGTCTTTTCCTATAAACACTTGATTGGTGAACAGCCTAGTTTGCACTCTGTTGCTGTGCTAAACACCATGTCCAAAAGCAACTTTGGAAGAAAAGATTTATTTCCCCTTACAAATTTGCACCATCATGAAAGGAAGCAAGCACAGGAGGCCCGAAGCAGAGACTGTGGAAGACACTGCTTTCTGCTTCCTCTGGCTGCCTCAGCTTGCCATCTTATAAAACCCAGGCTCTGGAGAGATGGCTCAGGAGTGAAGAGCACTGGCTGCTATCCCAGAGGACCTTGGCTCAATTTCTAGCACCCACATGGCAGCTCACAACTGTCTGTAACTCCCAGGAAATCCAGTGCCCTCATGCAGGCATACGTGCAGGCAAAGCACAAATGCACATAAAATAAATCTTGAAACAAACAGAATAATGAGCTCACCAGGGATGGCACAGCTCACAGTTTGGGGGTGGGGCCCTCCTATATATTAGTAGTTAAGAAAAGGCCTCATGGGATGGCAGGATGGTTCAATGGGTTTAGACTTTTCTGCCAAGCCTGACACCCTAAGTTCAATCCCCAGATAGGTGTCGTGGGAGGGGAGAACTGATTCCCACAAGCTGTCCTCTGAGCTTCCTCTTGTACCACCACATGTCCCACCCCACCTCCACCCCAAAATAAGAAGGTGCCTCACAGACAGGCTCGTTTGATCTGGATAATTCTTCAGGTGACATTGCTTCTTCACAGGTGATTCTGTACATGGGTCAGTTGGCAGCCAAGAAGTAACTATGGCAACTGTGCGGTCTCTTGGTGACCCTGAGTTTATCTTATGCAGTGTACTCTACTGTGAAAACAGAAGCTTTTGATGTTACTAGTAATTTAGCTCATTGTAGTGAGATATTCGCTCTGTCCACACCTATTGCACTGACCACGCCCATTGGGAGTGGGGACAGGTTCGGACATGACCTGGGGGAACTAGGTCTGAGGTAGGGAAGCGACCCCAGAGAGCTCTCTTGCTTGCTGGCTGGAGACAGAGAGCATCTGGAGGCATCCTTGGGATGGGAGTCTGCTGGAGTTCATCAGTCTCTGTTGTAAGTTAGTTCTCCCTGAATAAACTTCTTCTCAGCCTAACTGTTTTTCCCTATCCTTATTTTCCACAATAGCTCACAGAGAAAACAATTTACTTTCTTCTTTTCTTTTACTTTGGGGGGTGGAGGTGTGGTCTCAGTAGACCAGTCTGTCCTTAAACTCCCAGAGATCCATTTGCCTGTGCTCCTGAGTGCTGAGATTAAAGGTGTGAGCCATCATACCCAGCCAGTCTACTCTGGGTCATTTTCATTGAAGGACACCTTGGAAATATGCTGTTGTTAACATGCTAACATACTCACCTACATGTCTTTACATTAGGAGTTTCTCTAAACATGCTATAATCAAAGCAAAATAATTATAGGATAAGGAAGCCTCAAAGCAACATTATAATATATGATAAAGAAACCACCTTTAAAACTCACCATAAACATAGTAATCTACCCCTCACTTGTGTGTGGAGAGGACAAAAGCAACTTCTGCTCTTTGAAGGCAGTTGTTACCAACCAGGTTGATAAATGTGTCTTTCCCTGTAGCTGCCAACTTCTGGTATTTCATACAATTTCTGGGAACATTTCCAAGTTAATGATGTATAAAGCTTTTTCCTATAGTTGACAAAAGAATTCAAAACAACCTAAAATCTACAATTAACTCTGGCTAATAAGTTACCAATTGCATTTAAAAGGCGTTTTTCCCCCTTACCCTATGGTCGGAACATCTCTGAGATTCGTTGTTGAGTGAAAGGAGCAAAGGTTGCACAGGGATGCAGAGCACACCATGCGTGTACGTTTGTAAAGGGATGAGCGCCAGTTGATGCCCCAGACGCCTCTGATTGCTCATTGTCATTATCATTAATCACTCCTTAGAGGGATTTCCTCAGCAAAGGGAACAGGTGAATAGAGAGAGCTGGGGGGGCAAGCTTCGTCATAAATGCTTTTGAATTGTTGCTTTTGAATTGTGAAATGTATGTATTGTAAAAAGGAAGGGTTGATAAAGGAACACCGTGGGGAGCTATCGTTTTTAATGTGTCAAGTGATTAAGCCAAGTAAAGGTAAGTTTTTCTAACCACAGTATGAGTACACTCAATCAGGTGTTAAAATCTCTGAAACTCTAAAACTTGTTGGTCCCAGCTCTGCTACGTCATGCCGTCTTCCAGTGCCAGATGCGCTCAGTTCCCTCGAGCCCAGGACAAAGTTCATTACTACATCAAGCTGAAGGACCTAAGAGACCAGCTCAAGGGCATTGAACGGAACACAGACGTTCAGGAGGTGCAATACACGTTTGACCTACAGCTCGCACAAGGTTTGTTACCATCCCTCCCCTTACCAGTTTCTTGTGTGTAGGGAACAGAAAGGACGTGGGTTTTAAGCAGCAAGAAAGAAAACTGTAGCCAGATGCTCTCTCTGGTAATGGATTTCAGTGTCTGTTCCTATCTCCTGCACCACGGTTTTCCCCCTATCCTGGGTCTAAGGAGCACCTCCCTGCCCCAAACTGAGTGTGGTGGACTTTGTGTACACTAGGAAGAGTTTGGAGAACGATAGCAGTGGGGCTACAGCGATGGATGCATCGCTGGGGGAGGGTGAACACACTTGGAGTGATGGATGGCTTAGGATGAAAACACTAGTGCTTGTAGAAGACCGGGTTCAAGTCTCAGAACCGCTTCAGCCACACATGATCCCAGTTCCAGGGCATCCTCTGCCCTCCGGCCTCCTGCATGCACATAAACTCATGGAACTCACACACTCATGAATACAAATAAACCTTATAAAACAAAACTACCAAGTCACACAACTCCGCTGCCTCTTAGAAACCCTGGTTTGGTCCTCTTTCACCTTCCCCACAGAGGATGCAAAGAAGATGGCAGTGAAGGAAGAAAAGTATGACCCCGGCTATGAAGCAGCGTATGGCAGTGCTGTCACTGAGAGCCCATGTCAGAGACAACCATGCAGCTTCCCTTCGAATGGGCTAAGTATGTTCCTCCAGATCTGTTTCTTTCAGGGGATTGGGAGGTGATGGGAATGTAATAGAAACAGAAAGTAAATTTTGAAGATTTAGGAATCCTAATATAAAAATGTAATTAAGTGACTGAAGATTTTCACATCATTTTTTTTTACATTCCAATCCCAGTTCCCCCTCCTTCCCCTCCTCCCACTCCCTCCGCTCTCCCCTTCCTCCCATCTGATCCACGGAGAGGATAAGGCCTCCCCTAGGAAGTCTACTAAGTCTGTCTCATCATTTGGTTGAGGCAGGACCAAGGCACCTCTCCACCTCCACACCCCTCCGTGTAGGCTGAGCAAGGTCTCTCCACACGGAATGGGCTCCACTAAGTCAGTTTTCACATCCTTCCTTAACCCTCCCTGAATAACCAATGGCAGTTTCTCAGTCCTAGATCTGAAAGTGTAGTAGAAACTTAGAATTGTTTTTAAAAGCTCGCTGGGTATTTTAATAATTCTTCCTCAGTGCACTTTTAAAATCTATGGGATCCTTGAAACTCGCCAATGAACTTTGATTTCTTCCCTTCCCAGCAGCCGACCGTACAGAGCTGACAGGAGAAGCA
This sequence comes from Cricetiscus sungorus, assembly GCA_030556225.1. Taxonomy (NCBI): domain Eukaryota; kingdom Metazoa; phylum Chordata; class Mammalia; order Rodentia; family Cricetidae; genus Cricetiscus; species Cricetiscus sungorus. The sequence continues at coordinate 3,345,513 of JANBXA010000395.1, read as the reverse complement.
GCTCCTGGTGGTGCCCCCATGCAGTGGATGACACAGTCGTTTACAGACCAGATCCCGTCTTTCAGTACCTGTGGGACACAGGAGCAGGAAGAAGGAAGCCATGCTTGATGACGGTCCTCTGGGCTCTGCCTCAGCGTTGCAGTTTTAGTGCAGCCCTAACTGAGTGGGTAGCGATAGTACCTTACACTAGTGGTGTAATATATGGCGCAGTTGTGTGGTAGAGCCAACTGCGTGAGACTGTGTAGTTGGAAGGAAACAGTAGGCTGTTTTCTACTTGAGTTTTGTATTTGAATTACCCATCATTCCAGATTTTTCTATACTAGATTTCATTTATGAAGAAACTGGTTTTCTTTGGGGTGTCACTCTGTTGTAGTTTTAAAATCAACAGTCTGAATAGTTGTAGTTGATTCTTGACTGTGCATACCTATATATGCTATTATTCCTTTTAATGCCTCAGAAGGGCATGCTAGTAAGAAACTGGCAGATGTGCCCATTTCCATGTAGAAAGCTAACCAGCCCTCAGTGGAGTCTGCTTAGTTTTGGAAGCTGGGGGTAAACTCAGACCTCGCTGGGTTGTGGTCACACTCTCCACATGGTGAGTATGGCAGTTGCTTAGTAACAGAAGCAGAGTGTGACCTGAGCCCTGCCTTTGGCCTCCCACTCCCGTGTGTCAGTCCTCTCACAGGCAGACACTGTTTTGCTGAGCTGGTAGGTTCTTGAGAATGCAGTAGACCTTTTATAGTTGCCAATCATGTGTGTTATTGAATTTCCCCATCAGTGTTTATCACTGTTCTGATTTTATCCTTGACGTGGGAAGTGATAAGAAATGAACTTTCAGGGTGAGCAACATGATGCTTCAGGTGTCTGACATTGTGTGTAAACTGGTGCTGTGTGTCCAGGTTTTACTAAGATGATGCAGAAGTCACTACTGTTTGTTACGGTAGACTAAGTGAACCTCATGAGAAGGTTGGCTGGAGTCTGTACCCTTGTGGTTTCTAATGCATTTTCCATGGTGCTATAAACAGTGCAGCCCGTCAGGGCTGTGGGATGTTAAAACTGGCTATTCAGAAATAGCTATTGCATTCACCCCTGATCACTCAAGAATATTCTGACTTAGCGCATACCCAAGGAACATGCTGGTTTTGCAGTATGAAATGTCCGTGAGGTTTTATATTCCACAGAGGTTATATGGCCTGTTCTTCTATGAATAATAAGAGAAGCAGTTTCTTGTGAATCTTAATATGCCTTTTAGCTGTGGCAAGGATGGATCTTATTTTTCCTTGAGTCTAGGTCAAGCTGTGTGAGTCATGTTATTTTATGTGTACTGCACTGCTGTTTACATGGATATTTTGTGCGGGTGCTCTGAGTGCCTTGCATCAGGGACTAGGATCAACTGAATTATTTTTTTCATGGGACTGTGTAAAGCATGTAACTAGGAATTGTTTTGGTATATGACTATTGTAGCTCTACCATAGATTTCCTTGAGTAGAGAAATACCTTTACATTATGGCCCTCTGGGGAATGGGTGTGAGGGTCTTCTGACTACAGTCCCGGTACCTTTCATTGAACATGGCAGATAGTAGTGTTGGTGTGTCCTGCACATGACAGGATGGGGTTTTTTTCATTAAATAATACTGAGATTTTAAATTCATATGAAAGTCTTGATGGTTTTTTACAATAAACATTATGAATGGCTATAATAACGGTACTGGCTTTTCTGTACCAAGACTTAGTGGTATTGTTTCTCGCTTTAAATCTGAAGACAGTTTACTTTTTATATTTAACTTGCAGGAAATTCATGAGGAAAATCATAAAAACTTGAATATTTTATTTGTACACATATCTTTTTGTTTGTTGTGTTTCTTCGTTTGTTTTGTGTGTGTGTGTGTGTGTGTGTGTGTGTGTGTGTTTCAAGACAGGGTTTCTCAGTGTAGCCTTGGTTGTCCTGGAACTCACTCTGTAGACCAAGCTGGTCTCTAACTCAACAAAGATCCACCTGCCTCTGCCTCCTGAGTGCGGGGATCAAAAGCATGCACCACCACCTGGCAGTATCTGGATTTTTTAGTTTTCTAATTTTTATAAGAGACAAAACTGGCAACCTATTGAAAAACATTTTGCAAACCTGCAGCCAGGCATGGTGTCACATGACTTTAATTCCAGCACTCAGGAGGCAGAGGCAGTGTAGATCTTTGAGTTTGAGGCCAGCTTGATCAATAAATGAGCTCTAAGCCAGCCATGGGGGGTGAAGGGCCATTTGTAATGATCACTTGAATTTCAAGTTTGCTCTGCCGGTTTGGTCCACGGTTCAACTCGTACACAGTAATTTCGTTTCTTACATTGTAGATCATATATATCAGAGGTGCTGCTCGTAAAGACAGGATCAGTGGGATCCTGTTCCATTTTTCTCCAGGGGACATTTTCAGTGCTGGAGTGTGTCATGTATTGTGATTGAGTTTAAAGATCCCTGCAGGGTCAGGAACAAACCAGCTTTCCCATAAGTCGTTGTGAACACTAGGAAAGTCCCAGGGTTTATGTCTCCCATTCCAGTGGAGAAGTTTAGCTTCCTGCAGAAAGTGCTCCGAATATCTTGCATCCGGGCTCCAGCCTTCAGTGTGTGCAGGGGAAAATAGGCTTGTTAGTGAATGCAGTTTACATGAAACATTCAGTTAGCAGTCACACCTCAGCTAAGCCTCACTGGTGTGACACTACCAATGTGCACAGCGGATAAATAAATCAAAGGATTGAACAGGGACGACAACTTAACCCTGCTGCATCTCAGTATTCCACAGTACTTCCAGGTCATGCAAATATAACTTATAAAAAATCCATATTCTCCAAGTACGGTGGTGGTGCACTCCTTTAATCTCAGCACTCAGGAGGCAGAGGCAGGCAGATCTCTATGAGTTCAAGGCCAGCCTGGTCTACAGAGTGAGTTCCAGGACTAGCTCCACGGCTACACTGAGAAATCCTGACTCGGGATTGGGGGGCTGCGGGGAAACATATCCTCAGCTGTTACGTTTCTTTCCATAACTGAGTAGAGGAAAATGATAGCTGGGATAATGATGTTCTGCTGCATGCAAGTGACAACAAAGCTGGCTTTTGTCACTCAGCACAGGTGTGAGGTGTGACAGCAGTCATAGAGAAGCTGGCTCGTCACCTCAGCCTGTGCTTACAGTTAGCAGCTTCCAGCCGGTCTTCACAAAGGAGCCCGCATCTGATGTGGAAGTCTTCTCCTGAGCTCCATCACACTGGAACTACCTCAGAAGGCTGCGTCTGAGATGCGATTACTCTTAGCTAAGTTTGACAAATGTGCTAAGTTCAGATGCAAACTTAGCACATCACATCATTACTGTTGCTTTCCACATCTAACACAAATTAAAACCAGATCACTGTCCAGACTGTTGCTATGTAGGCTGACTTTACAGACCTTGCCTGATTCCAAACCTTACAGAGAAAAGCGTGTTAGTTTCCTCTAGAAGATTATGACCTGCTCCAAAATTACAAAGTGCTTTTTCCTTTTTCTTTTTTCACATGTATCTGTGGTGTGTGTGCATGCATGTAGGTATGCATGTGGGCATGTACGGAAGGCCAAAGTTGACGTCAGCTTTCTTACTTGACTTATTTCCAGTATAGAAGGAGTGGTCTCTCACATAGGCCAGAGCTTGTTAATGTGGCTGGTGTAGCTAGCCGTCTTGCCCCAAGAACCCTGTCTGTCCTGAGTCCTGGGATTGCTGGCTTCCTTGGCTTTTCCAAGAGTCCTGGGGATCCAAATTGTTCTCATGCTCACATGGCAAATGTTTTTATCTACTGAGCCGTAGCCCCAGCCCAGTTTCACATAGCTGTTATTACAAATATCATTGACCTCCCTTTGGTCGGATTTTTGTATATGAAAATGGTGAGATTTGACCTAACAGCATTCAAGTGCCAGCTATTTCAGGTCACTGCATGCAGTTACACACCAGAGTGCCAGCTCTCTATAGGGTCTGTCCACGGTGTTCGGTAGAACATTGTAGAGTGGAAGTTCTATGCTAAGCGTCAATCCATAGACTTTTAAAAAAATAAATCTTTTACTATGTTTAAATTTATTTTTATTTTGTGTGTATTGCTTGTATGTCTGTGTGCCGGTGTCAGATACCTTGGAACTGGAATTAAAGACAGTTGTGCGCTTCCGTGTAGGTACTGGGAATTGAACCTGGGTCCTCCTAAAGAGCAGTCAATTGCTGAGCCATGTGTCCAGCCCAGGTTAATAAGCTGTCCATGAACCCTAAAAGGTACCATCCAACAACTAAACATACCAGCTGCACTGCAGCTTCTGAGCCTGACAGTTAAGGACGGGGGTGGCCAAGGTCACCTCAAGGGTTTGAGGTCCTAGGCTGTAGGTAGCATGGTGGTCACTGAGACAGTGCACTCCCTTGCTTCCTGGCAGTACTTACCCAGGTGTCTTATGTGCCACAGAGGGTTGATGGTGGAGTACTTTCCATGAAACACAATCAGCATTGGCGAGGTAGCCACGCCGCCTCCCAGGGAGCTGCTGTAGAGGTTTTCTCTAAGAAATGAGATAGAAAAGCAACATTCCATCTGCAGCCCCACAGATACCAAGTAAATGCTAATATTGCCCTTCAAAAAAAGGTGTCAGCCTTTCCTTCTCTGCTTTCCTGATTTTTTATCTAGGGTTTTGTTGTTAGAAGTGGTCTCGTCCTTGAAGTCCCTATAGAGTTAAGGGTATCCTTGAGTGAAGCCATTGCCTTCACTCCCTGTGTGCCGGGGTTCTGTCACACCTACCTCCCAATTTTGTATAAATGATCAAACTTCAAAATGTAGAAAACCAGCAGCTCCCATACCCATCAAGTAGTCTTCCATTACATGACCCACAGTCACAATCTCCTGCGTTCGTCACCTAAGTGTGTCACCTAGATTCACAGTGTTCTACTTGTTACCATCTCGTCACTCACTCAAGGTCTTTGTGATAGGCACAGAAGATCAGTTTCGGATCCTATATTATGTATAACTACTCACAAGTGTTGTGATGTATTAGGACACACAGATAAAGGGGCTGGAGAGACGGCTCAATAGTTAAGGGCACTGGTGTTCCACAGAGGACCCCAGTTTCAGGTTCCCAGCACCACACAGTGATTCAATCTCCTACAATTACAGTTCCAAGGGATCCAGTGCCCTCTTGTGGCCTCCAAGGGTCCCCATTATGTTTGTGGTGCACAACACCATACACAAAATTAAAAATGGGGGAGGGGAGGGAGGGGATTGAGCCAGGTATAGTGGCACACGCCTTTAATCCCAGCATTTGGGAATCAGAAGCAGGTGGATCTCTGGGAGTTCGAGGTCAGCCTGTTCCAGACTAGCCAGGGTGGTTACACAAAGAAACCCTGTCTCAAAATAATAATAATAATAATAATAACAAAAGCATTTTTTTAAAAAATGCCAGTTCAGTGAAATCAGCCTTAAAAGTATTCTGTGGCCACGTGTGGTGGTGCTTGATTTAATCCCAGCTATCAGTGGCAAAAGCTAGCCTGGTTTCACTGCAAGTGTCAGGCCAGCAGGCAGGGCTACAGAGAGATACTCTGTCCCCCTCAAAAAGCAGACTCATGAAAGAAACTCAAAATACGTGAAGATTCCTCAGTGGGAAAGAGTCAAGCCATGTTACTAAGCAGCTTACTAGGAAATAAAAGGGAAGGGATCCCTTATAGCATCTCGATCCTCAGGGTTCTATCATTTGGGAGAGAGTCTAACCCATGCCCCTTTTCTTGGTCTACAAGTTCTACGAAAATCTGACCTCAGATGTCTTTTTTTCTAAACTCATGAGCTATGCAAAGGTTAGCTGAGCCACTTGTTCCCCAACTGGGGACAGTGGTGGCCGAGAAGTCCCCACCACACACATACTCTACATTCTTTTGCATCCATTTTTCCAGCTGCTTGGTGACATGCTGGCGTTTCCATTCAGTCATGTTGGCCACAATCACACCAGGGTTGAATGAGCAGGTGCTGGGGCTGATGCCAAGGTCCTTGATGGTTTTCTTCCGGTAGTCCAGATAGCCCATGTATGTGTTCTACGAAAGAACAGGATGGGGTGTTCTGTTTCTGGAAAATAGGTACGTTCTCAGAGCTGTGGTGCAGTGCCCTGGGCTCTTCTGAGGCACGTGCAGCTTTCTTGGGGTGTGTTTTGTTTGAGGTTCTGGATGTCCTGGAACTCAATATGTAGACCAGACTGGCTTCAAATTTACAACAGAGACCTGCCTGCCTCTGCCTCTCCAGTGCTGGGATTACAGGCATGTGCTACTGTGCCCCGCGTGTGCGTGTGTGTGTGTGTGTGTGTGTGTGTGTGTGTGTGTGTGTGTGTGTGTGTGTGTGCGCGCGTGTGTGCCACAGTGTGTGTGTACTCGTCAAAGGACAAGCTTCCAGGGCAAGTGTTTTTACCCTGTCTCACCATTCTCCATTGTTTTTTGCTCCATTTTCCAGCCTCTGGATACTGAGTGCCCTGCCGTCAGTCCCAATACTTGGTGCTCTCTTTTCTCATCACATTGGCAACCCATCTGTTTCAGAGCTGGAAACTCCATCTGTCTGACAGCTCTTAACTCTCTAGCCTTCCAACTGCCACATCTGCCTAGTCGGTGCTGCGTTTTTTGTTATTTTGTTTTTCTTTTTTGAGACAGTGTTTCTCTGCCTAATAGTCCTGGCTATCCTGGAACTCATTTGTAGACCAGGCTGGGCTGGAACTCACAGAGATGCCCCTGCCCGTGTTGCTTAGCTCTTCACCAGGCAAAATGTACCAAGTTCTATTAAGCTGGTTCCCAGCCACATGCCTGCCTTGGGAGACAGTATTTCTATCCTTGCTATTTAAGCAGAACCCCAGAGTCTCCAGACCACCACTCAGTGTTGCCTTCCCATTCCTGCCCACAAGCACTGCTAATTGCTCCCTTTTAAAGTGATATTATTTTTATCTTTGAGCATGAGTATTTTGCCTGCATGTATGTATGTATGTGCACCGTGTGTGTGTGTGTGTGTGTGTGTGTGTGTGTGTGTGTGTGTGTGTGTGTGTGTGTGTGGTACCCAAGGAAGCCAGAAGAAGGTGTTGGGTCTCCTGGAATTGGAGTTACATATAGTTGTGAGCCCTTGTGGATACTGGGAACCCAGTAACACAGTCTAAAAAAGGATTACAGTCATCCTTTTTAGAGCATTTGCTGTATCCCATTGCAGTGGACATTTCATAGCATCCCATGGCAGCTCACAGACATAACAGAATAGTGTCCATGCCGTGTTTCAGATCAGGAAAGTGAGACTTGGTAGTTACAGAAATTGGCTTGAGTGAGTGGGGAAAACAGAGCCCCTCACACCATCCTCATCCCCTGGAAGTTTCCTGGAGGATGGGGGAGGTTGTGGTTATTTTGAGTTATGAGGAGGAATGGAGGGCCAGCGCCAGAGAAGAAAGATAAGGTGGGATTGCTAAGACAACATGCGCACCTGCAGCCCCACAAGTCGGTTGTTGTCTTGAGCGGAGGGCAAATCACAGTCATCTGAGAAGGCTGCTGCATGGCCCAGAGCCAAGGTCGTGTCATACAGTTCCTGGATGTCACCTGCGTTTGGAAGGATCATCAATTAAAACATAGCAAGTATCTCGGGGCTAGAAAGAGCCTTAGCTTAATTGCTAGCTCCAGGAAAGAATACAGGCTCCTTCTCTCCCCATGTGTGGTGGTGTTTTTACAAACAGCGCGTGTGCATTGGGGAAGCCACTGAAATACTAGTTGGGTCTGTGGCTGGTAGCCGGTGAGTGCTCATCTTACCGGCATGTGGTAAAGAACAACACGCACACATGCAGTGACACTGTAGTTCTACACGGTGTAGGAATGCAGAGAAGATGCTACTAAAGTATTTACTGCAGACTTGGCGGTCAGAAGGGCCCTCAAAACGCCAATAGACAATCCGGGGAAGTACCAAACCCCACTTGCAAAACGTTCCCAGGTTTGCAACGATGCTGCATTCACTCTACAAAGTATTTGAAGTCAACCAGCTACATGGGAAATGAGGGGAAAGTGTTGCTTCTGTTTAGCAGCTGTGCCCTGGCAAGGGTTCTTGGCAGCTAACGTACCTTGTACAATGACATCGTCGTCCAAATAGATGACTTTCTCATGATGATGGATAAGCAGTGGGAGATAAAATCGAACAAAGTTCAGCTGTTAAAACAAGAGGAACAGAGGCAGGGAAAGCATGTGGCTCAGGTAGTAAGGTACCCACAAGTCAGTTCTAACCATGGCCTGCTTAGCCATGGAATGGGATGAAACAGACTAAAGTGAGGCGTCACCCAGGCTTTTAGCACCGATCCTCTGGCCCCTGGGGATGAGGCTAGGCTGGCCCAGAGAAGCTCTCCTAGATCCAGTCCCACTCACTGAAGCAGTGCCCGCTTCCCTTTCAGGGGCAGCTGCTGTGGAAGCCCACAGAGCCCAAGGTCAATCTTAGGATCCAGACTTCCTACTTTCTCTGCCTCCATCAATTAGATAACGCTCAACTAATTAGCCTTAAGATTCCCTCCCTCCCTCCCTTCCCTTCCATCCCTCCCTCCCTTCCTCCCTCTCTCTGTCTCTCTCTCTGTCTCTCTCTGTCTCTGTCTCTGTCTCTGTCTCTCTCCCTCCCTCCCTCCCTCCCTCCCTCCCTCCCTCCCTCCCTCCCTCCCTCTCTCTCTCTCTCTCTCTCTCTCTCTCTCTCTCTCTCTCTCTCTCTCTCTCGCATATATACACCCACACCAGCAACAAGTCCAGCCTTTAGCCTCTTGATTCAGAAAACAGAGAAACATGTTTGTAGGGTTCTCATTAGTGACATTCAGTTATCAGAACCAACTGACGCCAGATGATATCACAGACAGACAGAGGCTTTAGAGTTTAAATGGAAAGGGTGGATTACATGAACTGCATAAGGAGGTGTCATGAGAAACTGCCGTTGGACTGGAAAGATGGTTTAATGTGTAAGCACGAAGACCTAAGCTTGGTGCCCAGAACTACATGTCTGAACCGCCAGTGCTGGGGAGAGGGGTGAGGGACTGGGGGGGACTGGAGAAAGGCTTGCGGGGTTCATTGACACATAAGCGCGCACACGCGCACACACACACCCCTGCTCTTCATGGAGGAGAGGAACTCCTCGTGGGCACTTCTGCAAGAAAAATGACCCCAGTAGCTAGGAAAAGCATGGTGTCTCCTAAATATGATGTCATCATCGCTGAGGCTCATAGCTGTCATGCTGCTGGTTTTCCTTGGCTTTCGGAAGAATAGGAGCTAACTAATGATTACTCACAGAAGTGCTTCCGAATGCATCTGCCCCCTGCAGTCCTTGGCCCATCCCCCTCCCCGCCCCACCCATAGCCATCCTCCTTCACACACTAATGTAGCCTCCATTTTCGTGCCTTGTTTCTTTCCGATAGCTTCATCGTGCTTATGTAAACCATCTTAAATTCCTCCTGGAGCAGATGGCTGCTAAGTTATAATAAGCAGAGCTTTGTGGGGATCTAGCACCCATGAGTCTGAAATAGCCTATATGTGTACCAGATGGTATACGGCTGCTTCTGTCAGCATGACACAAGCTAGAGTCACCAGGAAGGAAGGAGCTTCGGCTCAGAAAATGCCTCCCTAAGATCCAGCTAGAGGGCATGTTCTTAATTAGTGATCAGAGGGGAGGGCCCGCCCATCCCTGGCTGGTGGTTCTGGGTTCTGTAAGAAAGCAGGCTGAGCAAGCCATTGGAAACAAGCCAGTAAGCAGCATTCCCCGATGGCCTCTGCTTCAGCTCCTGCCTCCAGAATTCTGCCCTGCTTGATTTCCTGTCCTGACTTCCTTCCATCAACAGTGAAGGGAAGTGTAAAAGGAACAAACCCTTTCCTCCCTGCTGGCTGTGGGGTTTCACAGAAGCAATAGAAACCCTAAGACAGATGGCTAGGGCTCTACAGTGTACACGAACTTGGAACTGTCCCCACCACGTGAACTCTTACTCACAGGCTGGAGCAGCTCAGGCCTCGATGAGTCTGGTCTAATCTTCCCCTTGAGGACTACAGGGTTGAACTCCACAATTTTGAAGTTTATTTCTCTCAGTTTAGAATGTTCGATCCATTTTCTAAAGAGATGACCAAAAACTTCTAGTACACACTGCAAATCCTTCCTTGATTTAATTTGCATGCCATCCCAGGGCTAGTCTGTTCTGACCTTAGAAAGTTAAAATGAAGTGTGGGAAAACCGTTTCCTCGCTATAAAGCCTGGGATTGCTTCCCTGAATGGTCTACCTTCCAGTCTCCCCTCTCCAAGTCCCCAACCTTGTAACTCTTTCTGCAAAGAAAATTAACAAGATAGTAATAACCAAGTATATCCCCACATCCAAAAATCCTCCCAGGAAACTAGAACAAGACATGTTCCTTATCAAGCAGCATCTGTACTTACTAGACCAACTGCCACATGGTACTGCTGAGACCCGGGCAGCATGTGCCAAGCCCAGCCTTCCTTCGACTGCAGTCTTGTTCCCTCCTCTGACTCCAAAGACACCTCTGCCTTTCAGTCCCCTCCTCTGCCTCACCCTGCCTTCTTTCCTCCACCCTCTCCCCTTCGTCACTCAGTCTCACAGAGTGTGTGTCTTTCATCTGATTCGTCATGCGAATATAATGGTAGAAATCATCGCAAAACAAAGTTGGCAACGACCCAAGCCACACATGGCAACATTCACTGTTGATTGCAAATTGGCAGAAGGGGGTTGGGGGTGGGCAGCTCAGCGGCAGAACTCTTGCCACTGTTGGGGGAAACATGGCAAATAAAGTTTATGTATTCGCTTGCAGTGATTTACTGAAGTGTACAGTGGGTTTATACCTTCTACTGGTGTTCTACTTCAATGAGAACTGATTTTAAATACTCACACACTGGGGGAGGAGGAAGGACCAACAGCCAGGAACTGGGAGATAATGCACTATGTGGACCATTTGCATCTCTGAATTGTGTGATCTACTCTTTTTTGGTTGGTTGGCTAGCTGGCTGGCTGGCTGGCTGTCTGGTTGGTTGGTTGGTTAGTTGGTTGGCTGTCTGTCTGGCTGGTTGGTTGGTTGGTTGGTTGGTTGACTGGCTGTCTGGCTGTCTGGTTGGTTGGTTGGTTGGTTGATTGGTTGGTTGGTTGGTTGGTTGGTTGGTTGGCTGTCTGGCTGGCTGGCTGGCTGTCTGGTTGGTTGGTTGGTTGGTAGGTTGGTTGGTTGGTTGGTTGGTTGGTTGGTTGGTTGGTTGGCTGGTTTGTTTAGATGGGAGAATGTCCATAATTTACAACCCTTGAGTACTAGAATACAGTTTGGTTCTTGGTTTTTGTGTTGTTTATAGAGCTGGAAATAGAATCCTGGGCCTTGGTGTCCATTCATTTTTTATGCTTATTTTTCCAGTAGGCTTAAAATTAAAAATTGCCACAATTCTTCATTATAAGCCATACTTTTTGCTAATTGATTTCATAACTAATTCCATTCACTGTTCTTCTTTATTCAGAAGTTCTTGTGTTATACAGACAAGCCTGTTGGCTTTTTTTTCTAATTCTTGGGCTCAGGGAGCTACTGTCCAGACCGATCCAGACCAAGATTACACTATTACCCTACATTTCTAAAACACATTTAAAATTTGATTTTCTGTTGATTTCTTCTTACTCTAATTCATTTTTTTGGTATGGGAAAAATGAGTTCAAAATTATAATATGACCTATTATTATTGTAAGTTTGTAGTGCAAACATTCCAGGTCAAATATGATTCAGTGGTAGAGCCTGTATTTAATCTGTATGAGACATGGGTTAAATCTTTAGCCCCTTCCTCCAAAAATAGTTAATGAGGATTATGCAAATATTTTCCTCAGTTAGGAAAATAGAGGGGAAATTTAAAAGAACAATTGTTTTCCCTCCTCTGCTGGGGATTGAACCCAGGTCCCCACACATACACTCTACCACTGAGATATACCCTTCTCTGTTTTTTTTTATTTTGAGATTGGGTCTGATAAAGTTGCTTAGGCTGGCATGCCCTCTGTATTTTGGAGTGATCCTGCCAGCTCCACCTTCTGAGTAGCCAGGATCATAGGCCTTCGTTCAGCCTGGCTGAGAGGAAATACTTGAGAGACTTTTGGGTAAGCTGCTTCAGGACCAGGGTTCTTTAGTTCACGAGACAGTTCATATCTTCAGAAATACCTATCCTACTTAACTAATGAGGCTTTGCTGATGTTTCCTCATCTAGAAACACATTAGTCTCAAATAAACCCAGGACTTCCTCTCAATAATTCTAATGATAGCTATCAATCTAGAAGAGGAAGAGAAAGGAGGAGGAGAAGAAGGTGGTAAGGGTCCGTCTAAAGAGAAAAAAAGATGAAAAGAAAATAGAACATTTCAAAAACACAGTGTGCAAACTACCTTATTCGAGACAGAGTGTTCCGTAGTCCAACTACATAGAACACAATGTTGGCATCAGTGTTGCTGTAGATGCTGTTGATGGCGGCCATGGCAGCTCCCATCCTCCCTGCAGCTGCACAGATCACCACTGGAATCTCCTCTTCCGTGTCCTCAGGGGACTGAGAACCATCAACTGAAGAAAAACAAAACAAAAACATCAAAATCCGTGACTCAGAGCACAAGGGCCGTCACAGGGGAGGAGTCAGCACAAGGACAGTCACAGGGGAGGAGTCAACACAAGGACAGTCACAGGGGAGGACTCAGAGCACAAGGACAGTCACAAGGGAGGAGTCAGCACAAGGACAGTCACAGGGAGGATAAGCACAAGACAGTCACAGGGGAGGAGTCAGAGCACAAGGACCATCACAGGGGAGGAGTCAGAGCTCAAGGACTGTCACAGGGGAGGAGTCAGAGCACAAGGACAGTCACAGGGGAGGAGTCAGAGCACAAGGACAGTCACAGGGGAGGAGTCAGAGCACAAGGACAGTAACAGGGGAGGAGTCAGAGCACAATGGTTGTCACAGGGGAGGAGTCAGAGCACAAGGACAGTCACAGGGGAGGAGTCAGCACAAGGACAGTCACAGGGGAGGAGTCAGAGCACAAGGGCCATCACAGGGGAGGAGTCTGCCCCCTGGTCCTCAGTGCTGGGGAGGATTCTCCAACATCCAGGCTCTCCTTGTGATCAGGCTGGACAAATGGGATGTTGTTTAAAGTAATGTGTGCACCTGCAGGGTCTGCATCCCAGAGTAATGCTCCGTGCCTCCCTTTGCTACCCTCTTCCCTCCCCTGGCGTGTATGATGTGGAAAATCCTTGATTGAAAATACCTGAAGACCTCAGAAACATTAAGTCCGAAGCATTTTGACTCGAAAGGCCATGGAATCCATGCATCAGATTTTCAAGGAGGACGGGTACACTTCTAAGTCTCTGCTATTTGCGGGCTCTTTTTCAGAAGCCCGTCCACAGCTCAAACACCCATCCAGCTGAAACACACAGAACTGCAGAGCCTCAGCCCCGCAGTCAGAACGCGGCCGAGTCAGGGCTTGCCTGCCTGTGCTGCTGTGGTGTTTCTGCTGCTCTCCTCAGTCAGTGTTAGCAGCAAGAGGGAGGAGTCACGGAGGGGGCGCAGCTAGTGCTCATGATGAATAACTGATCATTCTTCAGCACCGGAGGGGACAAAACACCCATGCTACCACCTTATATTTCGGTGCCACGGTGCAACCTGCACTGTTTTATTAAATTCCATCTCTCTGTGCAAGCAGTTTTACAAATCCTCTCTCACCTCAGTCCAAGGTAGTTCTAGCTGATAGTTAAACAGTGAAACAAATTGCTAGGTGTCTTTGTATAACTTAATAAACATTAGGTGGTTTCCCCATCTCTTTATATTTTTTTCTATTCAGTTCTGTATCTGCTACTAGAAAAAATAATTGTTCTCATGACATATCTCCTGACTTGAGAGAATCTCATAATATACTTTGAAGGGGAAAAGATATAAAACTCTTAGCTAGGCATGATGGTACATGAGGCTGAGGTAGGGGGACCTCGTGGGCTTGAGGCAAGCTTGGGCTAGATGATGAGTCCCAGGCCAGCTGGGGCTGTGTAGTGAAATCCTGTCAATAAATGAATAAGACCCTTTGCGGTCTCTCATCCCAATGTGATTCACACTCACCTACAAACTTTTCTGTGTCTGCTTAGAAATTATAAGTGACCTTAATTTTGTTTGCATTTCTTACTGTTCTTCAAATTCTCTAAGTAATCGTGATTTTTTTTTATAAACATATTAAAGAACATTTGGTGGACAACAGAGAGAGAGAGAGAGAGAGAGAGAGAGAGAGAGAGAGAGAGAGAGAGAGAGAGAGAGAGAGCACCCACATTAGTGCAGATGCCCGTGGCCCTGGAGTAACTGACGGTTGTGAGCCTCAGTCTCCTGCAGGAATAGCAGCGCTCTTCACCACTGAGCCTCTCTCCAGCCCTCTCCCTCCTCCCTCCCTCCTTCCTTCCTTCCTTCCTTCCTTCCTTCCTTCCTTCCTTCTTTCCCGTTTCTGTTTTTTGAGACAGGGTTTTTTGTGTGTAACTCTGTAGACCGGCTGGCCTCGAACTCACAGAGATCTGCCTGCCTCTTCCTCCCAAGTGCTAGGACTAAAGGCGTGTGCCACCACCACCCAGCTGAAGGGTCACTTTTAAGTTGAGCTATTGGAAGCTGTTTACGGAGTAATGGGAAGATGGAGAGGGAAGGGACAATTCTCAAGGGCAAAATGTGGGAGAGGCTCTAAGGGACAGGGTGCAGACAGTCCCTCAGGGTGGGTCCAGCGCCAAGTTGGAGCTCATGAGGAAGGAAGGAAGCGTCAGGGCCACCCTTTATGGCGCTCAGCCTCTCAAGTGGGATCCACTAATGAGGTTTGGTTTGTTTGTCTGAGTCTGGGTCTCACTTGGTAACTCAGATTGGCCCTAAACTCACTGTGTAGCTCAAATTAACCTCAAACTCAACCTCCAGAGGCTGCGGTCACAGATGTGTGTAACATACCAGTCCAGGCGTGTTCTAACAAGCCCTCCATGTGTCAGACATATGCTACAGTCTGAATAGCACTGATGGTTCTGGACCATAACCAAACTGTATCCTAGGGAAGATACTTACCAGCTGGCCCTTGTCATTTGCCCCCAAACCCAACCACTGAAAGGACCCAGTGGGAAACCCTGGGTCTTGCTGACAGATTGCTCGCTCGCTCGCTCCCTCGCTCACCTGCTTCATGCTTCAGCACAACTGCCTTGTGAACCTTCTTGTACAGAATCCCACAAAGGGTCAGGGCCAGAAGGAACAGCAACACCTGATTAACTGAAATGAAGAGGAAAACACATCACAAGCTGATCAGTCTGTCTCACCCCCCCCCAAAAAAAAGAAAGAAGGAAGGAAGGAAGGAAGGAAAGAAGGAAGGAGGAAGGAAGGAAGGAAGGAAGGAAGGAAGGAAGGAAGGAAGGAAGGAGGAAGGAAGGAAGGAAGGAAGGAAGGAAGGAAAGAAGGAAGGAGGAAGGAAGGAAGGAAGGAAGGAAGGAAGGAAGGAAGGAGGAAGGAAGGAAATCCAGAGCAGCAGCTTGGGCAGCCCTACAGAGGGCCTGGCGGTCTGGGCTGAGCACACACAGCATATGGACCAATGCTTTGACCTGGTGATGTGTGGCCAGCCTCCTCAATGCCCCAGGCAGTCTACGGCAGAGGCCTCAAACTCAGTCACCACAGGAGGCTGCCCCGCACGAATATTTGATCTGTTACAGAATCAGCTTCATTTCTAGAATGCCTTTAGGGGGCATTTGAGTTCATAGAGTTAGGCGTTATAAAATCGTGTGTGAAAAAGCCAGTTTCTGATTTCAACGTTGCAGGCAAGCAACACAAGATACTCAAAACTGAACATTCTTCTAATTGAATATATTTTACAAATAATCTTCTTTTTATGGCATGAGGTAGGTAGTTTCCTATTTGCAGAAAGGATAGAAACTTTCTATTATGAAATACACCTCCAAATGTTAAACATGAAGGAGTCGGAAGAACATCTCTAATGTGGAAGCGGGAAGGAACACAGATGACTAACACTGGGCAATGGGACTTCGCCACAGGGCCAGAACAAGCAGAAGTGTGGGGCATGCTGGGAGACTCAGGTGTGTGACCCAAGCCTGTGGCCCCATGCTTACCAGGCAGAGGCAGGAGGATCACAGGGAGCCCAAGCCTGCCTCAGCTACAATGTGACTCAGTGTGGGGAAGGAAAGGAGCTGGTATAAGAAGTCACTTTTGCCACCTCCTAGCTGTGCAGACAACTTCCCTGAGCCTCTGTGAGCTTCTCTGATACAAACACAAATAATAAAAATGTAAACTATTTCTCTAAAGGCAAGTATTGGCTTCGTGATAGTTTATGTTTTGCCCCTCAAGCTTTTGTGTTGATATTTGTAAAAGAAATGACAGAGTCTTTGACTCCTTCCCAAAGTCTACCCGGAACCTCTTGGTGGTTCAGTCCTGCTGAGTTTCAGCTTCCAGATCTCCTTCACACCCTTTTTGGGAAGATTCAGCCATGGATAGGCACAGACCAAGAAGAAATAAAAAGTCTATGGGTCTCAGGAGACCTGATGACTATTCACTTGCCACTGTGTTTAGAGAGATGGCCCAATACCGGACACTCACATGACTGTGACCACTAGCAAAAAGTTTCCAGGAAAAAGGAATTTTTAGGTTAAGTATGCCCCATGCAATATTTGGAACATAAACTAAAAAATAATTCGTCATTTATATGAGATCCACATTTAACTGGATGCCTTTCATTTTCATTTAAATCAGGCAACATTAAAGTAATAGTAACAGCATTAGGTTACTGCCTTTTCCCTCAAATTAATAATGTTCTATCTAAATCAGAAGAATATAGATGTTTGAAAGGTCTGATAATTTGATGTGACCCTTTAAGACCCTATAAGTGCTTAGGTGTGAATGAGAATACTTACTTGGAGTAAGGAAATGATTGTAATGGGAGGTTTTATTTAAAAAGATATGATCCATGCCTGGTAGTGGTGGCCTATAATCCCAGGGCAATGAGGTGGAGGCCAACCTAAATTACATTTAGTCAAGATAGCTGATTGACCCAAGGAAACCCTGTCTAGAGAAAAAACAACATGTATATTGTTTTTTATAATTTACACATATAAAAACTTATATATATGTAATGTATTATGTATTATGTATGTTCATACATACATACATACATACATACATACATACATACATATACAACCCATGATAATATATGACTAATGGTTCTAACCAAACTCTCAACAGCATCCCACAGGAATCCTCCAATGACCATGCCAAAATTGCTTGTGGGAAAATGATCTGTAAAAATTTCAGTCTCTCTCTCTCTCTCTCTCTCTCTCTCTCTCTCTCTCTCTCTCTCTCTCTCTCTCTCTCTCACCACACACACACACACACACACACACACACACACACACATACACAACAGCATCATTATTAAAACACTCCTCTGAAACATCTTTCTTCATAGTTCTTTTCGCAAGTTCAAGTCTTACTTTTGCGTAGAAGAGCCATGTGTATCCACCTGGATAAGAACCAAGACCTGTGGACTAAAGAGTAAAATATCGTTAAAAGAAAAAAATCAGTGCCAAAGGCATCAGTTGTTAAGACCTGCATCTTCTCTGGAAACCTGGTATGTTGTGAAGTGTGTATCAACCACTGCTGCTCTGGATCTAGAGTCTTGGGGAGAAGATAAACACCTGTGTATGTGGTCTCAGTTTCTTGTGCTGTGATGGAGCATCCTGACAAAGGCAACTCGAGAGAGAATGGACCTGTTTTGGCTACAGTTCAAGAGTACAGCCCATCATGGCAATAAAGCAGGTACTTGGAGCAGATAGTCAGGTCACTTCAAGAGTACAGTCCAGCCAAGGGGTGGTGGCACCTTTAATCCCAGCACTCTGCAGGCAGAGGCAGGAGGATCTCTGTGAGTTTGAGGCCAGCCTTCACCGACCTACCTGCCTCTGTCTCTTGGGTACTGGGACTAAAGGCATGTGATACCACATCTTGGCTCCAAGACTGAGAGCCTAAAATAAATTTTGTGACATTTATATGTGCATTAATAATGCACATAATTTGATATTTTGCCAGTCACTCCAGGAGATGGAAAATGACTTCTTATTTGCTTATTAGTTTACCATAAACAGCAATTTATTGTGGAAATTCAGTTTATTATAAAATTAAGTGGTTTGTCTACTGTATGGTCCCTCAAGAGAACTCCTGACTTTGACCTTTGACTGGAGGCTATAGACGGAATAATAAGCTCCAGGAACAAGGAGCATATAATCCAAGGGAGGGGAGTGAGATGCGACCTACGTCAGGGTTCCTGCAGTGAGAATTTGTTGGCAATGACAGGCAACTCATCAGATTTGAGGCAAGTCTTAATTGACGGTAAATATACTAACACACTGTCCTCCCTATTTCCCTGTCCTCTCTGGAATACTCAGGATGTCAGAGTGCATCTGGGTAGCCCTCCCCACCCTCAGTGAAACAGCACATTGCTCAGGACTTCTCGGAGATAAGATCTCAGGTATTTTTTTATCCATTTACACTTCCAAGTGATACTCATTTATCTTTTTTAGGGGTAATGTCATCTCAGAATGGTCTCTTAGCCACATAGTTCCTCCTCCCACTTGCTGAAGGAAGCCATTGGGTACCTAGGGGGAGAAACTGAGGCCAAGTCCAGAGTTCCAGGAGAAAGTTCCTCCTTGGAAACTTCTATTTAAGCCAATAAATTTCTCCTTCTCTCCTTCCTTCTGTCCTTCCTTCCTTCCTCCCTTCCTTCTCTCTCTCTCTCTCTCTCTCTCTCTCTCTCTCTCTCTCTCTCTCTCTCTCTCTTTCTCTCTTTCTCCTTTTTTGAGACAGAGTCTCACTACGCAGCTCTGGATGTCCTAGAACTCACTATGTAGACAAGGCTGGCCTCAATTTCATAGCCACTCAATTTCACCTGCCACTGCCCCCTGAGTGCTGGGATTAAAGGTGTGCACCACTATGTCTGGCTGGGTTCAATTACTTGAAAACAAATATATTTACCATGGCCAATATGCCGTGTGGCAGAGGGTCATGGGTCCACTGCCTCCTTCAGTTCATAATGCTTTTCCAAGTGGAAATATTACTCTCCACTCATCAAGTGAGGAAATGTGGCTCAGAGACCCCAGTCCACAGCCTGCCTTTGGAATTCTCCCCCACAGTGGTCCTGCTTTGGGTTTCTGAGTCTTCTTATACCATTTATTGCCTTCAGCCTCCAGTCAAATGCCAAAAATCACATAGTCAGCCAACGATA
This sequence comes from Cricetiscus sungorus, assembly GCA_030556225.1. Taxonomy (NCBI): domain Eukaryota; kingdom Metazoa; phylum Chordata; class Mammalia; order Rodentia; family Cricetidae; genus Cricetiscus; species Cricetiscus sungorus. Next base: position 3,326,233 of record JANBXA010000395.1, on the reverse strand, counting down.
GAACAGGTACTGACCATTAGAGCTTTCAAAAATGCTTGGACCACCAAGTTCCGGAATTCTCTCTAGGAACCATTTTAATTCCACCAGGGGCCAGTGAGTTTGGCTCTGGGTGGTGGAGTTCACGGTGCTGACATTTCACCGTACACACAGCCAGGCTACTGTGACTGGGAGACCCTATCGTTACTAGCAAGCACTGGCTTGGCGACAATGGGGCTCATCTTTCCCTCTCAGGCTGCCAACTCTGAAATTTCCATGAGATGAAAACGACTTCAGAAAGTTAGCACCGGCATGGCTACGAGCAAGGTACCACAAGGAGTCAAGGAGGAGGGATGTTCCTGAAGCAGACCGAGTGTGGGAAGCCCTGAGTCACACGGCATCTCCTTGAGAAGCAGAGAATCCCACAGGAAGCCTGCTTTGTACAAGGGTGGAATGAACCTCTATAGTAGAGCGCTTCCCTGGCTTGTACAAGGTTCAGTCTGAAGCACTGGGGAGGGTGGGCCATGTTAAATTGTACCCTCTTCTCCATCCTACAATTTCATCTCCTCTCTGAAAACATGGCTTTGTGGGCCTTAAAATCCCAGTGCTAAATACAACAGAAACTTCTGCAGTCACTCTCCAATGAGAGATCACTCTCCAATACGGCTGGCATGCTTGCAACGACATGAACCAAGGTTCACATCCTAGCTCCACCACTGTTAAGACCTCTGCTCTAGGAAAGTTAAGATCCCGAGCCTTTGCAAGCACCAAGCTGGAGAACTAACTCACGCAAAAAGTAATCTTCAATAATATAGTGAGAGGTTATTGGGAAAGAAGAAATTCATACTCCCAAAGTATCACTTGATCAGTTATTAATCGCAAAAGGAACTTTGCAAAAATTGAAGTGGAAAATCACATGTCGACGAAGTGAATGGACTCTCATCATCAACAGCAGAAAAAACTGAACCTCTAGTCTTGGGAAGCGAGGGACACTGAGATATCCCCCCCCCAACAGCAATGCATCTATTCTATCAAGAACAGGGCACAGCCAAGTCCAAACTGCGCTTCATTCTGAGCTCCTTGAATATGTGGATGTCTTGAAAGAAAACGAAAAAGCTGAGTGTTGTCAAGTGTTGTCAAGTGTGCTGGTCTGATGCCTTCTAAATCTCTGTGTCCACCCTCTGACTGTTCTGCTGTTGGCTTTGGTCAGGGAAGTGTCCTTGGCAGTGAGTGACAGTCAGACTCATAGCTCAAAGCACTGGCAAAGAGATCTCTGAGTACTCCGCCATAAATGGGGTTTTTATATAACCCAGTCCAAGGTCAAGGAACATGGCGGAAGAGGGGGTGGGGAGACCGTGAGAGCCAGAGAGAGCGGAATGCTGTGGAGCAGGCTTCCAGGCAGCACATGACCTGAGTCACAGCAACTGTGACTGCCTGTACAGGACCTGCACAAGGGTGGTCCATCAACATTAATAAGTGCCTCATTAATAAGAGGCACTGGGCCTGAAGGGATGGCTCAGTGGTTAAGAGCATCGACTGCTCTTCCAGAGGACCTGAGTTCAATTCCCAGCAACCACATGGTGACTCTCAACCATCTGGAATGAGATCTGGTGCCCTCTTCTGGCCTTCAGGGTATACGTGCAAACATAATACTGTATATAGTAACTTAGAATACTGTATATATAATAAATCAATCTAAAAAACAAGAGGCAATGACTGAGTATTCCTAGAACAGACAACTCTATTACATCTAACTTCTAGGACTTTATATGAATCTTCCTTCAAATAAATTAGCTGCAATCAAAGACTCGATCTTGTCAAGATGTCCATAAGTACCAACAAAGAGCTCTGCAGTTCAACAAACCCACTAACATAACCCCAGTGATAGACAGGAAAAGTCACCCTAAAATCCACACCAAAGTGCCAGGGGGCCCATGAAGCCAAAATATCCCTGAACTAAGTGTCATACTCCCTAACATCAAATTATATTTCAAAACCACCGATACCAAAACAGTGTGACACTGACATGAAGACAGACACTGACAGGTGACATACAATAGAGCTCAAAAATAAACTACACATGCATGCAGTCAACTAATTATCCACAAAGATACCATAGACACTTAATAGGGACAGTATTCACAGTTCAGTCACTGTCAGTAGAAGTCTCCTTTTTAGATAAAAATAACAGACATAAAGATGGAAGGAGAGAGCCAAGTCCCCAGAGCTGTCCTCTGACGTCACAGTCAGGCTGTGGCATATTTAGTGGATAGGGGCACTTAGCACTCTTGCATTGTACCTGGAGCCCAGTTCCCAGCACCCACACGGGTGATTCAGTGCCCTCTGCTGGCCCTGACTGGCACTGCATTTATACACTACACATACATGTAGGCAAAACACCTATACACACAATATAAAAATAAATAAATCTATTTTAAAAAACATGTAGAGAAGGAGGCAGAGACCTGAGTCCATCAGAAAAGCCAAGGTCTAAGGCTGCGGTAGTGTATCTTTATAAACACTTTGTGTTATTATTTTTAATTATATACTTGTGTATGCCTGTGTACATGAGTGTCAGTGCCCATCGAGGCCAGAGGCTTTGGATTCTGTGGGAGCTGTTGTTACAGGTAGCTGTGAGCCACTTGACCTAGAACCTGACATATCTTCCCTGCCGTAGTTTGAATTGGGTGCTCCCCAGGAACTTGGATATTGAAACATTTTGTCTCCATGAATGGTTGTTCCGTGGGCTTATGGCCTTGTTGGGGAAGTATGTTACTGGGGACATGGCGATAGGCTTTCAGAGTTTAAAACCTTATGCCATTCTGTGTGCTCTGTAGCAGGCCTTCTTTGGGTTGCCAGCCCCCAAATCATGACAGGGAGACTTATTATTAATTATGAACACTGGGCCATAGTTTTAGGCTTGTTTCTAGATAATATGATTTTCCTTTAACTACAATCAACCCATTTTTATTTATCTACGTGTTGCCTAAGGCTCATTTACCTCACCTACATACTGTCCTTTCTGCTTTCCTGCTTCTTCTGTGTGTGTCTGTTTGTCTGTCTGTCTGTCTGCCCCCTGGACACTTTTCCCTCCTCTGCTTAGCTATTGGCTGTTCGGGTTTTTACTAGACCAATCAAGTGCGTTAGGCAGGCAAGGTGCAACAGGAACACACCTTTATACAGTTAAACAAATGCAGCATAAACAAACGCAAACACACCTTTACATAGTTAAACACTTATTTTGCAACACAAACAAATGTAACACATGTTTATCAGTTAAAGGAAATTCTATTCCACAGCAGTGCTCTCTCTGTGCTCATGGTTCAAGATGTGAGCTCTCTGCGTTCCTGCCGTCATGCCTGCCACTTGCTGCCATCAAAGGACTCTGGAACCGTAAGCCCAGATAAACTCGTCCACAGGTTGCCTTGGCCATGGTGTCTTATCACAGCAACAGGACAGTAGCTGATACTCTCTGCAAGGGCAGTGTGTGCTCTAACCACTGAGCAATCTCTGCAGCCCCTGTGGTTCTCAATCTCGATTGTCAGCTTGACGGGACTTAGAAATCACGAAGGAGACACGCCTCTGTGTCTGTGAGGGTGTTTCCAGAGAGGTTTAACTGAGGTAAAAAGACTCACTCTGGAGTGGCACCATCACTCAGGCTGGGGTCCCAGATCAGGAAAAAAAAGAGGAAGGGGGCGGAACACCAAATTCGTCACTCGCTGCTGCTTTCCCAGCTCCTTCCTGTCCCACTGCCTTGCCTGCCAACAGAGCCCAAACCACATGAACCAAAACTAACTCTTTCTCCCTTGACCTGTCTTCCTTGGTGTTTTGTCTCAATGCCAAGAAAAGTAGCAGTGGGTCAGAGCCTAAGAGGGCACTGTCTGGGTTATCAAGGTTCTCAAATGCTAGAAGATTCCATGAGATGCATTCCTCAGTGAATATACTCACCCACACACACACACACACACACACACACACACACACACACACACTCATGGGGAAGTGCCGTGGAATATTCCTTTACACTCTGTGAAGATGTGTCACTGTGATTGGTTTAATAGAAAGCTAAACAGCCAATAGCTAGCTAGGCAGGATTTGGGGGCCAAGGGGACACTGGGAAGAAGGACAGAGTCACAAGAGGAAACCAGACAGACTTAGAATGAGTCAGACACACAGACAGGATAGAGGTAAAAGCCACATGGCAGAATGTAGGTTAATAAAAATATGGGTTAATTTAAGTTATAAGAGTTAAGAACAAGCATAAGCTAGCAACCAAGCTTTCACAATAAGAAGTCTCTGTGTGGTTATTTGTGGGCTGGGGGTTAGGACAGAAAAGTCCACCTATGGGAAAGCTGCCGTATTCTCTACTTTTCAGTGTGGAAATTCGGTCTCTTCTACTGTCCCCATTTTTTTTTAATTTTGGTTTTTCAAGGCAGGGTTTGTTTGTTTGTTAATGTTTTATATAAATTAAAAACAATCTTATTTTATATAACAATCCCAGTTCTCTCTTCCTCCCATCCTCCTATCCCCCCCCCACACCATCCCCCTATCCAGTCCCCAGGGAGGGTGAGGCCTTCCATGAGGGATCATCAAAGTCTGTCACATCATTCGGGGAGGTACCTAGGCCCTCCCTCATGTGTCTAGGCTGAGACAGTAACCCTCCATAGGGAATGGGCTTCCAAAGCCCATTTGTGCGCTAGGGACAAATACTGGTTCCACTGCCAGAGGCCCCATAGACTGCCCAGGATCTCCCAACCATTCAGGGGGCCTGGTTCAGTCCTATGCTGGTTCCCCAGCTGTCATACTGGAGTCTGTGAGCTCCCACTTGCTCAGGTCAACTGAAACAGGGTTTCTTTGTGTAACAGCTCTGGCTGTCCCAGAACTTTCTTTGTAGACCAGGCTGGCCTTGAACTCACAGAGATCTGCCTGCCTCTGCCTTCCAAGTGCTGGGATTAAAGGCATGTGCCACCACTGCCCAGCTCCTTCCCCATCTCTTTAGCTCCCACATCCTGAACTTCAACATGAACAAGGTGGGACATCCCCATCTATCTTCTTCTTCTTCTTCTTCTTCTTCTTCTTCTTCTTCTTCTTCTTCTTCTTCTTCTTCTTCTTCTTCTTCTTCTCTCCTCCTCCTCCTCCTCCTCCTCCTCCTCCTCCTCCTCCTCCTCCTCCTCTTCCTGAAGAACCTCTACCATGGTTTGCTTTTTAATATTTTTATTGAGCTATATATTTTCCCCATCCCCCACCCTCCTCCCTTCTCCCCTTCTGCTCCCCACACTCCCAATTTACCCAGGAGACCTTGTCTTTTTTCCCCGTCCTAGGTGGATCCATGTATGTCTCTCCTAGAGTCCTCTTTATTACCTAGATTCTCTGGGGTTGTGGTCTGTAGGCTGGCTGGTTGTTCATTACTTTATATCTAATATCCAACTTATGACTGAGTACATATTATGTTTGTCTTTCTGTGTCTGGGTTACCTCATTCAGGGTGGCCTTTTCTAGTTCTGTCCATTTGCCTGTAAATTTCAAGATGTCATTTTTTTTAAGCCACCAAGTAATACTCCATTGTGTAAATGTACCACATTTTCTTTATCCATTTTTCATTTGAGGGGCATCTAGAGTGTTAGACTGTTTCCAGGTTCTGGCTATTATGAATAATGTTGCTATGAACATAGTTGAGCAAATGTCCCTGTGGTGTGAATGTGCATGCTTTGGGTATATGCCCAACAGTGGCATTGCTGCGTCTTGAAGTAAATTAATTCCCAATTTTCTGAGGAACCACCATACTGATTTCCAAAGTGGCTGTACAAGTTTGCACTCCCACCAGTAATGGAGGCGTGTTCCCCTTTCTCCACATCCTCTCCACCATATGCTGTGCCCTACTATGCTTTAAACATTCACAGCTTTAAATACTATTTACATGGCAACTACACTTACACTTCTGTCCCCAGCTTGAACCTCCCATATGGACTCCATACGCCTGAATCCCACTGGACCCTTGGCATCGCTGCTTGAAGGCATCCGTATGTTCCAATCTAAGTCCCCGGTACTTCCCAAAGCTCACATCTCTCACAGTGGTCCCCACACCAGTTATCCACAACCTCATTCTTCTAATTTTCCCAACAAATAGCAAACTGGATCTTATCTTCAGTCTCTCTGTGTCTATGTGTAGACTGATGCCACAGCCTCTTGGATCTGCTTTCAGAATACAGCCAGCATTATCAGCATCCCCAGGGCCTCCACCCTGGCTGACAGACACCATCTTTTGACTATCTTACAGAAGTTTTGCCTTATCTCCCTCAGGCAGGTTACAGCCAAGCAGCTGTGGTGAGCCCGAGTCACACTGTGCGTGGTGATCCGCTCTGCCCCAAGCCTCCCTGGCCTTCCAGGCTCCTGGGGAAGAGCCAGAGTGCTGCCAGTGCCTTCCCATAAGATATCACATGATCACCCTGGCCTCCTTGCCAGGCAGACTCCAGCCTCTGAGTCCTTCCACTTGTCACCTCCCCTCCCCACCCCCCCAATCTAGAGTGTTCTTCAGGAACTTGCCACCTCCCCACCTCAGATTCTTAGTAAAAAGCTCCACGCTCAACAGTAGTCAGCTCTAGCCACTAGGCTGGCCCTGCTACTGTCCCCACCCCCAGCCAGTCCCCACTAAGGAAACATCAGAAGCTCACAGAAGCTGGCAGGTCTCTGTTCATTGACTTGTGTTCGGCACCTAGCAATAGAATGTCTCAAACACACCACTGGGTCAGGATGACCACAGACCTGGTACAGAGCAACCACAGCCCCTGTGTGTTCATCCTGACCTCAGCACCTGAGGCCCTGAAAAGACCCTTTGGTGCTCCCTGCCGTTCCTTCTACTCTCATCCCTCGCTGGGGCCATCACTGTCCCTATGAGTTACACCGCCTCGCCCGTGCTCAGGTCTTCCCTGCCAGAGTGCTTCATCTGACCCCCTTGTTGACTCGGAACTGACCTCCCACCCGCCTTCCTCCCCCTCCCCTTCCCCAGTCAACCTCTGACATAACTGCCTCATGGGCTTTTTCTGGTTGATAATTATATAAAGGCGATGTGAAACAGAGAAGGCTTCAGCAGCCTCATCATTTTTTTCTTTTCTTTGTTTCACTTGAAACACTTCACATTTACAAAGGTTAAAAGAATAAAGCACTCATGGGCTCTTCAGCAGCTTGCTAGCAGAGGGTTGCACCTGCCTAGCTGCCTGACTGTGTGCACACATACTCTGAAGTTGCAGCTTTGTGCAACATTGCCTCTAAATATTTCACCGTGCCTCCTTTACAATTTTTGTTTGGGGTTTCTCTGTGTAACTCTGGCTGCCCACAAACTCTCTCTTTGTAGACTATGATGGCCTAGAACTCACAGAAATTCTCCTGCCTCTACCTCCCAAGTGCTGTGCCACCATGCCTGGCTCAGCATGCCTCTTAAAAAAAAAAAAAAAAAAAAAAATGGTTCTATGGTTAAGAGTGCTGGCCACACCAGAATGGAGGTCTGAGTTCAAATCCCTAGCACCTATGTAAAAAGCCAGGCATGGCCATGTGCACAGTAACTCCAGTGTTGCAGGGTAGAGAAGAACTGTTGGGCTTAGAGGTAATGTCTCAAGGGAGCGAGGAATAGCACCGCACTTGACATCTTCCTTTGGCTTCTACATGAGCAAACATAGGCCCACACATGTGTACACAACTGTCACATATACATGCACAAAAACAAGGGTATACTAAAGTGCAAACAAACCAAAGACACCCTCCTGCAGAACCAAAGCACCATGGGCACATCTAAGAAAAGCAGCATCAGTAACACCGAAGCACCATGGGCGCATCTAAGAAAACCCGCATCAGTAACCCATCCAACAAGCAGTCCGTTCTCAACTCCCTTCATTCCAATCTGGTGTTCTATAGCTTGGCTTTCTATATTTAGTTGTTTTTACTCTTAACTGGTACCACTTACACTGTTTTTCATTTGTCACAACTCTGACAATACTGGAGAATACAGGACAGTGTGCTTTACTGTACTGAATAATTTGTGGTACTGGGCAGATGGAGACAGTGTGGCTAAATGGTTTAAACAGGTGCAGCTAGGTAAGAGAAATAACACCTAACATCTAATAACACGGAGTAACTAGAGTTGACAACACATAGTTGTACATTTTAAATAGCTAATGATCTCAAATGTTTCCAACCCAGAGAAACAACAGGTAGCTATCCGTATTGGCTTTAATGCCAGCACTTGAGAGGCAGGAGTGATGGCTCTCTGTGAGTTCGAGGCCACCCTGGTCTTACAGTCAGCCTGGGCTGCACAGAGAGACCCTGTCTCAAAAAAAAAAAAAAAAAAAAAAAAAAAGGAAGAAAGAAAGAAAAAGAAACAACAGATGTGATAGAATACTAATTTAGCCAGCAAATCACTCTACATATGAATTGAAATGTCACACTGTACCTTGTAAAAATACACAGTTATCTGTCAGTTTTAAAAATGAGCCTACTTCCCCCACCTAACTCTGAGCATTCCATTCTTGCTTAAAACCCCTCATTGGTAGCCCGGAAAATGAAGGGGAATGAACCCCCCAGTGTCACACCTCTGGCCATGCTGGGCAGCTCATGATTAGTGCCCACTCATCAGCCTCTTCGCACCCAGCTCCAATTTCTTGTCCCCAGCCTTAACGTGAACAGCACCCCCCACCGGGAATGCCTTTCCTCACCTCCTTCTGGAAGGGACTGCCTTGCCTGTGCTGGCCCAGCCCAGTACCCATTCCATCTGTGAACCCTCCATACTGTTTTCTTTCTTCCTTTCATGTTTCCCTTTTGATATTTCCAGACAGGGGTTCTCTGTGTAGCCCTGGCTGTCCTGGAACAAAACACTCTCTGTAGACCAGGCTGGCCTCGAACTCAGAGATCGCCTGCCCCTGCCTCCTGAGTGCTGGGATTAAAGGTGTGCACCACCCCCAGCCTCTAAAATCATGCTGTGCCTGTCTCCTTTCATGACCCAAGGACAGGAGTGTAACTCCCCTCTGGGTCTACCTTCCTGTCCTGTCCCAAGGACAGTTTGGATGAACAGCAGGAGAGAGAAAGCCAGGGAAAGAGGATCTTGCCATTCTGCTTGTCACTCCCCCAAAGAAAGGAGTCAGCTAACCAAGATGAGCCAGTGGTCCCATTCCGGGGATGAAGATGGAGGGATTCAGAAGGAGGTCCCACAGCTTTCACCTCTATAAGCTTTTCTAGGTTGGGTGACTTCCAAGTCATGATTTTCCCGTGATAACAGTCAACCCTCTAGTGTAGAAAAGCCTGCCAGTCTGTCTTCAGACAGCCAGAGGTAGAGGTGTCAGTTACTAAATGTCAGTGATGGAAGAAGGCAGGGTACCAGCAAGGGGCAGCTTCAAGAGGAGAAGAAAGAGGATAACGGGCTTCAGGCCTTGACTAGGAAAAAGCAGCAGAGCATAGAGAGATAGACTAGACCTGAGGGAAGATGAGGTGTGTTTAGCACCCACCCCCAGGATGCTATGGAATCTTCGAGGGGTACTCTCAGACCAGGCAGTGGCCAAGGGGCTTAGCTCTGTTTTGTAAACAAGACCAATGTGGAAAGGGAAAGGTCTCAAAATTCAGACCTCCAAAGATTTATTTTACCTGTCAATTCTGAGTAGTTGATAGAGGAATTGGGGACTGCTAAATTAAGAGAAATCCTGAAGCCATCACCAGGCTCCTTTTGTAAAAGGGTAGAGATAATGACTGGCTTATCAGATCTGCCTTGGGTGTAGGTAGGAGCTGGGAAAGATCTCCTAGTTCAAAGATAAGAGGGGAATACAGGCAAAGGTGCCCCAAGGTTGTTGTTGAATGGTTTAAATAATAGAGGCTATGTTTAATGCACTAATAGAGATATCATGAGCTCTGTAGCTGGACAAGGGATGCCTCGGGTGATGTAAGCACCTCCCACAAAGCCTCATTACTCCTGAGGTCACTCCTGTACCACCTCCCAAAACTAACATAAGGATCCCATCTTATGTACTTGAACGTCTGGATCCAAACTACAAACCATAGCCAAACCATATAAATAGGGGAGGAAGAAGAGGCAACCCCTTGCAAGCTCCCGAAGAGCACTATAGAAGAGCTTCATAAAAGGAGCCAAAATAAAGGCAGTTGTTGTCAGAACAGGCGCCCCCCAGGGATGCTGCAAGCAATAATCACTGAGGCGATGCACTTGGGAACAACTGTGCTAAGCGCCCTTAGTGACCTCCTTTTTGGGACACTTCTTGGAGCATTTCAAGTATCTTCCTACCTTTTGGCCATCTGGGGTTTGTGGAGCTCCTTTCCTGTGAGACTGTGTCCTTCTGAACAGCCTTTAAACGTCTCTGACGTCACGGAAACTGTTCCTTGGGAATGAAAACTGTGGCTTTAATAGCCATGCCTTTCTCTCTGAGAAGAGAGATGAAGAGCAAAGACGAAAGACAGAAAGGAGAGCTGGGGTAGGCGTTTGAGTGGAGGAATGGAGGCAGCAAGGTCCTGGGGGGAGACATGTTGGGAGAGGAGGGGCACTTGAAACCACCAGAATGTCAGAGGAAGAATGCATAAAGAACGGAGTCCTGCCCAGTGCAGGGTGTGTGGTCATCCCTGCCATCGAAACTGTCATTATCAGCCCTGCCAGGGAGGTGGGCACCCTGAGGCCTTACTTCCTTGCAGACCCTGTGTGTCACATATTACGTTATATCACTTTATTTCCATTTTACACATGAGGAAATAATAGGCACATGCAACGTGACAAGACCAGAATCAAGCTTGTAAAGATCCTCCCAGGCCCACTGTAGGGCGCAGCTCGGGTGTGGGCTGTATCAGAGGGAGGACTAGAATTCCGTTATGTAATACAAAAAGGATATTGCACTGAAATGCAATATCAAAACATTTTGAGCAAACTGCAAAGGCAAGGCCAACCCACGAGCATCACATAGGCTGCAGGCTGCCTGGGCCAAACACGGCAGGGGCCAATCTGCAGGCATGTTCAGATGCCTCTGCCTGTTCAAGTTCTGTGCTTCTATCCGGTCTTAACTTTGTCTATCAGAGATCATATATGAGGGTCTGCTGGACTTAGCAGAGATAGCGCATGTACTGCTAACAGGAACGTGAGACATTTTCTCGATGTTAAAGCAGGCATCGTGGCCCCTGTACCACAACAAACCCACAGAATCCTGTGATTGCCTGCTCTCTTACTGGGGATGGAGGCTCCAAAAGAGTTCCTGAAGACAGATTCCAAAAGAATGAATCATAACTCAGCTAGGTCATTTTGGTTCAGAAGCCTCACATTAAATGCTAGCATTGATCTAGGTCCTGTCTCACTCCAGATCTCCATTCTTAAAATTCAATGCAAACAAACAAATCACACTATTAGGGCAGGGGTGGGAGACTAGGGGCAAACTCTGCAAAAGCATCCCAAGATGAACGTCTTGGATTTGTCGCGTAGCAAAGCTTCTACTAGGTGGCTGCCACTGATCAGCAGGGGACTTTTGGAGGCTCCCTGTGGAGGAGCAGTCTGACCTCCTTGATGTACTTCTTTGAGTCCACAGCAAAATAAACAAGCGCTGTAGACAGAGGAGGCTAAACGGAGAGTTCCTTGCTTGTAAATTACTTTTTACCTGATGGATGGTGAGGGAGGCTTTGGGCTCCTTGGTCCAGAACCGGGCAGGGCCGGGCGTTCAAACTGCGGCTGGCCTCGTAGGGGCAACTAAGCTTCGCTTCTGCAGCTTCAAAGATGCCATTGGAAATCCCAAGGGGCCAGGGATCCGCGCGGCCAGCGCTCTGTGTCCACACCCACCTCCGCTTGCGTTGACTTTGAATGACTCCTCCTCCAGCGGCTGGGAATCCAAGCCTTGTGCCTCAGAGGCTGCTCCTGGAACCACTTCCAGATGTGCTCCCCAAGGCAGGCAGGTTGGCTGGCAGGGACAGCCGGAAATGGTTTCTGCCTGCGAAACTCTCTCCAAAGCAAGGCTGTTCTGGAGTAAAAGATTCAAACTCAGGGAAAAGCAAATGCTTGGAAAGCGAAGTTATACATGATGTGCCTAATGTAAATTTCAAGAGAAAGCAACAGTTAAGTTCGTGCTGAGAATCTTTTAAATCCCCTGCACATTGAAATGTTGCCATGGCAAATCAAAACGCAGACAACCGCGGTCTTCTACTGAGGCTGAAATAAAGACAGTCGTTTCCAGATGGAGTGCATTTCTGCCCGAAGTGGAGAGGAATCAGGCAAGGGGCAGACTTGGCCACAACCTCTGGCCCTCTGTAGTTTTGAGGCGGTCCCCAGAAATTCAGGAATGATACCAGCCAGCACTTTGCCCAGGGTCATGGAACGTATTCCACCATGGCCCTCTCTAGCTGCTATAAAGAGCTCCTTGCTGGAGGCTTCCATCGCAAGTGGTCCTTTCCTTCATAAATATAATGCAACTCACACTGTAATTTCAGATGTCCAAGACCCTCAGTAGGTGGAACAGTGCCCTGTGGGGACAGGAAGAGTGGTATACATGTCTGCTTAGGACCAAACACTCAAGAGTGGTTGCAATAGCTATACTGTGTGGGGGACTCTGCACTTGCCCTAACCAACAACTCATGGCACTGAGATTTTCATTTGATAACCCTGCCTTCTGGAAACAGCATTATTCACTCCTGAGGGTAGCAGATGTGGTAGAGTGGTCCTCAGGCATATCCCAAGACAGCTCCGCAGACAGCAGCTTAAACTGATGCCTGTCTAGTTCAGTTCATTCCCAAGGTCATCTTCATCTCTCATCTGCTTAGGACAATGCCTGATCAGTCTGTTGAATAAGGGGATGATACACTCCAAAAGTGTGCTTCCAAAAGGAAGCAATAACTGTGTTCACAGAACGTACTTACTGCTATATTAGCTGAAACCTCTGATTGTTATTCTTGGACCCTTCCCCTTGATGCCTAACGTCTCTAACTCCAGCCCTTTCCCTTCTATCCCTACTGTGCCCCACTTTGAGACTACAAGAGGTTTCTTATCAACGGCCAACGTTGCCATGTTGTATTCCTGGATTCCTCCTTATGAAATAGATGAGATGGGAAAAAAGAGATACAGACTGTCAGTGACACGCTAACAGTGCAGCAGACCATCCTAGTCTACAGAGTGAGTTCCAGGAGAGCCAGGGCTACACAGAGAAACCCTGCCTTGAAAAACAGTAACAAGCAAACTAACAAAAAAAGCACCACGCATGGAAAATCCTCAGAAAAGACTGATAAATGGAAGTTAGTATTGTTGGTGCTCTCAAATAATACTTAAATAAAAATGTAATGATACAGTTTAATAACAGTTTTATTTTAAGTAGTTAATTGGTAGAGAATGAATTTGGTCAAGATATATATCATGATGGCCTGATAAACACACAAGTCAAATTAACTCCGTCACCGTTTCTGCTGTGCATTGGATCCCCAGAATGAATATGGCTTTGCAGCCATGAGTTTGTACCCTTTGACAAACATCTACCTGTTTCCTGGTTCCATTCCTGACACCCATTACTCTACTCTCCCTTTCTCTAACTTCCACACTTTTAGAGTTTCTATGGAAGCTTTTTTCTTTATTTTCTTTGAGACAGGGTTCTTTGTGTAGCTCTGCCTGTCCTGGAACTCACCTACTAGACCAGGCTGGCCTGAAACTCACAGAGATCTGCCTGTTTCTGCCTCCTGAGCTCCGGGACAGACTCCAAAGCTACACAGAAAAACCCTATCTCAAAAACCAAAAAAAAGAAAAAAAGAAAAAAAGAAAAGAAAAAGATTTATTTATTTGTTATGTATACAGTGTTCTGCTTGCATGTGAAAAGAAGGCACAGCTCTCATTATGGTGGTTGTGAGTCTGCTGGGAATTGAACTCAGGACCTCTGGAAGAGCAACCAGTGCTCTTAACCTCTGAACCATCTCTCCAGCCCAATCATCTGTTTTTAACTTTTTTTTTTTGAAAGAACATTCATAATGTTTTCCATAGTGCTGGAAATGTTGAATAAAGAAGCTCCACGGTATGAAACAGGAAATAATTATACCAGTAAGTTAATTGTTATTTAGTACAAATGTGCTGTTTTGCTTCATGATTTAATTCTTCTCTACTTTATTTCTTCTAATGGAAACTTTATGAATGTCTTACCTGAGCAACAATATCTGTAGTTAAAATGCCTCTGTGGTGTTTTGCAGCTAGGGAGACATCCCAGTGGAAGTCTACTATATGGAACTTCCTAGAAAGCTCCTGCTTTTCTGGCAAAGGATCATTGGAGCCTTGCCTTTTCTTCCTGTCTGAAATCCAACCTGGATGCTGAAAGAGGAACAGCCACTCTTCCTTCCCAGGGACCAAAGGCCCACAGTGTGCTGTTGCAGATGGCCACCCAAGCTGTGCATGGAAATTATAGTTGAGCGGTCAACGTCACAGAGACACAGATGGCTCTCTGCATTCTACAAATGGTGGAGATTTTTTTTTAAAAAATCACTGTGTTTTTCTACATGGTGGCACACATCTTTAATCCCAGCACTCAGGAGGCAGAGTCGGGCTGATCTCTGTGAGTTCAAGATCAACCAGGTCTACAAAATGAGTTTCAGGGTAGCCAGAGCTACACCGAGAGATCCCATCTCAAAAGAAATGAGTAAATCAATATAAATGAATGCATTAATAAAAAAAGATGCTGTTTGAAAGTGTAGTTAGGGATAGGAACCTATAGTTAAGATAGTGCACAAGACCCTGGGGTTGACAATAATCGGGAGCTACTGCCACCCTTACACCAAAGGCTCCAGCTCTTGTGTCTTTGTTTGTTTGTTAAAGATGTATTTATTTATTTTATTATTTATACAGTGTTCTGCCTGCACGTGTACCTGAACCCCAGAGGAGGAAACCAGATCTTATTACAGATTGTTGTTAGTTCTTATGTGGTTGCTGGGAACTGAACTCAGGACCTCTGGAAGAGCAACCAGTGCTCTTAACCTCTGAGCCATCTCTCTAGCCCCTCAATTTGTTTTTTAAACTACATTTTAAAAAGAAAATCATTGGGCTGGGGAGATTTCTCAGTGGTTAGGGAGCTTCTTGTTCCTACAGAGTTTGATTCCCAGAATCCTCATTGGCAGCTCCCAACTACCTAGAACTCCAGCCCCAGGGGATTGTTGCTCTTTTCTGGCATCTGAGGGTAGTGCACATGCACACGCATGCACACACACACACACACACACACACACACACCGAAAATAATAATAAAAGTCTTTAAAAATAAGAAAATAGTAATATTGTAATAAATAGGCTATACCACAGCATATAGCCCAGTTATAGCCTACATCACTTAGGTAATGCTCAAGTATTCTCTATGATGTCATACCATAATGCTACTTCACACCATACTTAGTGATGCATTTATCTCAGGACACAGGCTCGTGGCTGCACATGGTAACATCTGCCCTTCATGTGCACTTTCAATCTGTGCCATTTATCATTAAAATATGTATCTGAGCCATTATTCTTTTAGCTTAAAGTCAAACCTTTATCATTTCTTCGTGCCGACAGGATTGACTCGTGCTGAGCCTTTTAAAACGTCTTAGGTAATAACTGCTCCCTATTTTTGACAGTTTCATACTTGTATATGTTTTGATGATGGCCGTGTCCCCATCACCTTGGTGTCTTTCTCCCCTCTCCTCTTGAATCCTTCCTTCTCCCCAACTATTCAGCCCCCTTCTATTTTCATATCTTACGTGTGTCTCCCACTGAATTTGTCCAGGGTTGCTTATGAATATTAGTAGAAGGGCTTTATGATTCTCCGAAGTTGTGGTTAACACTTGCATAAGACCTGCAAGGGACCTCCCAATATGCCTTCACGGATGGTGGGGTAGAGGATGAAGCCCACCCCTCCCCTAAGGAGCTGTTGTCAGTTAGTGGGTGAGACAGTATCTCCAAAGGCTAATGAAGGAAGGATCCCTACAATGGGTCAAGCTGATAAGTGTCTTTTCTTTTTTCTTCTTTTTTGCCTTCATCTCTCATGGCTGGCCTCCAAGATCATACGTATGTCACCAGAAGCCCAGTCCCTCCTGCTGGGCCTCAGTCATGGGTGATCATCTCAACAGCTTGAGCTTCAGTGTTCTGGGCTCTTTTCTGCTACCTGCTGAGGGGGCAGCAACGGCTTCAGCGTACAAATCTTGGCACTGGGCCCTTTCGAGCTGTAACTGGTTTGCTCCCTTGGCCCTGGTAGCTAGGTTAGGTTTCCCATGGTCTAGAGCTCAGCCTTGCTCTGCCTTCTGCCTTCTCCATGGCCTGGCCACAACTCTAGCTGAGACCTTGGCTGGAGCCTCTAAGCTGTCAACAGACTTCTCGGCTGCTGTGCTTTCCTCACCTTGAGAACAGTACCTGTGCCTGTGCAGACACTGCACTTGAGCCTGCCTGCAAGCATTCCCCAGAACATAAAGCCTGGGCCTGCGTCTGCAACCAGGACCTTGTGATTGCACTCCGCTGTCTGCCACCCTTGGGCTCTAGTCTGTTCTACAGCTGACTCTTTAATGTCCTGTAGCTAAAGAATGGGATTGGAAATGGTAGCAACATAACAAAGATGATGGGGGTAGGAAGTATAATCTTACTGAATGACAACCGTGTGTAGAACATTCCCGAGTGCAGCATGTTCTTGCTTTCTTAGCCACAGTTTAGAAGAGTAATAGATGGTCTAGTCTCTGCACCTCCTCTCTGGTTACTCACTCTTCTGTTGTCTCCGCTTTCTCCTCCTTCACCGAAAGTGTTTTACTTTAGGCCAATAACAACCTGCTAATCTGCAAAGCCAACGGACAGTTAGTTCCTCCTCCTACCTGAACCCAGTATGGCTTCTGAAGAAAATGGACCAATAGCCAAGGAGGTCAAAAGGGAACTTGGTGAGGTTGATGCTTAAAGGAAGCCGCATGCGAAGGGAGGCTCATAGAGGTGGAAGTGGTTTTCAAAGCCAAACCCATAGAACAAGTCCCCAGTTCCCTCTGGCTGTCTTCTTGGGGGTTGTCACACCCCTCCTTCTTCTCTACCCTTTCTAATCTTTCCTCCTAAATTGTGCCTCCATTGGTGTTCTGTCCTGCTGACATCTTGGTTGCAGAACTCTAGTCTCTAAAACTGTGAGACAATTCTACTGGGGTTTTTGGTTTGTTTGTTTGTTTAAGACAGGGTTTCTCTGTGTAGTCCTAGCTGTCCTGGAACTTGCTTTATAGACCAGGCTGGCTTGAACTCAAGAGATCTGCCTGCCTCTGCCTCCCCAGTGCTGAGATTAAAGTGTGCATCACCATTGCCTGGCTCTGTTTTTATTCTTTTTTTTTTTTTTTAACTTTTATGAGTATGGGTGTTTTGCTTGGAGGTATGTCTATGAACCACAGGTATGTCTGGTGCTCGTAGTGGCCAGAAGAGAGCATCAGATCCCTTGGAACAGAGGTTATGGGCGACTATGTGGGTGCTGAAAATCAAACCCAGGTTCTACGTTTAATTTATTTTTTATTTTTGGAGACAGGGTCTCTCTACATAGCCCTGGATGTCCTGGAACTCACTATGCAGACCATGCTGAACTCAGAGTCACAGAAATCTCCTATCTCTGCTTTCTGAATGCTGTTCAACTATTTTAAGCCACTAGATTTGTGGTACTTTGATATTGCAGGTCTGTGGAATAAACTCCCAATTAACATTAGGTTTGCAACTCTTAATTTCCCCCCTAAGTCTTTTTGTCTAAGAATATTAACAACAGCAGCAACAAAAAACTATCATATAAACCCTGAAGCCTCAGGGGAAAAATACAATTCCTTTAAACACTTTGTGGGGTTGTTTGCTTTGTTGGCTTTTTGAGACAGGTTTCTCTGTGTAGCTTTGGAGGCTGACCTGGAACTTGCTCTGGAAACCAGGCTGGCCTCAAACTCACAGAGATCCTCCTGCCTCTGCCTCCTGAGAGCTAGGATTGAAGGTGCACCACCATTACCCGGCAAAACTTCTTTTAACTCAACGTTTCCAGTTTTTTTCAGACCCTTCCCATTTAAGAGTAATGTGACAAATTAAAACAAATATTCACCAAATCTTTTATATGTTCCCAGCCACCCTCCTCCATTAGTTCTTGTATTCCTTGGGGGTCATTTTGTGAAATTGGGTTAAAGAATAATTACTTCATGGAAGGCAGTCCTAGTGAAATGCATATTAACGTGAAGGTCCCGGGTTCAATCCAGAGCACGGGGGAGGGGCACAATAAGGCATGATAATATGGAGAAATTAAGGAGTTTTAAACAAAAAATGTAGAGAATTCTCCTTAAGAAAGCTCCAGTGGATGAGAACTAAGAGAGGTACAGTTAGCTTTGAGGGAGGTGAGGGGAGTGTGAGGTAGGTGGATGAGAGAAATAAATCTGGTTTCAGAAAACCAGTGCAGTGTGTGTTCCCAACAGTATCATCTTGATAAACCGAGACAGATTTCAGTTGCTTTAAGTGTTAGTTTTACTGCTTACTTTGTGAGCTGGTATGGCACCGAACTGCAAGGCGTTTGGGGATTAAGAGCTACAAATGCCTTTCATCAGAGGCAGTAGTTTAGCAGGTAGGCTGTTCGAATCCTGCCTGAGGTCCTTTTCTGTCTTGTACCTGAGCAAGTTTCCATAGCCGTATGTCTCCCAAACTTGCGAACAGTTGGGAAGATTGAGTTACAGAGAAGGAAATTCAGGATGGTGCTGGGGTATGGGAACCTGACTGCTGTTAACCAGCGATGACCTGCTGTGATAGTCAACATTGTCATCTTGATACTGTCCCTAGATTTACCTAGGGGACAAACCTGTGGGCAGGCCTCTGAGGGATTATCAAGATTAGGTTAATTAAGGTGGGGACAAATGCTTAAATCAAACAACTCAAATCACCTTCGGGGCTAACTTTCCGCTGTCAAGGCCTGACACCTCCAAATCTGATCAGAGCTCGGCCCTGCTGTGAGGTGACAGGTTTGCCCCAGGCCCTCCCTGGGCGCCCAGCACGAGTCCTGTCCGGCCGCTTCCTCCAGCGCCCGTGAGCAGTTTGGAGGGTGTGACACGCCCGCACGGAAGATGCTCCAAGTGGACCGAAGGGGCACGGCCGTCCCTCGTCCCCGAACACCCGCGGAGAGCCACGGGCGACGCAGGGGCGGCGGGACGCGCCCCACCCTGGCGGCGCCCAAGGGCCACGTCGCCACGGGCCGGGGGCGGGGCCCGCGGGTCACGTGCCGGGCCGCCCGCGCACAGCTGCAGGAGGCGCCCGCCCGCCCCACGAGCCGTGGAGCCCGTGGCGCGCGGGGCATTGTGGGCCGAGGGGCGGGGGTTGGGAAGATGGCGGCTCCCAGCCTCCTCAACTGGAGGCGGGTTTCCTCCTTCACCGGGCCGGTGCCCCGCGCCCGGCACGGACACCGAGCCGTGGCCATCCGGGAGCTGATGATCATCTTCGGCGGCGGCAACGAGGGCATCGCGGACGAGCTGCACGTCTACAACACCGGTAGGCGGCGGCTCGGCGACCCCGCCTCGGGGCCGCGGAGGGGGAGGGGAGGCGCGGCGGGCGCGGGCCTGACAGCTGTCACCGCCGGCCCGCGGCGTCCTCGGCCCGGCGGGCGGCGGGGAGCTCGGCTGGGCCGGCGGCCCGAGCTCGCGGACCCGAGTGAGGCGGCGGGTCCCACGGGCTGGCTTCTCCCCCGGGCCGGCCGCCTGGGGCGGGGGCCGAGAGCCCGCCGGTGTCAGAAACAAAACCCTCCCCGAGCCGGGCCCCGGCCATCGCCGTCCCCCCCGCCGCAGGTGGGGAAGCGAGGGGTCCTGGTCCTCCCGCTTCGGGACTCTGCACCGGGCGGAAGCCGACGGGACTTTTCGGTCGACAGTTGTGTGAAGCGGCGGGGACGGGCTTTGTGGCTGGTGGGGGTGTGTGCTCCGCTCTCTGGACAGGTCCTCGCAAAGAGGACTGTCATAGCCGAGGCGCCACTGCAGAGCGCGGGGTCGTGGGTCAGGGGGACAAGCCTTCGCCTCCATGCAGGTCGGAGTTTTGTTTTCTCCACTAGCAATCATCGGAAACTAGTAAGACCACTTACTGAGTTTAGGGTCAGTATATTTCGCAAACAGCTTGATCGCAGTAGTCCTCGAAAGGCTCAAGTCGGTAGGAGAAATTTTGTTAATTTTGATCCTCTTTGCTAACCCTCGCCAATACTCCCAGCATAAAAAGTTTAAAAAAGTATTTGACTTGGTATAAATACCATGGACTTAGAAGAAAGGACACCTGTTTAGAATCTTGCTTTGCCCATTGTTCAAAATCAGTAAATCTCAGGCTTTTCACTTCTGTAATGGCAAAGACACCCACCAGGACATTTCTAGGAGTTAAATGATGCAAATCAGGGTTTTCAACAGCAACATTATTGACATTTTGGGACAGGTGATTTTTGGCTGTAGAGGCCACCTTGTGTGGTATAAGATGCATGGTGGCATCCTCAGGCTCAACCCATGACTTGGTAGTAGCACTTCTTTCCCAGGTGTGACAACTGAATATGAATTTGGTCCTTGCAAAGTCAGCGCAGACGGGGGTGGGGGGGATGGGGTGGCGCAAAGGATCCCCAATTGAGAGCAACTAGAATATTGGATGGGTTGTATGTGTGTGTATGTACACATATTTTGATTATGTGTATATATCTTTGGCATACTTATTAAACTTATTGAATGCAGTTACTATATTTGTTGTAATTGATTTTATTTATTTATTTATTTGACTACTAGTTACAAATCAGTGGTTCCTACCAGCTGTTAGAGGAGACATCCCTCCAGGCTGTGCAGCCCATGGATTTGTCTGTGATGGTACTAGAATACTAGTATTTGGGGGAATGGTTGAATATGGAAGATACAGCAATGAGTTATATGAGTTGCAAGTAAGTGTATTTCACATTTCTTATTTCAGTCTGAAGTGCAAATGAAATCATCATAATTTTTAAAAGATTATGAAATATTTTATTAGCACAGGTACAGTAACAGATACTCGATATTTTATAGCTTCAAAGAAAGCGGTTCTACCTCATTGACAAGTGTGATGTCTTTATTATGTCTGGTGTAGCATTTATAGCATAAAGATATCTGATCTTCAGCAGTACTTGTACTGTAACGTTTAGGTCTTTGTGTGTTAGTGCAGATGTCCCTTGGGCTGGTGAAAATGGATGGCTGGGTCCTGGCCCTGGTTTTTTTGGAGTCAGTATTGTCTGTGATGGAACCTGGACATTTGTGTTTCTGCCACCCAGAGTATGCTTTGAAAACCAGTGTCTCAGTCTGAGAGGAATGGTTTTCTTTAACAGTAATAATAACCCACCCCCACACAGATATGCAGAGAGAGGTTACAGTTTCATATAGCTTTTCTAAATTTGATTTGCTTATTAAGCCAGAGTTCGTTCCTATCGATTTGATATGTTCCAAGGGCCATGATCATGAGGATCTCTGCCATTGGCAGATGTGAATGGGTTGTACCAAGCAAGCAACCATTTCAAATAGAGAAGATTCTCATGGCCAAAAAATAAATTTTGGAATTTGATTTGTTAAATGAGTTTTATTTATTTAAAGCTTAAATATTTAGGATTCATGAATTACCTAATATATAAAAGATTTCATGAATTACATATAATCTTAAAGTTCTCCATGTAAATACTTATTTTTTCACTTGAAAGAAATTAGAAGTAGCAGCATTTATTATTGTTATAGACTTAGTGTATCGTTACAGAAATCTGTGTATGTAGATTTACTTGAATGTGTACTAACATATATGCACATATATACATACATATAGCTTTGTGACACAAATTTCACATAGTCCAGGCTGCCTTTAAACTCACTCAGTAGCCAAGGATAGCTTTCACCTCCTGAACCTCTTACTTCACAAATTCTGGGATTACCACAGCCAGCCTTACTAGAATAGACATTTTAATTTCAGAAGTTAGCTAGTTCTCTGGGCATAGTAATACACACTTTTATTCTACCACTTGGGAGGCAGAGGCGGGCAGATCTCACGGAGTTTGAAGCCAGCCTAGAACTGTCCTGTAATTCTGTGTCTCAACAAATGAACCAGAAGTCAGTCATTTATTTGTCATTTGACCCTAGGGGAGCTTACTGGATTTTCTGATGAGAGTGAGACTCAGATGTGTTGGGATGGTGGGTCACTGACATTAAGGAGATAGAAATGCTTCCTGTTTTCATATGGATATCTTCTTTTTTTAGGCAAGTCGTTGGTTATGGAAAAAAGTGAAACCCCAGCCTCCTCCTTCTGGTTTACCTCCTTGCCCTCGGCTTGGACATAGTTTCTCTTTATATGGTAACAAATGCTATTTGTTTGGTGGTCTGGCAAATGAAAGTGAAGATTCAAATAACAATGTTCCCAGGTATGCTCTTTGTGGATCCAGTGTTGGTTTTATGATTTTGTTTACAACATTTTATCTTGTTTATATTAAGCTGTTTATATTAAGTTTATATTAAGCTTAAGCTTATATTTTTATATTTGAAACTAACAATGAACACATTTTTGTGTATTTGTGTGTTTTTCAGTCCCTTGAGCATATATTTTCAAACTCTTTTCTAGTCAGAAATCTTATTAAATTAATACTTGTATAATTGCTTATGTCAGTATATTTGTGTCTTGAGCTATAATTCAGATTAAGTGGGTCATATGCAATACCAAACAATAACATGATTATTTTAAAGTTGGTTTTCTCTGAAATCTTGGTGTGTAATATGGTTATTAAATGAAAGCCATTGTTCTCATACATCATACAGTCTGTTAGGTCTATTACACTAGCGAACACTGCATGCTTTTCTCCAAAGAGAATGAGTCACTGTCTCTTTTCTTTTATACTCTTCAACACATGTCTTGTTTTTTAGTCTTTAATATCTGTTTATCTGTCTATCATGTCAAGACAGGGTTTCCCTGTGTAGACTGTCCTGGAACTCAGAGATTCACCTACCTCTGCATCCCTGAGTGCTGGAATTAAAGGGTGTGCTAGCACACCAGGCATAAGGGTTTGTCTGTGCTTATGTGTATATGAGGGTGTTTGTGTGTGGGTATGTGCCTGTGGGTGTAGATGCCCAGTGAGGCCAGAGGTGTTGACTCTCCCTGAGCTGGAGGTGCAGGCGATTGTGGGCCACCTGAAGTGGGTGCTGCAACTGAACTCATGCTCTTTGGGAGAGCAATGTGTGCTCTTAGTCACTAAGGCTTTTCTCCAGCCCCTAAACTTCGAAATACTGCGTTCTAAACTGTTCTTCTTTTTCCCTCTTACTTGAGTAAAAATTTAGTAGGAAATGGAATTAGTTATTGCAAAAATTATTTCGGAATTGGGAGTTAGCCCAGCAGATTAATCTCTTGTCATGCAAGTGTGAGACCCTTGAGTCTGGAGCTTCAAAGCCCACATGAATTCCAGGTGGGTGTAGTGGCCAGTGTGTAATCCCATCGGACAGGAGGCAGAAACAGAAGAACTTAGGGCAAGACTAGACAAAACAAACCAAGTTCCAGGTTCAGGGACAGACTGCCTCAATTATAAAAGGTACAGAGTGATGGAGAAGATAGCCTAATATCCTCTTGCTTTCCCATGCACTGGCATATGTGTACATGCATTTGAAAAAAAAAGTTGTTGCAGAGGGACTGCATTCAAGCTCTCTCCTACAATGTCACAGAGTAATGACAATTTTTTAGGAAAAGAAGTTGTTTAGGACAAGTTTTTGTCAGTTTCTAAATTAAAGACACTATTTAGGACATCACTATGACATTATAGTGTGCTAAGAAGGTTGCAAAGCAAAGCTTATTCCAGATAGCAATGTCTTCGAGGTATTTGCCAACATATTCAAAATATTGTCCATAATAATTGTTGGTTATCTAGTGCTGTGTAATAACTTTTATTGTGTTCATAAACTCTGTAAGTAAGGAAATTAAGCAGCACAAAGGGTATGGCTGAAGCCTTCAGTGGGAAAGCTTGAGTGGTTATCCCCACACCTGGGAGTTACCTGAGGCGGCTGAAGGATGGATTTAATTGGGCTGTCGCCTGACATGCCTGTGTATCTCTCTTTTTAGATAGAATCCCATATAGCCCTGGCTGGCTTTGGACTATGTAGCCAAGAATAACAACTTCTGATTATCCTGCTATAGTTCCTGAGTGCTGAGATTATAGGCATGCGCCACCATGCTTGGATACATTGCTAAGAACTAAAACTAGCTCTTCCTGCATGCTGGGCAGGCACTCTGTCACGTGAGCTACCTACCCAGACCCTTGAGTGCCCTTTTCAGGCACGGTTGTGAGTTCCACAGCAGTGTTATAGCAAAAACACACTGGCCTTTCACAAGCCAGCTGTGGCACCCTTCTTCAGAGCCATCACAAACCAGCCTAAAATACAAGGAGAGGAACCTCATGCTTAATGAAAAGAATGTCAGATGTTTGGGGCTGTTTTAAAGCCATCACCATTGACAGTGATGTATTGGCAGATGTTTTCTGTCTTCACTGTTCTATCATAGCAGGTACCTGGGACATAGTCAAGTTTGATATATATGTATGCAATAAAGGAGGAGTCTCTGGAAGTTTTGCTTGCTCAGTGCTTTTTTGTACTATGGTTTTTGTTTTTGTTTTTTTTTTTTTACAATGAGCATATGATAGACTTTTTTTCTTTAAACCTTTTGTGTATCTGTGTGTGTTTGCATGAGTTTATTGTACCAAGTGCTTGCAGGTGCCTGCAGAGGGCAGAAAAGGGCATCAGAGCCTCTGTAACTGGAGTTCTAGGTAGTTGTAGCCATCAGATGTTGGCACTAAGAACCCAACTTGAGTCCTCTGCCAGAAAAGTAAACACTCTTACTGCCAAGCCATCTCTCAAGCCCCTTTTTTTTTGAGATAGGATGGCTGGTTCATGTTGACCTGAAGCTCATGGTCCTCCTGCCTCAAACTTTGAAGTGCTGTGATTATAGGCATGCATCATTATGTGTGACTAGCATATATTTATGAATGAAAGTAAAACATTCATATTATCTGAACGTTTTCATTTCTTTTGTGATATCCTAGGTATTTAAATGATTTTTATGAGTTGGAACTACAGCATGGTTCTGGAGTTGTGGGCTGGAGCATTCCAGCCACCAAAGGCATTGTACCTTCTCCAAGAGAATCTCATACTGCTATTATATATTGTAAAAAAGACTCTGGGAGTCCTAAGATGTATGTTTTTGGTGGAATGTGTGGTGCTCGTCTGGATGACCTGTGGCAGCTTGATTTAGGTAATCTTAATTTGATTCAGGAGTTTATGCTTGGTAAAGGAAAAATGTAAATGTATTTAAAATGTTTTTGTTAAATATTTGTCAAGTTACTTTAAGATTATAGTCAGCATTTACAATCTCAGGAACAGCTGACCTGGTTGATCACTTTGAACAATTGGATGTTCAATTTATGGTAGTAACTTTCCTGTGTTCCCTTTAGCACCACCATAGGTCCTGGATTGTCTAGAATGGTCTAGCCTTATGCTTACTCTCCTGTATAATTGTCAGGAGTACCCTCTTCCTCCATTAGAAGTGTTTGGTTGTGTTGCTGATTTCTAGAGTTGCCCTCCCTATCTCTGGGAAGTGTGGCTTTGACACAATTGCTAACCAGTGGGGGACCCGAGGGCAGACCTCTAGAAGTGAGTGATTGGAAATGTGCTTCTCATTTTTGACTGCCTTATAATTTTATTTCAAATGCTAAAACAAAAAATATTATTTGTGACTCAAAATGAATGACACTTTAAGCACACCTCTTCAGTATAAATGTTAAATTAAAATGTAAGGAGATTTCTGATTGGAAGTTTTTGTGGTCTGGAAATGTTTAAGATGAAATTCAGGTAACTGATTTGCTTCGTTTTGATAACTACTTCTTTTGTTGTGCTTTTAAGTGTGTAAATTTAGGTGGTTTGCTATTAGATCAAGTTCCTGATTTGCTTATTTTTATTTCTAGAAACTATGTCATGGTCAAAACCAGAGACTAAGGGGACAGCACCACTGCCACGAAGCCTTCATACAGCCAGTGTTATAGGAAACAAGTATGGCTTCCTTTCGTTTGGCTTTTATTTTTATCAACTTGAAAGGTTCATACAAAAAAGTAAAGATGCTACTTTCTTAGAAATAGATTAGCAAATGTATTAATGCCTGGTTGTGTTGACTACACCTACAGTAATTTTTGTGAGCTGGAACAGCCATGCAATGACTTCTTTTATTACTCTCTGTGATTCCTGTTTATCTTCCTTTCCATGTCTTTCCTGGTATGGCTTGACCTAAAGGTCAGCAGGTATTGCCAAGCTTTGTCCTCTCTGTGGTTAGATTCCCAGCATCTACATGGGACTCACATCCATGAGTAACTCCAGTCCTAGGGAATAAGAGGCACCAGGCATACATATGGTGCATATGCATACATGCAGGCAAAACACCCATACACATGAAATAAAATGTATTTTTAAAACTTTTAAAAAGAACTGTTTATTGCTCTAATTGGTAGCATGAACCTGGGAGAGCAGGGCCTAAAAATAAGGTGGACTAAAAGTCTTACGTAATGGCCAGCTTTATTCAGAAAATTGACAGTTTAACCTCTGAGGGTTAAGAAACACATGAGTAAGATGTTCAGTCACAAGGACAGTCACCGGTTGCTATAGAAAAAGCATGTTTTCCTATCAAGGCATATGAATTACAGAAGCTGAAGTTAAACTCCTATCCACTACATCTTGGAGGAGCATGAGAACATTCCAAGGACAATTCTGTGTTTGAAGAAACTGAGGTCGCAAGACTCTTGCCTGGTTTTCTTGGAGTTTTCTCACAAGTGCCCAGAATTTTCACACTCCTCCATTCTTGGACAGTGTTCTGACAGGAGCCTCTGGAGTGCTGGGAAAAAGCTGAAGGTTATTTGTTTTTAACAGTGCTGGAATTTGAACTGAGCATCTTACATCTATTCACAAATGTCCTATCAGACATAGAACTACATCACAATCTCATCACCAACCTTTTTTATATGAAGACCAAGTCTCACTAACTTGCTCAGGCAGGCCTCAAACTTGTGATCTTCCTGCTTCAGCCTCCCTGGGTGACTGGATTGTAAGCCTGTACCACCAGGCTTGTTTAAGCATCCGTTTACCATAGCCTCCCATGCAGATGGGACTACAGGCATTCATAGCCACACCAGGCTTAAAGTTGTTAATGTTCAAGTAATAGCAGTGACCCAAAGTTTGAAATTTGATGTTTTGGTCACTGTCTTAGTTACTTTTCTATTACTGTGATTAAAACCCTGACAAAAGCAACTTAGGAAGGAAGAGCTGATTGTGCCGGCAGCAGAGATTATAGTCCATCATTGTGGGGAACTTAGAGTGTAGTCAAGAGGCAGAGAGATGGATGCCTGTGCTCTTACTGTACGACACACAGGATTGGTTTTTAAGCTTATTATAGTTGGAACACTCTTCCCTTACACTGAACTTGCCGAGTATAATTTTGATTCAGTACTACTTTATAAAGTTGTCATTTCCCACTGGGGCCTTAAACTCATGGGCTCAAATAACCCTTTTTTCCCCTAGCTTCCCACGTACCCATGACTTCAGATGTATTCTACCCTGACTTAAGAGTTCATTCACATATAATAACTGTCTTTACAGTGTGGTTGGTGAGTGAGTAGTTCCAAGTTTTAAGCCAATAAATACGTTCATTCTGTATTTCCTATTCAAAAAGTAAAATAAGACACTTTCTCTAAGTCTTGCTTTTCTTTTGTTGTCTAGGATGTACATTTTTGGTGGATGGGTTCCACACAAGGGGGAAAATACTGAGAGTTCACCTCATGATTGTGAATGGAGATGTACCAGCTCATTTTCTTACCTAAATCTGGGTGAGTCTTTGGAAACTTCTCATTGACATAATAAAGTAATTTTTGCTATTTTATGCTTAAGAGCAATAATTAAGTCATGGAAATTTCTTTCTTTTTAGATACAGCAGAGTGGACCACTCTAGTATCAGACTCTCAGGAAGATAAAAAAAATTCAAGGCCAAGACCAAGAGCTGGACACTGTGCTGTCGCAATTGGCACTCGATTGTATTTTTGGAGTGGGAGAGATGGCTACAAAAAAGCACTCAATAGTCAAGTTTGCTGCAAGGACCTTTGGTATCTTGATACTGGTAGGTAAGAGTACTTATTAAGTTGTAACTATAGATACTCAGTATTTGTCTTTAAAGACTTAAGTGAATATAATTTCCTCTTTTTCTTACAACTAGAAATCACTGGAAGAAATACATAACTTCCCCACTTCACAGGAGTGTGTTCATTCCTCTCTTCTTGAATGTAGGATGGATTTAAAGATTCCTTCCCAAAGCATGGAAGAACAAAACTGCTCTAATGAGCAGACTTTGCAAGCTCATCAGAGTCCTAGAGATTGTTATCACTAGTGATAAGTTCTATTCATATCATTTACATCCCGGTTAGAAAACTTAGAAAACTGGCAAAAGAACAGGCAGTGTTGGTGGTGCACACCTTTAATCCCAGCACTTGGGAGGCAGAGGCAGGTGGATCTCGAGTTTGAAGCCAGCCTGGTCTGGTCTATAGAGCGAATTTAGGACAGCCAGAGCTGTTATACAGAACAACCCTGTCTTAAAAAAAAAAAAAATGTGGCAAGAAATTTGTTGGTACTTTACTACAAATCTGTAATCTCAGTATATTAGTGCGAAAATACCAGACAGCCTCAGATCAAAGGACATTTTAGAGCATTTGTTAAAAGTTGCATCAGAAGTTTTACAGTGGGGCCAGCAGGATGTCTCATCAGGCAATGATGCTTGCTGTCAAGCCTGACAGCAAGAACTGCATCCCTGGGATCCACACGATAGAAAGAGAAAGCACTGACTCCTGTAAGTTGTCCTCTAACTTGTCCATACGTGCTCTGTGGTGTATGCACTTGAGTATAGACATGCATGCATGCATGAACACACACACACACACACACACACACACACACACACACATGCACGCACACACACACGCACTAAACATCTGTTAAAAATTTCTGACAATTTCAGATATTGTATTTTAGATTTGTTTTTATATGTGTGATTGCCTGTAAGTATGTGCACTATTTGTGTGTTTGGTGTGGTGAGAGGGTCAGAAGAGTGCGTCAGACATTTTGGAGTTGCAGATGGTTGTAAGCCACCATGTGGATGCAGGGAATAGAACCCTGTCTTCTGCAAGAGCAACAGGTACCCACCGAGCCATCTCTTCAGCTCTGTAATTTGTGTTTTGATCATACTTGTTTTCCTCCTCCACCCTGTTCTGTACCCACAGAATTTTACATCCTCATTCTTTTTTTTTCTTTTTAAAAGATCTGTTGAGTCAGCGGGCGTGATATTGGTAGCCCACACCTTTAATCCCAGCACTCAGGAGGCAGAGATGGGCAGATCTCCAAGTTCAAGCCAACCTGGTCTACAGATCGAGTTCCAGGACGACCAGGGCTACACAGAGAAACCCTGTCTTGAAAAACCAAAAAGAAAAGAAAAGAAACACATTACACACCACAACAGAAAGATAGAGAAAATGAGATGTGGGTGCAGGTGGTACACACCTTTATTCCCAGCACTCAGGAAATAGCCCAGTGGAGTGAGTTCCAGGACAGGCTCCAGAGCTACATAGAGAAGTCCTGTCTCCCCCATGAGTACAATACATTTATTTGATATTTTTGATACAAATAGAATTTTATGCTAAAGCCCAGATAATGTTAAAAGCACCATGGGGCTGGAAAGGCCCTGAGCAGTTAAAATTGTGCTGGCTGCTCTTACAGAGGCCCTGGCCTTCATTCCCAGCACCCACATGGCAGTTCATAGTGACCTGTAACTGCAGTTGCAGAGGGTCTGATACCCTCTTTTGGCCTCCTCAGGTACACAGACAAATGTAAGCAAAACACCCCTACATAAAATAAAAATGAAGCAAAATGTCTTAGTTTCATTTCTTAAGAACAACACTGGTCTTTTATTTCAAGGTCTCAAGCCTCATTTTAAATTTACATAATGAGAATGAAAAGTGAAAGGCGTCAGGATTGAAGTGAAGCTCAGTGGAGGGAGCTGTAGACGTGTGCACATGCAGAGAGGACAGCAGCAGCTGCAGTAACATCTGTAATGAGACAGGGAGTGAGTCTGGGCAGAACCTCAAACTCATAGTCGGGATTGAGGTGAGGTCCTGTAAGTGGTCAGATGCTAATCAACCCTGACATAGACAACAGTAAGATTTAATCCTAGGCTAATTTTCTGCTAAGAGTAATTTTTCTCCCTCTCTCAGGCCCCTTTTCTGTTTCCTTGAGTCTCCCCCTGCTTCCTATACAGACAGTCATACAGTGACACAGAGGTGGGAGTTTGAGACTGCAGGAGAGGACATGTTGTCGTCTTTCGAAGCCTTGGCTGCCTCGTTTATACTTTGCAGTTCCATCTGTTTTTCAAACTGTTGTCCTATTTTTCTTTGTGCCTGTGTACCAGTTTTTCACTATTAATTCACCCGTTGATAGTTGATAGATGTTTAGTCTAATGCATTTCCTTGTTACTTTGAATAGAGCAACCATAGAGATGAGGAAGTATGTCTGTAATGAAGTGTAAAGCCCTTTAGATAGATGCCCAGGGGCGGGATAACTAAATCAAGTGGAATTCTCTCTTTAGCCGGTTGAGGATTGCCGTTCATGTCCATGATGTCTGTACCAGCTTACAGTCTGACCAGCAGTTTCTGTTTTCCACACCTTCCTTCTCACACTGTTTGCTGACAGGTGAGACAGAGTCTCAGAGAATAGTTTTAATTTGCCTTTCTCTGATAGTCAAGGATATTGAACATATTTAAAATATTTATTAGCTATATTTATTTTCTCTTGGAAATTCCCCACTGTTCAGCCTATTTTTTAAATTGGGTTGTTTGTTTTCTTGCTATTAATTTTGTGCAGTTTCATTTATGATAATTGTTTTATTTCCTGAGTGAATGGGGTCCTTATGAAAGTCCATATGAAAAGTACCTGTGCCTGTGACTTGAGTTGATTTTCCTACATTTTTCAGGTTTCAGTTCTTTCCAACATGACCTTTCCCACTCCCCCGCCTCTAGAAGCTTTTAGAATTTTTTCCCTGCAATTTTTAAATTTAATGAAG
This sequence comes from Cricetiscus sungorus, assembly GCA_030556225.1. NCBI lineage: Eukaryota > Metazoa > Chordata > Mammalia > Rodentia > Cricetidae > Cricetiscus > Cricetiscus sungorus. The sequence continues at coordinate 3,295,147 of JANBXA010000395.1, read as the reverse complement.
CTGGTGGTTTCTGTTTATTTAGACAGAGTCTTCCAGAATAGCCCAAATGTATAGTTCTCCTGCCTTAGGTGTATGCACCACTATTCTCCTTGCTTGAATGTTTGTTTGGCGTTTTTTTAAAGGAGGTTTTGTTTTAATTATTTTTAATTATTTGTAGGTATGTATGTCTGTATTTTAGCAAGTGCAAATCAGTGCAGGTGCCTGCAGAAGCCAGATGCATCTGATCCCCTGGAGCGTGAGCTCCAAATGTTCGCCAGATGTTCGTGGCCTACATGATGCACGTTCTGGGAAGTAAACTCGGGTGCTCTGGAAGAGCATCTGGTGTTCTCTAGCCATCTCTTCAGCCTTGGATGTCTGTTTCTAACCTCTTGTGTTGAGTTCTCACTGGGCCCTTTCAGTCCAGAAACTCATGTTGTTTAGTTTCATAGAAATTTCAGGATTCACTTTTTGAAAGATTCTCTCCATGTCTTCTACCTTAATATCTGGTCTACTTCCCAGACTTTTCCAGATGGTTGCTTTTATTCAGGCATCAGTTGCCTTACTTTGAGAGGTATAAACAGCTTGGGTTGTTCAAGGGATAGTGGAGGGCTTTGTATGGGAACTGTTGAAGGATCTGGGTCTTCTGGTCTTCTCAACTCACCTTGAAGAATGAAAGCAACCCTAGGCAAAATACAGTAACAAATGTGTCCTGTTAAAACTCATTTAGGAAACAGGATTGGACTGGCTATGACCTCTTGGCCATAGTATGTTCCTGATCCTCAGTAAAAAGATACATTTGAGGCTGGAGAGATGACTCAGCAGTTAAGATACACATGCTCCTCCAGGGGACTGGGGTAAAATCCCAGCACCCACATGTTGCCTCACAACCATCTGTAACTCCAGTTCCAGGGGATCTGACAGCTCCTGGCCTCTGTGCACCAGACATGCACATGACACACAAACGCACATGACACACAAACACACATGACAGCAAAACACCTTTACACATAAAGTAATGATAAGAATGTTTTAAAGAGATAGTGTAAAATGAAGTTTTGTGGGACTTGCTCTGGACGGCTGATCAAATCAGGAAGACAGATTTTCTTAGCTCACAGTCCAAAGCTAGGAACATACTTCCTCTCCATTGTGAAGCACACTGACACCCTAAGTATACACAAAAGATTGGACCTTACACAAATCTGTCATAAAATACTATCTCAGATCTTTTTGGTTTGTTTTTCAATATAGAATTTCTTTGTGTGACCCCTGGCTGTCATGGAACTCACTCTGTACACTAGGCTAGCCTGGAACTCAAGAGTTTCACCTGCCTCTGCTTCCTGAGTGCTTGCTGGGATTAAAGGCATGTGCAGCCACCACCTGGCTATAATGTCAAATCTTAAAGATCTGTTACTCTGTGGAAATGTCAGCAATATATATATATATATATACATATATATATATGTATATATATACATACATACATACATACATACATACATACATAACCAAGGTTATATGTTTTGGGTAGTACTGATTTTGTTAAAGGGGTGTTAAAACTTCATGTTTTTCCAAAATATATTCAAGTCATCCTTGCTAACAGCAGTTTTTCTAGCATGTAAACTGTTGGTTTAAAATCAACTTTTTTAAATTAAAAAAATTAAAATTTCTAAAAGTAAAAGAACAAAGCATCAGATCTAGAGCACCCAGACTCACCCATCTCAGCCTTTTAGGCATGATTAGACATGTTCAGGGTAGACCATCAGCCTTCTGATTCTAATGACACAAGTAGTTTGGCATTGGGTTGTTTTATTTGTAGAAGAAATTGAGTAAAATCAGAGCTTCAAACTGCTTTGATTATCTTTGTGCAGTGTTCATTGCTGGTGTTTTCAAAGCTGTCCACCAAAACTGTGTTGGCAAATTATTGATGCATTTGAAACTAAAGGCACTATATTAATATTTTTCTTTAGAGAAACCACCAGCACCATCACAAGTCCAGTTGATCAAAGCTACTACCAACTCTTTCCATGTGAAGTGGGATGAAGTGCCGACGGTTGAGGGCTATCTTTTGCAATTGAATACTGACTTGCCATACCAAGCTGTACTGCCTGATTCTTCAGCAGCACCAAATACGCTAGGTAACATAAGTGTCGTGCTTAAAGAATGCATGTGTGCCCATGTGCATCCTACAAACGTACTGCAGGAAGCCCTGGGGTGATGCTTGCTTCAGGGAAATGCATGAATTTTAACATGTCCTGGTACACACCTGCCAAGCCAGCTCTCCTGAGTGTCAGCTCTGAAGCCTGGCTGTCTCACTATTGGTTGTAGCAGAGCTCAGAAAGGTGCAGAGCGTTCTCCTGTAGCTCATTCTGTGTACTTTTATTAAAGTCTGTAGCACTGGAGTTCCAGACATGTTTTTAATTAGCTTTCAGAACTATTTCACTGGTTTTCAAAAGTGTTTTTAACTGAACAGGCCCTTGGAAAATGACAAAATTTGTTACAGTCTTCAGCAACTACTAAGTAAACTATTAAGAAGGCAGATAAACGGATAAAGATGATATTTTAACCTTTAATATGTAAATTTAAAACTTATTTACAACATATTTGATGGATGCTAATTAAGAGCATATCAGTGTGAACTTTCTCATTCCTACAGGAGGCAGGATGGACCCTCACAGACAAGGCAGTAATAGCATCCTTCATAACAGTGTAAGTTGAAGCATCTGTGGTGACAAATGACTATTTTATGCCTTTAGTCCCAGTTCTTATTGAGGGTTTTTGCATATTACTCTGAATAAGGGTCATTACTCCTGGCTTCATTTGAGGATTATCTCTGAGATGTCCAGGCATCTCAGTTTTCCAGGGCTGGGGACGAGGCTTAGTGGTAGTTTTCTTGGTAGCAGGGACAAGACCTTGGATCTGTTTCTAGTACCACAAAAATAAAAAGAGAAAAAAAGGTTCCACAGAATTACTATGACAGAAGCCTGAATTGAAAAACCTTGTAGAAGAGAAACCAGGTTTCATTGCATATAGCTTTGGATGCCATTCTATTTGAATTGATACTTAATGAGCCAGGCATGGTGGTGCATGTCTGTAATCCCAGCACTTGAGAGGTAGATTCAAAAGGTCCAGAGGATCCAGGACAGCCTCAGCTATACTGTTGAGTTCAGAGCCAGCCTGAAGTACCCTAAACCCTTTCTCAACTCCCAAAAAAGCATTTTATGTTTATATTGTGATATTCTTAGATGTCACACATATATTTATTCTGAATCTTTAAATTATAATCTAAGGGGCAGTGGTGGTGCACGCCTTTAATCCCAGCACTCTGGAGGCAGAGGCAGGCGGATCTCTGTGAGTTCAAGACCAGCCTGGTCTACAAGCGTTAGTTCCAGCGTAGCCTCCAAAAACACAGAGAAACCTTGTCTTAAAATATAATTTAAATATATTTGCATGCTTAATTATTTCATTTACCAAAGATGACCACTAGCTAAACTGAACAACTTGTGTGAGTTCACTTGTTCTTTATGAAGGTGACATGGTAAGTATTTGTGGACACTAATGGCTTATTAAAATTCATTATTTTCATCTGGGAAACTGCTGTTGATGTGAGTGGATCCTTTACTGGAAAGGGATGAGATATAGTCCTGTTGTGAGCATGACTGAGGGCCAAGAGTATGAGAAAATACTGTACTTGTCCAGGAAGAAGATAGTGCACGTTTTGCTCATAGAGTTTCTGAGTAGCCTGTATTAGAAGACAAACTATATTACATTATATGTATACATGTGTCATGATTATTGTATGTTACACATGTGTATGTACATCGTAAGCTGAATGGTACTGCATGGCTTGTGATAAGACAGTGGTGACTCCCTTGCCTCTCCTATTCTTTGATCTTCTGAAAACAACTCCTTAAACCATTCTTGCTTTCTTTTAGTATCTAACTTTGCACCTTGAATGGAATCCTAGCTGGGTATGGTAGCCCAGCATTTGGGAAGCAGAGGGTATTGAGAGCTCTCTGAGTCTGAGGCCAGCCTGGTCTTCATATTAAGGTCCAGGACAGCCAGAGTTACATAGTGAGACTCCTGTCTTTACTTTCTAGCTTTTGATCACTTGTTTTCAACAAGAAGGTGAGGAAACTGGGAGTGGTGGTGAGTGCTTGAAATCCCAGTACTAGGAGGCAGGGACAGGAGGGTTCTCAAGGCCTACTGGCCAGCCCACCAAGCCTTCTTGGCAGATTCAAATAGATATTTGGTATATATACAATTTTACCATTGTTAAAGAGAAAGCAAATTTGCATGCTAATGAGATGGTTTGTGCTTTCTTAACTGGAGGGTTTAGAACATCTTCAATGTTTTTGAAAATTGATGGCTATTTTGATTTTATTAAAATGCTGAGAATTCCATTTCCCATAAATAATGTAGACAAAAATTACAGAAGTATGTTTAGATCCATACCATACATTTTTGGAAATTCTGTCCTAATTCCTTGTGAGCCAAAATTCATGTAATGGGTTTCATAAAATCCAAGTCAGCAACTCGGCAGCAATTTAAAAAGAAATCCTGTATCTAGAGGCCAGACACACACGAGTGAAATAACAGCCAACAGCAACGTTGGAGTATTTGAAGACAGGCAGGTCATTCTTTCATTTTAATTTTTTATATTCATTTTACATACCAGCAACAGTTCCCCTCCCTCCTATCCTGCCTCTCCCCATATCTCCCCACAGCCCACCTCCCAGTCACTCCTCAGAAAGGGTAAGGCCTCCATAGGAGTCAACAGAGCCTGGCACTTTCAGTTGAAATAGGGCCAAGTCCCTCCCTGCTGCTTCAAGGTTGAGCAAGACACCACACCATAGTAATGGGCTCCAAAAAGCCAGATCATGCACCAGGGACAGATCTTGGTCCCATTGCCAGGGCCCTGCAAACAGACCAAGCTCCACAAGTTCAGTCCAATGCAGGCTCCCAGCTGTGGAGCTCCCAGGAACTCAGGTCAGCTGTCTTGCCTCCTCCCCTCCCCCATCACGGTCTTGACCCCCTTGCTCATATAGTTGATCCTCCTCTCTTTGACTGAACTCTGAGGGCTCAATCTGGTACTTGTCTGTGCATCTCTGCATCCGCAGGCAGGTCATTTTTATGGCTCTATGGCTATATAATTGATGATGTCAGTGATAACTTGAGCTGCCATACAGTTTAAATGTGTTCATATAGTATATTTAGGAAGGTAAATTAAAATGTCATTAATAAAATCCCTGTCTCTTCCCTCCCATCTCCTTCCCTTCCTCCTTCCTCTCCTCTTCACTGGACCCCATCTCCTCTGCCTCGGCCTCCCAAGTATCCAGAATTACATGTTCAGATCGCCAGGCTCAGCATTAAGAAGATTTCTGACCAAATGTAAATAGTATTGATGTGTAGTCTGTTGGATTTTCCTATGTAAAATCAATAATACAGAATAATTCATTTGCTGAAATTTTTCTTTTAGGAGTCATCAGCTCTTTCTGCTATATGTCTAATTTGTTTTTTAAAATTTGAATAGGGGCTGTTAACAAAATGGTTCAGTAAATCAAGAACTTGTTATGCAAGCCTGACCACAAGAGTTTAGTCCTTGGGACCCACATAAGAGTAGGAAAAACTGATTCCATAAAGCTGTCCTCTGATCACATGTGCACCCTCACACATTATACACACAGTCAATTAAAAATTATTAATGCGGCCGGGCAGTGATGGTGCACGCCTTTAATCCCAGCATGTGGGAACTAGAGGTAGGCCGCTCTATGAGTTTGAGGCCAGCTGGGGCTACAAAGTGAATTCCAGAACAGTCAGGACTACACAGAGAAAGCCTGCCTCAGCAAAAAAGAAAAAAAAAATAGTTAATAAAAATGCTATAAACCAAGCAGTTTTCATGGCTTCACCTGTATTACATTTTTGTAATACTAGCCACCATTTGAAAAAGCTAAACTAAAAATATAATCTTTGGAACAAATTAAGTTAAAAAGTCTTAAAGCTACTAGGTTAAAGAATGATTATAAAAATTAGGAATGTAATTTTAATGTTTTATGTTTTGGTTAATTTGTTTCTGTTGGTTTGAGAATCTTCTTTCCTAGCCAAGGCTAGTCAAGATCACTGGAAATTTCTGCCTTCCCCGTCTCTCAAAATACCTGGGATTACAGATGTGCACCACCACTCCCTGTTGGTGAATTTACTTTTTCAAATGTTCTTGTAAATTACTTTGCTTGCTTTTTTTTTAAAAAGTATTTCTGTTTTATTGAGCATTACTTGCTATGATGAACTATTTGATTTCTTGTAGGTTAGTGACACAGTAAACAGTGCAAAAACTGAACACACAGGCACGAAGGGAGCTTCAGTGAAAAGCAAACCAGATTTCAGAGCAACAGATTCTAATGCTGGTTTACATTCACCTCTGGCACCTAATGCTTCTAATAATAACAGTTGTGTGACGGATATGCTATGGAAGAATGAAGGTATAAGGTTATACTTTAAATAAAATTAAACCTTTATAACATTGATAGGGAATTGTAGAGTTATTGAAAAAGTAGATATTACTCTGTTCTTGGTTTAGGGGGTGGTGTGTGCACGAGTGTGTTAGCATGTGTGTGTTTTGAGACCAGGTCTTACTGTGTTGTTTGGGCTGACCTAACAGCTCCACCTGCCTCTGACTCAGGGATTATTGACAAATACTCAATTACATGGTTTTGTTAATTTTCGTCATAGTGAACATCGTTGCCAAATTGTAAGTATGAAATTTCTGTCAGGGAAAATCTTTTTTTGTTTGTTTTGTTTTGTTTTTTTGAGACAGGGTTTCTCTGTGTAACAGTCCTAGTTGTGCTGGAACTCGCTTTGTAGTCCAGGCTGTCCTCGAACTCAGAGATCCACCTGCCTCTGCCTCCCGAGTGCATGTGCCTCCACTGCCCAGCAAGTCGGGGAAATTCTTGACCTGGATTTTGGTCAGTGTGACTTTCTTTGTATATAGTTTCTGTCACTTTTTAACTATATGAGGTTATTTGTTCATTTCATTTCTATTTCAAAGCTCTGGGTTTGCACTTGCTGAGTGGTGTCATTTAGTAAACAATTGTGCTTACTAAGCAGCAGGTGTCTGCACGATGGTGACTCAATTGTGGGGACTCTTGATCATTTGAGCTCACAAGACAGCTCACAATTTTGTGATTTTTCTTATTTGAATATTCTGTTGTATTTTGTTTTGTTTTTTAGGTTTTTTATTTTTGTTTTTTAAATAGGGTCTCACTCTGTGGCCCATGCTAGCCTGGAAGTCACTATTTTATCCTGGACTGACTCAAATTTGTGGAAATCCTCCTGCCTCAGTCTATAAAGTAATGAGATTGTCGGCATGATCCACCATGCCCAGTTGGTTATATTTGAATATTCAGATGCGACTGTGATATATATCACATATTGCTTGTGATTTCAATATCTGAATGTGGACAGAAGTTTCTGTTCTGCCTGGTCCTGCAGCCGTTTAGTCCCAAACAAATGCACAGAGACTTCTATTAATTATAAACTGCTTGGCCAATGGTTCAGGCTCCTTTTTGACTAGCTCTCTCTTAATTATTAACCCATTTCTATTCATCTGTGTATCTTCATGTTGTCTTGGCTTACCAATGATGCCCAAACTTCTTGCTTCCTTGGCAGCTACATGTTGTCTCCTTGACTCCACCTACTGCCTTTTTCTTTCCTGTTTGGATTTCATGCCTGGCTAAATCCTGTTGTCCATGGACTGAAATAGCTTTATTCATCAATCAATAAGGGAAATATATATATTAATAGCATACAGAAGGATGTGCTCCATCATATGGAATGATTTTGTAAATTTTATTCTGGTATATCCTTGGAATAGAAATTTAGCTTTTTAATTTTAAGATTGTGATAGCTGTTCTAAATCTAATTGTTCAGGGATTCAAATATAAGAGGAATAAACATTTTTTTTAATCTCTATTTTGAACAGTAGGAAAAATTCTGTAGAAAGATTATTTCCTGTGCTGTTCTCCTTGCTCTGCTTATACAAAAGGAACATTTTTGTTGATTTTCCTTCCTTTTTTATTTGTTTGCTCTTTATTTTATTTTGTTTTGTTTTTGTTTTTCAAGACAATATTTCTCTGTGTTTCCCTAGCTGTCCTAGAACTGTCTCTGTGGACCAAGCTGGCCTCGCATTCAGAGGTCTTCCTGCCTCTGCCTCCTGAGTGCTGGAATTAAAAGTGTGAACACCACCACTGGGCTTTTATTTTACTTTTCTTTTGAGGTAGATTCACACTGTATCCCAGACTAGCTGACTTCAAGCTCCTAGTGATTCTCCTGCTTCGCCCTTCCAGGTGCTGGGATCATAGGTATGGCTCACTACACCTGACAGGGTTACTGGCTTTCTTGATACAAAGGTATTGCTTGGTATAGATAAGCTTGGTTCTAAATTTCCAATGATGGGAGATGTCATTCTATAAATATGTTCCTCTTATTGGTTAATGAATAAAGCCCTGTTGGCCAATAGGAAAGCAATATAGGCAGGACTAGGATACAAGAATTCTGGGAGATGTGGTAGGGAGAAGTCAAAATGTAGGACAAAGAGGAGTAAGAGGCCTAGACCCTCTGTCCTGTAAGATAAGACCACATTGAAATACTTAAATTGATAGGAATGAGTTAATATTTAAGATAGAGCTCAACAATAAGAAACACCAGTAACAGGCCAACAGTTTTATAATTAAAACAGTGCCTCTGAGTGTTATTTGGGGCTGATGCTGCTTTGGGAACATGTGGTAAAGTGCACATAACACTTCCAATTTAAAATTTCTTATTTGTAGTTTTCTGTCTTACAAAGAAGTTTTATATGCTGAAAACAAACTTGAGCTTGGGATTTCCAAATCATCAGTAAAATTGGTACTGAGCAAATAGTAAAGGCAGAGGATGTAGGACAGTGGCTGACACATCATTGATATCTTGTGAGAGGCTGGCTGCTCAGCCTTAGGACATTCTTTACAGACTGGAAGACTTGCCAGTGTGTGTTTTCAGGAGGAAAGGAGTGATAGGATCAGATTTGTGTTTCCCCTGACCAGAGGAAGAGACGTTTTAGGAAATAATTTAAACACTTGGTAGCGCTTCTTTAGTACCCTCAAACGGATTTATATAAAGACAAAACGGTGAGTAAGACAGAGTAGAAAAAGATAGTGAAGAGACTCTTAGTAAGGTATAATAAATAAACTTGACAGCTGTTTGGTTATGAGAGAAAAATAGCAAGTCAGATAGGACTGTTTTACTTGAAGATGCAGGAACAAGAACACATCCGGAAGAGTACTCAACTCTGAACTGAGGTACTTGAGGAACATACTGGAACATAGCAGTTCTTAGCTATACATACAAATGTAGAAATTACCTAAAATGTGAGTTCACAAGAGCAGAGGCCCTGTTGACATGTTCATTGCTAGATTCCCAACAGCCAGTACTCTGCCCAGGGCATATATGCTTGGCTGATGAGTGATCCATGATTAGTGTTTAGAGCACAGGGTATATGAAGAGAACACCAGATAGAAAAATTACCTAAAAAGGTATCCCAGCTGAAGAGAGTAAGATAAGAGGCCCTTAGCTTAGGAGAAGATAAATGTTGGGGGTGCTATTTGTTTGTTTGTTTGTTTGCTATTTTTGTCTTTTCCTTTTTGGTGGGCATCAGTTTGTGACTCTTGGTAAATGTATGTTTATCAGATGAAGAAGTTGTGCAGTATGAACTGTGTTTTCGTTTTCCTCTGCCCTCAGAGCATTCAGTATTGTGGGATGAATGATTGTAACTAATAGACATCACTGTTTTTCTTCCACAATGGGAGAGAAGACAAAAATGGACAGGATCATAAATATATTTCCAGTTTAGGCAGGAGAAGACAGAACACTGAAGAAACTCATGCCCTACTACCCTAAAACTGAGTGACAAAGTCATCTGCTATGTAGTTTAATATCAAACAAAGTCACTATTTAGAGTGGGAAAGGGAGCTGAGATGTTAGATGTCCATGATAGGTCCAGTGCACCTTTTCTAAACCGTTTCTACTCAGTGGTTAATCCATATGAGTGCTGTGTGCAATGATCTTGTTTGTGACTTTGAAAACCGAAAGCGCCAAGACGTAGACAACAAAAGCAGAACCTCAAAACCTCCAGGCTTCATACCGGCAGCCTTTCCTTTTTTCCACATGTGCTGAAGGCCCTCACACTTCAGCACATGTGGGTGTACTGAGTAGTTGCCTGAACCTAAGGACAGTAATTCCCAAAATTTGTTCTCTGGTACTGTTTCCAGCATGCAAACTATGGTAGCTCAGTAGACCATTAAAACTGAATCATTCAGTACAAATTGGACAGTTGCCAAAGATGAGACTTCTCTAGTAACATTCAGTACCAAACCTAAAGGCTTGGGACATGTTTCACATACTGTATTTTGAAGGATTTATGCTTTGTTATAAATCATCAGAGTTACCAATGTTGATGGAAATTGCATTCCACTGTAGGGCAAACCAGGAAGCAGTTAGCTAAGGTAAATATATAGTCTTTTTCTTTGACTGCTTGCTTTTTGTGAGGTAAAATCTCACTGTAGAGCCCAGCCTGATCTACTTTGGGATCCTCCTACCTCAGCCTTCTGAAAGCAGAGATTATAGGTGTGGATCTCTGCACCCAACTATAGCTCTTACTGACCTCAAAATGTAGACAAGTTGTTGTCGCCTCTCACGTTAGGACTTGAACTCAGAGTCATCATTATGCTGCATTGAGCTACATCCCCATCCCAGGATGATTGTAACTCATACAATCCTTTAGTAAAGGATTTAGATCAGCACACACTAGGATGCAGCCTCTCTCATCTTTGTGAACAAATTCAGCAGACTTTCCCTTAGAAAACGTAGTCCACAGGATTGACAGTCCAAGCTGGACTGATTGGCACTTGTTCTGTTGTAGTAGGAACTGGGTCATCTTTGGTAAACATCTTCTTTTTCTATAGCTAGTCATCAACACTTGTGAAAGAAACATTGTGATTAGTTTGAGTGATTATTGGTTACTGATATCTCTGGCTGCTCTCCCCAGTTTGTGTGTGTGCGCTGGGATTGAACTGATTGAGATATCTCTCCAGCTCCCCAGTTTTTTGGTTCATGGTAAAATACATGTAATATGGACTATGTTTAAGTGTTTGGTGCCATTAAATACCCGTATATTTACAAACTGTTTTTATGTCTGTGTGATTATTTAATACTTGTTGATGGTTTGATTTTCAGTTGATGAAATATGTGCTCTGCCTGCAACTAAGATCAGCCGTGTAGAGCTGCATGTTGGATCAACGCCATTCTCTGTAAGTATATGATCTGGTGGTGATGCGTGTTTTAGATGAGTCTGTGTTTAAATAAAAAGGTTCTCAGGTCTCCTGTAGTGAGAAATTTATATAAATTCAGAAGTAAGTGGATGAGTAGGAAATGTTCATAATATATTTAGTGAAAAAAGATGGCTACAATATTAATGCATATTCTGTGTTCCCAATTTTTATGTAAAACATATAATTCACACATTTTACATTCTCAGCATACCAACTCACAATGCACCCTCAACTGCTAGGTGACTGTCTGTGGGATGTGAGGCCACAGGTAATTTTGACATTCTTCTCCATGCTTTCCCTACTTTATGTATGTTTGAACATACAATTGTGTGAATTAATGTAAATCACATTACTGGCTAAAGACTTCATTATGAAACAGAAGTACTTGGGCAAATGCTACTCCACAGGAGAACAACAGAACATTGCTATAATACATGACAAAGGTATTTTATGGATGGTCACAGTGGATATGCTTATCACCAAAGTTAAATGCTTAAAACGAGCCTCAGATACACCAGGATTGCCTTAACTAGATAGATGTGAGGCTCATACATACTGTTTTTTTGGGGGGGAGGTCATTTCACTTTATTGCTGTGAATGTTTTATTTGATTCCTTGCTTGTCTTTTAGAGTTTTTAAGAATTTTTCATTTTTCCTTTTTGTTTTGGGATTTTGATCATGTATCTTCCTTCCTCATTGATACTCACCTTCCAGAAGGTTAAGTCTGTGTTTGTAGTCTCTTCTTAGGGAAGGATTAGTAAATGAAAAGATTTTTCCATTTTATTGAGGTTTAATAAGGATCAGGAGAAAGAAATAGGCTGAACAGATGTTTATTCAGGGAGAAATAACTCACAACATAGACAGATGAACACAGCAGGTTCCTGGTCCCAAGGGTGCCTCCCCATGTACCCCTGTCCCCGTGCTGCAAGCAAGAGAGCTCCCTGGGCCCCTCCTCAGACTTAGTTCCCCTAGGTAACATGTCCTGTCCCCACCCCACGCCCCACCCACCCAGTCCCTGTCCCCACCCCCAATGGGCCTGGTCTGTGCCCACAGGTGCAGACAAAGTGAAACCCTCACTTCACCTTTTGAATCTGTTCTGTGACTTAATTAGCCACAGTTGTGTTTGTTATTTCATTGGGGCCCGGTGCTTCATCAAAGTCATTGAAGCTTTTACTGCTTTAGCTGTCCCTAACCTTGAAAGACTCTCCTAGTTAGTTGACTTTGTTGTGTGTGCTAGCCTGAAAGACAAGGCGCGAGTGTGTGCACCTCTGCCGCCGTCTTTAATTAAGTCAGACTTAAATAACTGAAGTGCACATTTGTATTGTTTCTGGAAACAGTGTCCCATTTCTAAGAAGATGGTTTTAGAAAGTTAGTTTCAGGGGTGAGGATAACTCTTCACTGAGAGGAACTGTAAGTCAGAGAAGGTCTGTTTTGTTTTGTTTCAGTTTTGGATTTTCAAGACAGGGATTCTCTGTGTAGTTTTGTAGACCAGGCTGGCCTCGAACTCACAGAGATCAGCCTGCTTCTGCCTGCCTCCTGAGTGCTGGGATTAAAAGCGTGTGCCAGCAATGACCTGCTAAGAAGTTCTATTTTTTCAAGCAGAGAAAAGAAATGCAAACCAGTTTCATCTACTCCTCTTTTTAGTATATATTGAATTATATTCAAATTGCATTTTAGTTTTGAACTTTTTTTTTTTCTCCTTTTAGGTTTGGAGAAGCACATGTATTTCAAATACAAAGATCACTGCATCTCTGCTTGTTGGTTTTGAATCTAGAGAAAAGGCCAGCTTGGAATGGAGTTTTCTACCTGTTCCTTTTGGAGCAGATAGTAGCATTTCTCTAAAGGATTACACTTTCTGAGGGTCTCTGAAATGAGCTGGCATTTTAACCTGCCACTGATTGGAGAGGATGCTAACTGCACCCAGGTTAATAGTAGCAAGCTCCTGGCAGAGAGTCTCTGTTACACCTGTGTTTAATTAGCATCCCATTCCATTGTCAGTTGGCCTAGTCTGTTAAGACCTTGTTCTTTGTGAGCTAGTAAAGTGTGCTGTTCACCCATGTACGAGCTTGTGCATTACTGTATGGAATTACAGAGGTTTTGACATTTCTCAATAAGGTCTTCATAATTTTTCCTTTCTCTAAAATTAGAAAGAGACACCTTCAAATCCAGTGACCGTTTTAAAAACAGAACAACAATGGTGTGATGTGGGAATTTTTAAAAACAATACCGCTTTGGTGAGCCAGTTTTATTTGCTACCAAAAGGAAAACAAATTATGTCAAAGGTAATTGTTAATTTTCTACATTTTGAGGGCTGAGAATATAACTGTGGCAGAATGCATATCTAATATGTGTGTAAGTTTGGCTACAATTCCTAACATTCCAAAAAGCAAGCTAAATATACAAGAAGTGAACTGTGAACTTGAGAATGAGATTATTTGTGATAGCTGAAGGTCATTTGAAGGAATGTTATTGGGATCTTCCACGGCATATTATTTAGAGTTCTGTACATGTAATCTTATATGCTTTATTGCTGCTTTTGTAAACATGTCACAAATATTTCATTTAAAAACTATTTTTTGAGGAGGTGGTGGCACACACCTTTAATCCCAGCATTCAGGAGGCAGAGGCAGGCATATCTCTGAGTTCTAGGGCAGCCTGGTCTCTGCAAAGTGAGTTCTAGGATGGCCAGGGCCACACAGAAACCATCTCGAAAACAAACAACCACCCACAATGGAAAAAACTTAAGTTGGGCATGGTGGAGTACACCTTTAATTCCAGTACTCATCAGGCAGAGGCACGAAAATGTCTGTGAGTTTAAGGCCAGCTTGGTCCACAGAGTGAGTTTCATGACAACAACTAGAGCTACAAAGTGAGAGCCTGTCTCAAAAAAAATAAATAGAAGATGCACCCAATTATTTCAGATAAGGGGTACCCCAACCCCCCCCTCTTACACACACACACACACACACACACACAAAATCACACTATTTTATATGTTGTGTATACATATGTACACACATGTCACTTACCAGTTTAGTTTCTCTAGCAAAACTTTTGGCATCATTTCTTCTTTTTTCATATTAAATGTTTTCAATTCTTTTATCATCATCATCATTATTATTTTGGTTTTTCAGACAGGACTTCTCTGCTTAGCTCTGACTATCCTAGATCTCTCTCTCTAGAGCAGGCTGGCCTGGAACTCACAGAGATCTGCCTACCTCTGCCTCCCAAGTGCTGGGATTAAGGGTGTGTGCCACCATCACACATTGAATATTTTCAATTCTTGATTTAAAAAGTCTAGTAAACAATCATTACGTTTATGGCTAATGAGATCCCTGGCTAGAGATGAATCTGTGTCCATGTAAGGATACATCCATTGTAAAGACTTGTTAGCTGCCTAATTTTTCTTAAAGAACCAAAGAGCAGAAAATGTGCAGCTAGTAAACTTGAGTTTGATTTCTAGTCCAGCATTCTGGAGTGTGAACTGAGGTAAGTCAGTTGTCTAAGCTCTGAGACCTGGTGGCCTTCCTGTGTAATAGAGATGAGCAGCTCTCCAGAAAGTGTGATGGCCCACTGACGTTCTGTCACAACAGGTGTGGTAGTAGTTATGAAGAACAGATGCAAAATGTTTGAAAGGTCTAGATGTTAGGGTATTGGCACCCAAGAGCATATCATTATCTAACAGTTATCCAGCATTCGTCACGCCTTTTCTGCCAAGCTTGCTTACCTGTCTCTAAAGGACATTGCTCCCAGGAGACCATTATATGACAGCAAGTGTAAGATTCTTCTCCCAGTTAAATTCAGAAAGGGTGGGGTATTTATTTTGTTAATTGTGATATCACCTCTGCTTGTTTTTGTCTTTCCTTCCTCTCCTGTGTAGACTTCCCTTGCCTTTCTCCTTACAGGCAGAGATTCAAATCACCTTCCCATTGGATCTGAGTCTATGATCAGGAAGGGCTTGACGGGTTCTGTATTAGTTTTAATCTTTGTGTGAGAAAGGGAGATACATGAATAAATTGGATCCATAAAATATAGCTCATTCTTTAAAAGTTTTGTTTAATCAAAGTTGAATAATTATAACTTTGAAATAACAAATTATGTTTTTTTCTCACTTCTGTTTATCTTACATTTTAGGTAGGAAATGCAGATGTACCTGACTACAATTTACTTAAGAAACAGGATCTTGTCCCAGGAACAGTATATAAATTCAGGGTTGCTGCAATCAATGGTTGTGGAATCGGCCCTTTCAGCAAAATCAGTGAATTTAAAACATGTATTCCTGGCTTTCCTGGAGCACCATCTACAGTCCGAATTTCCAAGGTAATCTGTCGGTCCTTAAGAGTTATGATGCAAATGATTCAAAACTTCTGGGTTGCAAGTTTCTTACTAGCACTTGTGAAAGACACCTTAGAGAGGCTAAGTAAATGTTTGAAAGTATGTTTTGGTAGCCATGCATTGTATTTTTCAGTACCAAATTGCAAGTAGAATTACAGCATGAAACCACAGAACTGGAAATCAGTTTGTATTGTCCTGGTTCCATCACCCAGAGTTCATTTTAGAGAGTTAAATTTCAGAATATATGAAGTTGGATTGTATTTTATAATAACTCTTGCACTTTGTTGAGGAAGAAAATCCCGTCTGGGGATACATTAGGCAAACTGTTGCTATTTAAGCCTGACTTTGTTTGTGAAAAGTGTGTGTAAAGCATAGACCCACCCGGATAGGGTAAAGTCTTACCAGTCCAAGTTCTGATGTCTAGTGCAGTGAGAGAAGGCAGGAAAGGTTCTGAGCTCTAAAGACGCCATCCATGACACCAAAGAACCACCTGTCTCTCCCTCTTCTCCAGAATGTCGAAGGCATCCACCTTTCCTGGGAGCCTCCAACTTCACCATCTGGAAATATTTTGGAATATTCAGCCTACTTGGCTATCCGCACAGCACAGGTACAAGATAATCCAAGCCAGCTTGTGTTCATGAGGATCTACTGTGGTCTTAAAACCTCTTGTACGGTGACTTCTGGGCAGCTTGCAAATGCTCATATAGATTACACATCCAGACCCGCCATTGTATTTAGGATATCAGCAAAGAATGAAAAGGGCTATGGACCAGCCACTCAAGTTCGATGGCTTCAAGGTAACAATAAGAAGGCACCTTTGAGTTGAATTGTTTCTGTTAAAGCTTTTTGTCATGGTTATTTATTAGTGACTGGTTATGAGGACCTGTTCTTTGAGAGTATTCTCTGACTGTATTTCTAGCAGTTATGAATTTGAGTTTGTAAGTTGTTCTTAAAATGTATTTGCTCACTTCTAGATCCAAATAAAAATAGAAAGAAGCAAAGACTGACAATTAGTATATGGATTCTTCCTTACCCATAAAGCTACTTACAAAGAAAAAAAAATAGCAAAACAAAGATAAAAGCTGTAAGGTGTATCGCCCCTTATCTTTTATAAAGGCTGCATAACTCAGCCACCCCGCAGCTACTGAGAGGAGCCTAGTAACTGGCTGCTGTGCACCTTGCTGTGGTGAGTGCTCACACTGTAAGTGCCCTGCCTGAGTACCCTCTGACTTTATCCCATGAGCAGCGCCCTTCCATCAGCTATTTCCAGTGCATAGGATTTATGGTACAACTTTAGGGACCACTTTATTCTTTATTTGTAATTATCACAAGCTTAGGAAATTAAAAGAGAAAGACAAGTTCAGGAACTTTTTTTTATCTCCGAGAAACATAGCAAAATATAAAAAGGATAGTGGATAGTCTCGATTTGTGTATAACGGATGTATCTGACTATATCTTTAGCTAAAGCACTTAATCGCAATGGCCCTCCATTTCTTCACTAGCAGGTAAGGGAGTTCGAAGAGTTTTCCGTTAAAGTCCCTTTCAGCTCTAAAATTGGGTGATTCCCTGAATGTTGTCTTTTGTCAGCAGTCTTACTGGCTCTAACTGTGCGTTCCATCACTTCATTGAAAATCAAACAGTAGGTCTTCTTCTTGAAGAAAGAAGGAAGCACCTTAACAGGACGCAGGTTTTTAAATATGTTTTTCACATTTGTAAGATTTTTGTAAATGGTCTAGATGTTTTATTTTTGCATTATTTTTACCTCAAAATTGTATACACTTTTTTATACCAGAAATAAAACCACTAGACAGACAATTCAGGCTCCTTACCACCTTAGAGATGCGGATAATTCATGACCATTTGGCTGCAGGCAATTTTCTTTACACCTTCTGAAGTCTCATAGTTACCCTCGTAGTCAGTTTGGGAATGAGTATGTACAGAGCAATAACATGAGAAAAGACATTTCAGCTTGAGGGCTGCCATAGCTGCAAGAGCACAGATCTAACTTGTTTTGCCACACAATCTCAATTCCAGTTTAGGGTGGCTGAGTAAGCTGTGCCCTTCAACTTTGCATATGATATACCCAGTGAAGATAAATCTAATTGTGAAGAATTGATATATATGCCAGTTACTAACTTAAATGTATAGAATATTTTAATATATAATTTTTGTAAAGACTGGGATTTTTATACTACAGTATTTGTAATTAATGTGTCTCACTAATTAAATTTCTCTTGAAGAAAATATGCAAACTATTAGACACATGAGTGGTTTCTGAACTCTAAAGATAGAAAATAAATGCACTACTGTGGTGTTGTTAGAATACCTTTTTGGGGATACATGAGTCCTAATCATTAAATGGTACTTTCCAAGCAGTGTTTACAAGGAGCACCTCTGGTTGGTTATTCCCGCAGCTCCCGTGGGCAGAGCTTCACTCTGCCTTCATTTCATTTCTGTGCTTTGCTTTGGGCAGTGCTTGCGTTTTGCACTAGTAGACTTTGAACTTACCTCATTGTTATGTTTATAATCATTTGTGTAGTTTCCATGATGTGTCTGATAGAAGCTAAATATGTCTTAACCAAAGTTACATGGTATGCAGATTTGCACATATCGAATGGTAGGCTTTGTTGTATGTGTGTGCTCAGCTTAGAAGAATAGCCAGTTAGAGGAAGTGTTTCAAGACCAGTTACTTTATTAGAAAACTTTTTGCTCTCAATCCCTATCCTCTGCATTAGTGAACAGTTTACAGCTTAAAACATTTATTGTTGAGGAATAAGTTAATGTAAAGCAGACTAGAATGTTGGTTTTGCTTGTGCAATTTTTTAATCTATTTAGTGGTATGTTATTTAGTTTATTTTGCTTAAAGGCATCTTCTATTCTAGACCAGGAGACAGATAAGAGCCCATGGTTCTAACATACAACTTGCTTCTTGAACAAAAGGGTAGCCTTTCTATATATACCAAGCAATTTGTTAAAATAATAAATCTTTTTACCTTGAGAATTGCCCAAATTGTATTTTTTTCTTCATTGGCCTACTTCCTTAAGCGTAAGTCATTCTTCTGTTTGTTACGGGACTGGTGACTGAAAGATACCCTTAGCAGATGTATGTGGCTTTGGTGTTAGTAGTTCGTGCAGCTTTAGGACTCCGTGAACGTGAGTATAATGACTTGTCATGCTGACAGGAGCACCTGTAGCTTCTGAGGACTCACACATTGTGAAGCTTCGATCCATATCGTGTAGACGCTGTTTTCTTTTTCTCTCTATCTCTTCTTCCTTACTTTTTTTTTTTTTTTTCTGGTGCTGGGGATTGAACTTGGGGCCTGGGCTCTAAGTCAGTGCTCTAACACCAAGCTACACCATACCCAGGCAGATATTTCTTATTAAGAGGATTTATATTAAGCTAAATTTATTTCTTTCTTCTCAGAGTTGTGTAATAGTCTATGTGTCACAAGCCTCTTTCCTGTGTTCTGGACCTTAGTTGAACATAAGAAGTACAAATATTATTGATATTGCATGCTCATAGAATTATGTTTTCTAAAAAAAAACTGTATCTGCTTTATTTTAGTTTAGCAAATTATTTTGGCAATTTAACTAGAAGTAAGTTATATAAACTCAGTCTGTATTTAAAGATTAAAATAATCGGATTGCATGTATGAGACACCCTTGCCCCATAATCCAATTAATGTTTAATCATCTGTAGAGAAGTGAAACTGTTCATGGATTATTTCAAAGACTTGTAGACTAGCAAAAATGGGTTCTGCTTAGAGAGTGTCCACCATAACTGAAGGGCTTTTATTTTCAAATGCTAGCACTTATAAAGACCATTTGTTACATTCTGTCTGCAGTGATTAGTCTTGGAGCCCCTGTAGGTATCTGCTCCTAATGGAGAGACTGCAAGTAGGCTTGGCCTTTGGCCATCTGAAGTGTAACTGTTGTGTTTCCTAAGACTGACTTTAGGCAGTTCTGTGTGTTGTGTACCAATGATATGTAAAATAAAAGCACCCTTTTGTTATAAACAATTACAGGTGTTATTATTTATTTTGAATCATACAGAGTATGATACAGAGCCAATCTGTGGGATGCTCATGGGTGTGTCATTCATTGGACTACAAAGGTATTCTAACTTTAGTCGGACTGTCTAGAAACTGAAGTTAGCTTATGGACAGGAGTTATTTTCTCCAAGATTTGATGCCCACTTGTCACTTGCTGTGTTATAGTTGTGCTGATGTGTGTGCAAGCAAAACAGATGGTCCCAAGAGACAGTCTGGACTAGACTTGTTTTCACTTTTGGAGTCTTTTGTTTACTTTTCAGGTATAATGTTGCATTTCCCAGATCTAGGGGGCTCTCTCCCTGCACTTCATCTTGTCACATGAGCACCCCTTTGGAATTTGTACAGTTCTCTATGTCTGTGATCCACATCTGTCTGTCTCCACACACTTCAGCCTGTCTGTAATCCACACTCCACTCCTGCTATTCTTATTAATTTGCCCAGTATGGCCACACCTTCCCTGACCTTTTCTTCAGGGAGATCTAGCTGCTGTATTAAATAAGTCTTCTTCACAGTGTCAAAAATACCATCCCTTACTTGTTAGCACTGTCCGGTCCTGGTCTCTGATGGTGGGTGTTTGTGCAGAGACTTGGTCTTCGTGGTCTTGCATCCTGGGTTGTCAATGGTGTCTTAGATATCTGAACAGGTGAGTGAAGAAATTTGCCACCCTTGTATTCTTTCATTCCCCAATCTCAAGTCTTGGTCAAAATGAAGGTGGTTCTGAAGGAGAATGGTTTTAGTGTATTTATCTTACTGGGGAAATACACTCACCCTGCACTGGGTTCTTAACTAAGGAAATTGCAAGATAAATAATGGGTTTAGGACAGAGGTGCTAGCTTTTAAAAAGGAGGCCTAACCTGGAGTTGTTTAGGATTTAACAAGATTGGTGGGCATAGAGACACTGGAAGGTCAAAGCGATGTACGAATCTGTCAGAAGTTGGTCTCTGGGTTTATTGTCCTTGCTGCCTTTGTTGTGCATTTGTTCATTTTGAGACAGGCTCTCACTATGTAGCTCTGGCTGTCCTGGAACTCACCAGAAAGACCAGGCTAGCCTCAAATCACAGACATCCAGCTGCCTCTTCATCTCAAGTGCTGGGATTAATGGCATTCGAAGCCACAAAGGACAGAAATAAGTCTTACTCTGACCCTGGGAAGCTGTGTCTCAGCTGAAGTATGGAGGACCGACAGACAGCTGTTCAGAACTGCCCTCCCTGCTGCTCTTCGAGGTGGCCACTGTCCTCCTTTCTACGCTTATTGGGCAAGAAACTGTTTTGTTTTCATCTGTAACCTAGACTGACTTTCAACTCCTGGCATTCCTCTGCCTCGGCCTCTCAAGTGCTGGATTACAGGCCTGAGTCACCACACTTAAGATTCTTACAGGGAAGCAAGATGCCCTTGGCCTTCCTCCCTTCTGGTCTAGTTAGAGTTATGCGTCCCTGTACTTGTGTATGTATGTAACTGCAATGTATTATTCTGATCATGCATGGGAAAACAAACTAACATTCTGGGAGAAATAAAAAAATAAGCTGGATGAAAGCTGTAGAGTCTCAGGATAGTTAGCCTCCAAATGACTCTCCACATTTCTGTCCGTGTGCTGCTTCTGTCCTCTGCAGAACTAAGATTTAAAAAAAAAGAAAGAAGTGAATGTGTGCTTGGGTGTGCGTGCGTGCGTGCGTGCGTGCGTGCGTGCGTGCGTGCGTGCGTGCCTGCATGTGGTCTCCTGATCGCAACAGGTTCATCCAGTAAGACAAAGTGCAGCAGGCCTTGGCAGATTTAGAAGCTCCCAGCAGAAACACAGGTTGCATGGGTTAAATATTTCAAGAGCACTTTTGTGTTTTTCAGGATTTCTGAACCGATAACCAAAATTGTAATGAATTCCCTAAACTAGGAGAAATTGTCCATAAAATGGCACAGACAGGGATGATACTGGCAGACAGTCTCTAGAAATGGTTGATAGTTTTTGCATGCCCAGAAGGAAGCTGTCCTTGATGAAGAGAGAGAGGCAGTTGAGAGTGGCTGTATGTTGGCCAGAGTTTGGATATAGTTAGACACAAATGCACAATTAGGAGAATGTGCCTAGACAACAACATTGGGTAAGGAGATTGGTATGCTTTGCTTGGGTAATTCATTTCTCATCAGAACCCCAGGCTAGCTCAGATCTTATGCAGTCCAGGCTGGCCTTGAACTTGCAGTCGAACTGTGCCTGGCTCATTATCTGCTTTATAGAAATAATTATACACAGTGAATAAAGTACTCACACGGAGATGTGGCGGTGACTGTGGGCAGATATGGAAGGGCAGGGTTGTAGTACTGTGAGCTCATTGACTCTGTCAGCTTCAGTGAGGAATCCTCCACACGTGGTTGCTTTGTATGCATGGACTTGCCCGATATTATTGGCTGCCTCTCATCTGCACTGTGTTGACTGAAGTAGCAATGTCATCTTGTTTGGTGGAGTATTGTGCAACCACACATCTTTTTTTATTTAAAATGCCTTCTGTGCACGCCAACCCTATGGGTAAAGTAAATAAAACGATGACTTTTTATCAATCTTTGCTTAAGAAGGACACTCCTAACTGCCTAGACACACCTCTGTCCTGTCTCTCCTCCTCTCACAGGCACCACACCATGTAAATGCTCAGGGTTTGTTTCTTACCAATCATTTCCATGTGTTTATTTGTAGCTGTATCAGACATGTGTACATTCTTAATAAAATGTTTAAATTTACCTGATTGTAAACTGGTTTGTAAAAGTAATCATGATCTTTGTATGCTCTTGTGATATATTTTCTGGTATTTTTAAAAATTTACACCCATGTTTATGCACGTGACTGTTTCATGTGTTCACTGCTGTATAATATTTCATTGTCTAACTATTCCACAGTTTTATCTAGTCTTCTGTTTGCCAGGATTTGTATTCTTATTATTTGAAGACAATGCCGATATGGACATTATGGCCAATTATAATGTAAACTCTGTGTTCCTTGCTGTATTCATTGTTGAGAACAATGACACAGGACGGACAATAAATGTTGAAGGACTGTGTAGTTTATTGTACCCATTTCCTTGTATGTGCAAGTTCTAGGACAGTTGTTTTTGAAGTACTGCACTATGATTCAATACCTAAAGAAGGTCTTTGAGGACAACTGTCTTCATGACACCACTGAGACATTTGTCCTTTTTATTGCTTTCCCCAAGTTTAAATATTGTCCTGGTGTGTAGCATCATATCTGATACCTATTCAAGCACACACATGCATGTTTTGTGTCTTTAAAAGTCTTCCTTTTAGTTTTTCACATGGTAAGTACTAATAGATGACCCTTTGTGTGCTGTAGCTCTGAGGGCCTCTGTTTTTGAGGTAGGAGGTTCAGAGATAATAGATCTGAATAATGCAGTTTGTAGGAGGAGTCACTGTGTGCAGAGCTGGGCTCTGACATACTCGCTAACAGCACAGCTGAGTTCCTGGAACTATACCTTGGCAATGCTTGTTCTTGGCTGTCTACTATTTGCCTATGGTGGGTTTAATTTTCATTCCCCTGATTACTGGTGGAATCATTTTTCCATATGTGGACCTCTTCTGTGAAATATAATTAATGTCTTTTGCCCATGTTGATAGGTTGTCTTTTGTTGATGAATATGGTTTCGGTATCTAGTCCAGATGTCAGTCCTTTGCATATGGTACACACATTTGCTACCACATTTGTGCATTGTCTTCTGTAGTTGTGTTGAATGTGGAAATCAACCTGGAGAAGATGTGCCTCTGTCCCATATGCCTTTCCAGTCAAAAGTATTGTTTGTCTCTGTTGATTGTTTTCTTATGCTTTGTTTTTTTCAGGGCAGAGCTTCTCTGTGTAATAGTCCTGGCTGTCCTGGAACTCACTTTGTAGATCAGGCTGGCCTCAGACTCACTGAGATCCACTTGCCTCTGTCTCCCAAGTGCTGGGATTAAAGGCACGTGCCACCATACCTGGCACTTTTTAATTTTCATCTACCCATTATGGCTGTTTTGTTTCTTATCCTTATTTTACTACAGTGATTGACAGGTAGGAATGTTGTGGGGTCTGAGAGTCTGAAACAACCCTGGGTAGGCACAAGAGTCCACACAAATTCAGATCTTTGTTGAATTGGACAGCTACACTAACCTGTCAGGAACAGCAGTACAGACTCGGGAGCAGACTGCACTCCCAGAATGTTCATTCAAGCAGAAAAATCATAAACACCTGTACCAAGTTACAAGTACATTTCCGCCAATCAGGGTTCAGGAATAGGGGACATTCCTCGAGGCCTTGTTCTTTAGTACACTTATCTTGTTCTCATTGGTTGGTCTGCTCAAATGTAGTGGGACCGCTTGCCCACCATTCATAGCTCAGCTTGCCAACTGGGGAGTCAGGTACCCCAGAGGTCTTGGTGACCCTTATTCATAATAGAAATTCTATCCCAAATGGCTCCAGTTTGGTTCCTTCTCACAGACCTGGAGTACAGTGTGGGAAAGTAGTTATGGTGGCCATAGGCCATCTCAGAGAAAATGTGTCTCTCCATGGTCACCATGTATGCACATGAACATGCCTGTGAGGCAGCCAGAGGGAACTGTAGGAGCCTGCCTTCCTCTGCTGTCTTCTGCCTTACTGCCTAGGACAGGAACTGAACTCTCAATGAGCTGTGTCTCCACCCTCAATGCTGGGTAAGGAAGATGTTTTAACACTTCACTGTCGGGAGATGTTGTAACACACCTGTGCTGGTTGAAGAAGCCTTCTCTGCCGTAGATGCCGGTACTCCGTTGTGAATAGTTTTGAGTTTTGATGCTTCTTTGTGCATGTGTACCTGACTATTCTTTCTAAAATACTAACCTTTAATTTCATAGTATAAGTTCAACTTAGTCATGGTATGTGTGTTGTAATACATTAATGGACTCAATTTGCCATTTTTCTTTTTTAAAACAGTCAACCATACTTCAGTGGAAGGCTCTACATCCAGGTCAGCACAAACTGTACTTAAATATGATATATATACATATATATATATATATCATATTTAAGGCTACAAAGTTGGGTGGGTATGGAGAGGAGGTAGAGCTGGGAAAAGCTAGTGAATATGATGAAAATGTAAGTTGGGCATGGTGGTGCCCACCTTTAATCCCAGCACTAGGATGCAGAGGCAGACAGATCTGTTTTTAAGGCCAGCCTTGTCTATGTGACATCCAGGGCCACATAGAGAAACCCTGTCTCCAAAGGGTAAAACAAACAAAAAAACCAAACAACCTCCCTGCACTAAAAACACATTTTACAAGATTTTCAAAAGAATTTATATATATAAAAAAATGGAGGGGAAATACTCTCTAGCCACTGGTTTTTATAAGTGTTTTCAAAAGCCCACCTTTTTCAGTCTGCGCCTGGGTTTAGGCTTACTGGGTCCACTGATGTGTCTGCCTTTGTCTTCACTGTAATATCTTCATAGTAGGAAACCATCTCTTAGTTTTCCTAAATGTATCTGCCATCTGAGTTTAGAATTCTTACACATGCTGGTGTCATTATGGGTCCCACAGTTGCACCTGTGTGTTTTCTTTTTTGATACAGTGTAATCTGGCTAGCCTGGAACTCACTGTGTAAAACAGAGATCAACTCAGAGATCACCTGCCTCTACCTCCCAAGTGCTGGAATTAAAGGTGTGCACTACCACACCTTGTATTTTCTCTTGTTCAACCTTTCAGAGGCTTGCATATTTAACCCTGTAGTTATTTTAAACATGTATTTCCAAATATCAGTGAGCTGTAGCCTTGATGTGCTTCTCTCTAGTGGTACCAGAGAAAGTCCGACTTCTCTTTTCTGACCAGCTCTCTGTCCTGTGATGAGTTTCACACATGTCCTACACACTAGAAAACTGTTAAACTGCTTCTTGAGCTATACACATCCTGTACAGCTGACATTTATTCTGTGCTTGACTTCTTTAATGAAATCTCAAAACCTCACATCTCTTTAAGTTACCAGCACTTGCTTTCTTTTGCCTTATTACTGTGTGTGTGTGTGTGAGAGAGAGAGAGGGGGGAGGAGGGAGGGAGGGAGGGAGGGAGGGAGGGAGGGAGGGAGGGAGGGAGAGGAAGAGAGGGAGAAAGAGGGAGGGAGAGAGAGATACATTAACAGAGGTTCAAATTCAGATGTCCAGCAGTATTGTGTTAGGAGTCAAGACATCCTTTTGGTCAGTTGGCTGGTCTTTTTGTTTGTTTGTTGTTTAAGACAGGGTTTCTCTGTAGCTTTGGAGGCTGTTCTGGAATTCAGAGATCTGCCTGTATCCCCCTCCTGTGTGCTGGGATTAAAGGTTTGTGCCACCACTATCCTGGCCAGTTGACTGGTTTTGTATAGTGTGTTTTACATTTTTCTTCAGTCTTAGATTTTGAGTTTGTAGAACACATACCTAAAAGATAAAGCCAAGAAATCTTAACAGAGGTTTCTGTTTCACCTGGCCCTGTAGCTGTTTAGACCCAAATAAACACACAGAGACTTCTATATATTATAAAACTTCTTGGCCAATGGCTCAAGCGTCTTACTGGTTAGCTCTCTTGCAATCATTACCCATTTCTATTAAACTATGTATCTGTGTGGCCTTGGCTTACCAGAGAAAGCCCAGGCATCCTAACTTCCGGGTTGCTACATGGCATCTCTCTTGCAGCCTCTCTCTGTTTCCTGTCCCCAGAATTCTCATCTGGTAGCCCCATCTATACTTCCCGCCTGGCTACTGGCCAATCAGTGTTTCATGCATCAGCCAGTAAGAGAAACAGATATTAACAGCATACAGAAGGACATCCCCCATCATCTTTTCTGTCTAAATAAAAAGGTTTTAACTTTACATAGTAAAATTATATATAACAGAAGTTACCAAGCAAGAATTATAGTTACAATATTTAGTCCACTAATGTTTAGCAAAATTTAAAGAAAATATTCTGTCTTCTAGTTTTGTGAGTCTAAAGTTTTATGTGTAAATTATCTTTTATCATAACTAAGGAAAATCATAACTGTCTTCAACTCCATCACATCCCAAGGAGGATATAATAGAAACTCTAGGATGACAGAGACATCTCGCTGCCTGGAGAGTCACCCAAAGTTCTTCTGTAATGTTGGGGCATCCAACATTAGGCCTAGAGCGTCTGGCCAACTTCTCAGTGAAGCAGGAAATTTGGGGGTGGAGCCAGGGGCGGAAGTGAATACAGTGAACTGTCGGCCTGTATTGGCAGTCATTTTTCTCTGTACCCTGCAGAATGTCTGGCAGCCTCTTCCATGCAGGACTGTCCTATGTTGTTTTAGCAAGTTCGGCAGTCTCTTTCCTGTGGGTCCTGCATGTCCAGATTGGACAGCATACAGTCAAAACAGTCCAGGCAAGAGCAGTATCTTGTCCAAATGGCTCTTTCTGTCATATTGATGGCAAACTCCATAACCATTCTTTGATGTCCATCTTTCCCTCCAACGTGATCAGTGTTGCCAGGCAGTTGGGTCTCATTGCCATGAAAAACCCTAATAAGCCATTTTAAATGCCATATACTGTAGATCTTTGAAAAGTCTGAAGAATGCCTATCCATCTCAGGTATATCTTTGTATATCTAGAAAGCTAACGTGACTACGTTTTGACTATTATAGGTGAACTATAATCTGTATTTATAAATTTTTAAAAGAGCTGTATAAACATAATATCTAAACAATAGTAACAATATATAGCAAAATTGACCTTAAATTTGTATCAGTAAAGCAAAATCCTTATCAATGTATTTATTGCTACCTCATATTTCTTTTTTTCTTTTAGAAAGAGATTGACAGTGATCACTAACCATTTATAACCAACCCCATTTAAATGAAAACAAACAATATTTGGGAATTTGGGTGTAATTATTTCCAAACTGGTTCCTGCAGTTTGTGGATGCTGTCAATCCCAATGGGATCCTAAGAAAACCCAGAAACCTGGCCAGATTCTGGCTGTAGTTGTCTGAGGCTTCATCGTCTCAGCTGTCTTTGATGTAGGATCATCTGGGCCACTGCTTCAGATGGTCTTGCTTGATCAAACCACATTAGTCTAGAAGGAATCCACAGCTTTTCATTTTCTGTGGAAACAAAAGCAGAACCTCTTTTCCAAAGTAACATATGCTTAGACTTAAATTTTGAAGTCAAGGCATTTTAAAAATATATAGGTTGAATTAGTCCAGCAGCATTTATAATCAAGTGTCTTTTAGCAGCTGTTACTTTCGCAGCAATCAAACAAGTCAAAGACGACACAATAGCATATAGTATCCAGACTGTGTACTTTCCATCTCTACATGGCTCTTTTTTTTTTTAATGCTCTATTTCTTATATTTTTATTTTTTACTTTTTGGCTTTTGGAGACAGGGTTTCTCTTGTGTATTTTTGGCTGTCCTGGAATTAACTCTGTAAACCAACATTTTTAGAGGAATTTTTAACAATACAATTTATGTACATGTATTATTGCATGAATGCCATAGTTTAGTGTGGAGGTCAGGACAGCTTGTACATGGCAGCTAACTTTCTTCCAACTCGGGTCTACAGACTTGGCAGCAAGTACCTTCACCCACCGAGGAGGACCTCCAACGACCCCCCCCCATATTTTTATATCACTTTATATTACTTTAACTTTGTTATTCAGTGTTTAGGGTTTTTTTTTTTTTGTTCCTTCCCCCCCACCTCTCCACCCCCCCCCCCCCGTTTTCTCTGCATAACCGTGGCTGTCCTAGAATTCACTTTATAGACTGGCTGGCCTCAAACTCACCTACTTCTGCCTACTGAGTGCTGGGATTAAAGGCGTGCACCCCCCCCCCACGAGAAACACCTGTAAGGTAGCATTTGCAGTTGGGGGAATCCTATTTAACATTAGGTAAGAAACTGGCCAGGGGTCCATCTTCACCTCCCCAGTACTAGAATTAGAGGCATGCACTACCTTTCTAGTTTTACAGGACTCCTGTGAACTGAACTTGTTCTCACATATAAGTGGCAAGCACAAAACCTCCTTAAGCTCCAAGGAGTCATTTTTCAAGTTCTTTTGCTGGAGTAAGAAGTAGGACCAGCAGGCTATTAATGGCCCAGATAGTCCCTTGCATGCTGTTGTTTTCCAAAGTGTTGTGGGGGCATTTGGATATGTGTGAGTGCAGGTGGAGTTACAGGTGGCTGTGAGCCTCCTAATGTGCATGCTGGGAACCAAGAGTCCTCTGTCAGAACTAACCACTGAGCCCTCTCTCCAGCCCCTAGTGTTTTTGTTTTGAGCCAGCATCTTATTGTTGCCAAAATGTCTTCCTGCCTCTGTTGCACACGTTCCGGGCCCTTTGGCAGCGTGCCATGCTCAAGTCACTTTGATTTTTAAAAACCCAGCAAGGAGGACCATGCGAACAATCCCCCTTGGCTTATAAGGAGGTACCGTTTATACGTTGTCCTTGCCTAGGAACTTGTTTTATATTGCTGTGTGTGTGAGAGAGAGACAGAGACTGCGTGTGAGTGGGTCAGAAGAGTAACTTCCAGAAACCTGCCCTCTGCCCTCATCCAGTGAGTCAGGGATTTAACTCAGTCCCCAACTTTGGTGGCAAGCACCTGTACCTGCTGAGTCACTCATTTTTACTGGCCCCAAGAAACTTGTTTCAACTGACTGTTCAGTATTCAAGATATATTACTAGATTCTTGAGACAAGTACAGAAATAGAGGGCAAAAGTAAGACACGAACTCAGTACTGCCAGCCAGGAGAACCTGAATTATACTTAAGAGGCAAAAAGATGATGCCATCATCAGTTTGTTGTTGTAGAAGAGTGAGGAATGCTTACTAATGCACAATGTGCCTTCAGTTCCTATGAACAGTTCACCCAGCATGCCGTGCGAAAGGAAGCCACCTGAACAGGGAAGGGAGCCAGAGCCGTACTTCGAGGCAAGTCTTCGTCTTCACAAGCAAAAGCCGGAAGTCAGAGAAATAACACATTCCAGTGTCAGGTGCAGTTGTGACTAAAGACTTACAGACCCTCAACTGGAACGACTTGGAGGTGGCCTTGGAACTCTGTGTTGGGATGAGTCGTGTTTCCACACCATCCAGAAATTACTCTGAAAGAATTAGGGTTTAGCCTGATTTCCCGGGAGTGATATAAAGTCACAGTCCCATGCTGATAACACTACTCATAACTTTCTACAAGAGAAATTGTGTGTGTGTGTGTGTGTGTGTGTGTGCCTCTCACAAATGATAGAACTATGCATTTTAAAAACTACATGTATTTATTGTGTACATACACGAGAGAGACAGAGGATGTGCACATGTGTATCACAGCACATGTGTGAGGGTCAGCAGCCACCCTGTAGGGATTCTCTTCTTCCACTCTGGGTTCTGGGGATTGAACTTGGGTCAGTCTTGGCAGAAGAGCTTTCCCCACTGCCAGCCTCTCGCTCCTTTTGTCTACCTCACTGCTCCACCTCAGGAATCTGAGGGAGACCCTCCTGAGTATTTATAATTAGAATATCAAAAGTAACCCGATTCCTTTAGCTCACCAAAGGCAATAAGGCATGTTTTCAGGAAAGGAAAGTATTGCATGCATGACATGGAAAGAGAGAAAAAGTGCAAACAGCATCTACAGCATTGTACCAGACACCAAAATCAGGGTAGTTGAACTCCCTTATGCCACCCGTAACTTAAAATCACGAAAACCTTGTCACTTCCAATCAAAAAAGGGGGCATTTAAAATTCTAAAGTTATTTTAGGCTAACAAATGCTTAAACGGACGGTGTCAGATGTAAGCCAGGATGAACATGACACTGACACTCACTGCGCGTGAAGGACATGTGTCGGGCACACACAGAACCTGTTTTCTTCCCTGAATGAATAAATACGGAAGCAATATAACCCAGAGTTGACGTGCTTTTGCCCCAAAAAGTATCTCTCCTTTAAAATTGGTCAGTAATTTCTTTCTTTCCTTTATCCTTAGCCTTTAAGTAGCTGTTGAGATGGTCTGATGTCCAAGGTCTCGCACTGTATCAGTGAGGTAGGGACACCTGGATTGGACACATTCCAAGAGTGAACCCACACCCAAGGAGAAGACCTTCCCACTCTGTGTATCTGGCAGCCCAGCAGTTCTACTTGTAGGAATTTATTTGAAGAAAAGTTATGATGTACACGAGATTCAGCAAAGGGCTATTTATAACTACGAAGAGATGAAAAGAAGTCAGTTTCCAGTAGTCGATAAGTAAGTTAATCCTGATTCAGTCACACAACAGAATAAAAACCCAGTAAGAATGATGCAGAAGGCCATGCACAACCTGGGAAGATGTTCACAATATATTGTTAAGTGAGAAAGCTGGTTACAAAACAGTGTGCACAACATGAGCCCGTTTTTATAAAAATATACATATTTAGCAAAGTAAAAGGACAAATGAATTTATCAAAATATTAACATTGGTTAGTTCAACACAGTAGGGTGACTGTTGGTTTTACTTAGCATCCTCTCCCTTTTCCTATGTGCATTTCCTACAATAAAGATTGTTATTTTTGAAAAGGGGGGTAGGGCAGGAGGGAATTACTTCACCTCTGAATAGCCAGCTATGTTCCCCAAGACTCCTGGCTGAGTGGCCATTACCGTTCAGCTTGTACTTAGGAAACTGCTCTCCTCCATCCACTGGAGTCCCACAAATTTCCTTCTGGACAAACTGTACAATAAGCCATTTTTGGATAAAGCTAAAACTACCACCACCATATCCACAAAAATTTAATTATTACTAAAAAATAATAGATGAGAAAATAGAAATCTTTAGTTTAAAAAAGGAACCCGAACACACACTACTATACTGTACAAAGCTATACCGTCTAATGCAGTTTATTGCAGATAGCATGACAGCAAAGCAAAGGTTTCTGTGTCCCGTCATCCCCAGCGCCCTCGCCCCCCTCTTGTTCACTAGTGGATGTAAAACATCCACAGATTTTCACCCTCTGTTCTAGTTGCCACGGCTTAAGGAAATATGACATCAGTGGACTACACAATCCCTCTCCTTGAAGAGGAGATTGTAATACTGTAAGAAAGGGACCTCTTCAGGGATGCTAGGACTACACCAGGGGAAATGAATTCTAACACACATAATAATAACTAAAGCTATCTGAACAGGTATGGACAGTGACAGGCACCAAGCTTATAGGCCAGACAATACTTGCTTCTACATCCAAACTTAATTATTCAATTACATTAAAAAAAATGACACTGCTTAAGCTATGACTGTTTCACCAAAAAAATTAATTTCAATAAATAGAATAAATGCTAAAAATCTAGCTAGGTTATCATGCAAGATAGAATATAGCCAAGACAAATTTATAATAAAGGCAACTTTCATTCAAAATGAAATCTACCCTTACATTTTATTAAAAGGGCAAACATCATGAATTAACCCAGCTGCTTACTTGAATTACAAAATAACATGATTCAATATGAAAATAAGAAACTGTCTACAAATCTCTGACAGTAATAAATTGCAATATACAATGCATACAGGCGTCATACAGAGCAACAAACTCTCGTACAAAACAAAAATATTTTAATACCTTTAAAATCCAATTTTTTCTTTAAAATCATTCATGAAAAAAATTCTTAAGTCAGAATTAACACCTCAATTAGTCAAGCATCAGGAAGCTACATTACAGCTACTTATTTTACAAAGAGGCGCCCTCGCCCTCACTTCCTCCCAATGCCTGTTCCAGACTTGGTCGGACTCTCTCCACAGCACAGTTCCATCATTTCTTCAGATCACGAAAACTGAATTTGCTGGACACCAGAAATCTAGGATTGGAAAATGTAAATTAAGATCTTTGGAAGTATAAAGTAACATGTCTATTTCAGATACCAACCAAACAGGCCACAGGAGGGGTGCTGCTCCCACACCAGATAGCTACTGCCTGCCTCTGAGCTATGTCAGTTAATTAATCTTCTGTGCACACGCAAGCACCTGGGAAATGTTTTAATTGTTAAGGGAATCTGATAGTAATACATATTTGGAGAAAATAATGTTATTATATCCTTAATAAGAAGCTGGAATTTTGGGTGTTTTTAAAAAAATCAGTGAATAGAATCTGTTTTTAAAGCTCTTTGACATGCAGAGATGCATCATACATACCTGTTGATAGGACGTCGTGTAAACCATAACGTTTTGTTGTTGACCATCTGCAGTTATTAACCCAGCTGGTAACTGGTTAGCTACAGGAAGAGAAGAAAAGTGTCAAAGGGGAAATACTTACTGGCTTGGCCTCAAACTTTTCTGATATTAATGCTCCATTACAGTTCTCCCGCAGAGAAAGGATATAATCCTATGTAAAATCATAACTTCCTATGTTCTTTTTAAAGTCCCCTAGAGATAAAAGTCACTTTTTGGTATTGCCTTTTAATTCACTGCCTCGCATCTCTGTACTAACTTACCAACAGGGTTCCTTGTGCTCAGACCTAGCCTCAAAGAGGGTGTGGCCAGAGCAACACAAGACTGAACAGCATGTGTCTTACAAGTGAAAAGTTTCTTGGGCTACGCTCAAATCGTAGGATTTTATGTTACAAGTTATGATTTTCATTATTCCTCTCAGAAATCTTCATTCGAAAGAAAGAACCTATAGAAATGACTTGTAATTATCATGGAAAGATCACAGTGTCTTCATGGCTCACATGGACCCAAGGTCATTTAGAACAGGCCCCTGACAAAAGGCTCAGCACTGAGACTCAGCAGCCCACTCCCCAGCAATAGCTCACGGTGCTTACTGAATGCTTCTTCTGTGAGCTCCTCACTCAGCCCATCTGTGGCTGAGACCGCTCCACCGATGCCCTTCTCTCCTTTCATGGCCTAGGGAATAAATAAAGCCAAAACAAGTGTTCACATCCAACTGTTCCCAAATGAGAACGAACGCGACGTCCAAAGCTGGAAGCTGCCTAACAGTGTTCCATTAACACTCCACGGCACGTTTGTGTGTGGCAGCATCTGTGCACGGCCAGCTGCGAAATACTGGGAAGCTCCAAGCTTAGTGTTGAAAATTCCCAGATACAAATTAGTTTGAACCACTGACCTCCAAAGGTGTCGCCCCCTGTCGTCGCCCACCCGCCCGCCACCCCCACTCCCTTCCCCATCCCCCACCCCCACCCCCACCCCTCTATCCCCCGGTCTGTGGTACTCTTCAGTACCAAACAAGGTATTGTGGGAAATGTTTAGAGGGACTTGAACACTAAAGATTTTTCGCAGCAAGCAGGAGGACCTGAGTTCAGAGTCTTAACAACCCACCTGAAAGCTGGGTGTGATACCCGCCTCTAACCAGTGCTGGGGAGGCAGACCCTAAGTGTCTCTGGGGCTTTACTGACAGGCGGCCTAGCCAGTTAGTGGGCTTCTGGCTCAATAAGACCCTGTCTCAAAAACTAAGGTGCGCACATACAGAGGGATGCTCACACCATCCTCTGGTCGCCGCAGAAGTTCCACCCTGACTGATGGCTCTTAAGTTAACATGGCAGCACTGGCCACCATTTACTGAGTCTTCTCAACAATTCTATTACAGATAGGGACCCAAAGGCTGAACTATTTCAACCCCTGCCCCAGCACAAACCCTGCTGAAGTTTAGTACACTAAAGACACAAGAATTGGTATTTAAAGTGCCCGCAACACCTCAAATGGCACTGGAAGAACATCATCATTGGCTTCAAGGCATTTTAAGTGACGTGTTCTACACGCAGAGCTGACAGCGACTGTCACGGCCCTCAGCAAAGCATGCAGCCACACCCACCTCTCTGAACTTCTGAAGGTACAATTTCAGAGGCTCCACGTAGCTGTCGAAGCCTAGCGTGGACATGGCGAAGAGAATGTCCTCTCCATTGATGGTCTTCCGCTTTTCCTGGTGACACCGTTCACTTGCCTCAGACGTGATGAAGCTTATGAATTCACTCACACACTCCTGAACACACTCTTTGGCATCTTTTGCAATCTGAAGAAGAAGGAGAAGAAAGCCGTAGGTCAGTTTTTAGGACATGTACCATTACCTTCTGACCCCTGCGAACACAAAACCCTGCCCACTGCACTGACAGACAGCTTCCCACACCTCACCTATCCCCACATGCACTGACAGACAGCTTCCCACACCTCACCTATCCCAGGCTGGGCTCTCTGTAGCCAAGGGTGACCGGAACCTCTTCCTGCTTCCACCTCTCAAGTGCTGGACTATAGCTGTTTGGCAGGCCCCACACCCCATTTTAAAAGCCAGGGCTTTAGGCACGCTAGGCAAGCACGCTACCAACAGAGTCACATGCCTGGTGCTCATGATGGCTACACTTCAGCCCCTTGAACATCAACGTATGTAGGTAACAGCCAACTCAGAACAAACACACGCATGAAAGTGAGAGGGACTTCTGTGACTCTTCACCTCGAATAGAGACAAGATGGTCCAGAGCCACCGCTGTGGCTACCGTCCCATAGCGATTAAAGCAAGTGCCAGTGACGGTCAGCCCAAGCACGCCTGCTCGGAGCACACCTCTCAGCATTTCCATGATGAAGAGTCCTGACTGCTCTTCCAGAGGACATGGGTTCAATTCCCAGCACCCACATGGCGGCTCACAACTGTCTGTAACTCCAGTTCCAGGGATCTGACTCCCTTTTCTGGCCACCTCAGGCACAAGGTGTACAGACATATATTCAGACAAAACACTGATACACACAAAATAAATAAAATGCTAAAAAAAAAGTTCAGAAAAAAACCAAATTCACAGAAGACTTAGAAAGTGTAAGATGCTGATTATTTTTTCTTTCTTTTTTTTTAATAACTATTTAGAATAGAAAATGTCAAGGTTGGGTCCTGAGTATTGCCTGAAACAACATACATCCTCCACACGTTATGAAGAATTCTTCTCTTCAAGTTGTGGGACTGCTGGGCATGGTGGTGAAGGCTTTTGGTCCTTGAGAGGCAGAAGCAGGCAGAGGCCAGCCTGAGCTACACAAATTCCGGCCAGTCAGAGCTACTCAGTAAGATCCTGTCTCAATGCATACACACTAACATACATAAACAGGTAAATAAAGGTCGGGGGTCCAATAATGAAAACAGATCAGTCCAGCAACTCGAGAGCCACTTATACAACAGCAGCGACACTCAAATTCCTTCCTGAAAAATTACTATTACTGGGTCCTGGCAAGGTGGCGGCGCACTAAGGTGCTTGCTGCCAAACCTGACCGCCTAAGTTTGAGCCCCAGGGCCCAAACGGTGGAAGGGAAGAACTGAACACCCTAAGTTGTCCCTACCCTTTACACATGTTGTGTGGTATGTTGTATATATGCAGTCATACACATACATACGTGTACACACACGCGAGCACTCCTCTCCAAATAGATATAAATACTGTCATTTACTTCCATATCCATTTTACCTGGTAAAGAAAGTAAATGAGAGTGCACAGCGCACAGACGAAAACAATGGGATGTAAGCCAAGTGCATCATTGTCTTTCTTTCCATTGAAGCCTGTTATTGTTTTACCTAGCACACATACATATTATCACTTTAGCAGAAACATGTAATCACCTAATATGGGCTATTTCCACTGTCCTCATCACACCAGGCCTCTGAAATCTGGTGGTTTAGTAATAGCACAGCTCCTTTTATAGAGAAGCCACTTTTCAGCTGCTTGGTGGCCCAGATGGCTGGAGTTTTTGGTAAGAGACGGGCAGGCATGAGCTACTTAAAAGCAAGTCTGGGATGATTCCTCTGCCCCAAAACATATGGAGGAATATCTCAGACCAGTAAATTTATTTGAAAACTTTGCTTTCAAAGGTTTATGAAAATAATGGGAAAAGTTATGTATATATTATATACAAAGCAGGAAATATACCTCAGATCAAGTGATAAGCTGAGTGATGAGGTTTGTCTGTTTTAGCCAATCTCATTATGTAGCCAAGACTGGTGTGGAACTTGCTATGTAGCCCTTGAACTCTTGGCAATCCTCCTGCCTCAGCTTCCAAATGCTAGAATTAAAAGTGCCCCCATACCTGGCTGAAGAATGTTCTCTACGAGGAGTTGTTCTAAGAAGGCAAGTGTGTCAGCTGAGGTGCAGACGGCCTCCATTTGTATAAAAATGAAAATGGCTCTTTTGAAAATCTTAGCCTTCCTGTCGGTCCAGTGTCACCAACGTCACTGCATTCTAGATGTGCGGGGTGGGGCGTGGCGTATGGGAGTGGGGGTGAGGACAGAACACTGATCGGTAGCCAAGCAGTCAGACAAATATTTGATGTGCTGAGAGACTGGGGACCCAAATCAATAGCTAGCTACTGATTGAACTGTAGCCATGCGTCTGTCTTAGCTCCCGTTCCCTCTCCCTCCCGCTGCACAGAAAAGCAGGCAGTCCTCTACATTACCTTTCCTGTTTGAGGGATGGCATTTTTCATTATCCTAGCCACATTTGCAATGGGCAGGTAAATGTCTTGCTCTCTGAAACTCTCTTTTGAGCCATTTGTGTCTTCATGATCATTCATGCTGTCCTCAGTATCTAAAGAGAGTTTTTAGAATTAGGTTTGGGGCTGCAGGGATGGCTCAGCGGTTAAGAGCACTGACTGCTCTTGCAGAGGACCCAGGTTCGGTTCCCAGCACCCACATCAGGGAGCTCACAACCGCCTGTAACTCCAGTTCCAAGGGATCCGATGCCCTCTGCCGTCCGTCACAGGCACCTGCACACACGGTGCACGTAAGCTCACCCAGGCACATACACATAAGTAAAAGTAATAAATAGTTTAACAACTTTTCTCAACTTTTACTTCAACCTTGAAAAGATTACCTGTGATGGTCTAAGCCGGAGCCACGTGGCTCATCACCTGATGCTCCTAAAATCACGGTAACAGTTTCTCCACATTTCCTCAGGGTTAGAACTGACCCGTCCAGCTCAAACCCAGTGCCCAGCACGCCTTCGCCTTCGCTGTCATGTGAAACCCCACTACCCATTCTTCCCAAGGTCTCACAAAGATCCAGAGTACTCTCCCCTTTCATGCCCTACTCTGGCCTATTCTCTTTGCTGTTTCTCTCAACAATTTTATAATGCTCTTCACTTCTCATTTCCCTTATCAAGATTATTTCCCAAACCCAGGACTTGGTTCTACTGAGCTGATGCTCAGCACTGGGGTCTGTAACTTGGTGCAGAGTGCTTGACTGCCTTCCGTGAGGTCTTGGGCTCAGTCCCTAGCAGCAGCAGAGCCCACACTCACTCACTGCCTAACTTAGCTATAAAACTCAGTCTGCAACCTATGCTCCTTAAATACTACTGGACTGTCTATGTTTATCCACAGCCAAGTGTATATAAGCCTGTATATGTAAAGTTTACAAAGTATAAAACTCCTAGCTAGCATTTACATAAACTAATTCATATAAATTTTACATTAAATTCTAGAGACTTGAATATTACTGATCAAACTGGGCAATAATATATAAGAATGCTAATCCCTTCATAGCTTCTAAAAATACATGTCAATGTTTAATTTTACAAATTAAAATATCACAAAAGCAAATGATTTCTAGTAGATTAACTTAAGAATTCCTCTTATACTGTTTAGAGGGAGTCAGTGGTAAGTTTTGAGAATTTTTAGAGCACCCTTTGGTAGAGAACTCTTTCTGGCCTCGCCACTCTTCACAGAGCATTTCTAATAAAGACGTGTTGTGTGTGTGTGTGTGTGTGTGTGTGTGTGTGTGTGTGTGTGTGTGTGTGTGTGTGTTCTATGGTGTGTTGGCTTTGGAATACTTGGACTGGATCAAGGGCCTCAGGGATAGGACCAGAGGACAGAGCACTGTGCTCTACCCAGCTGATGTCTGTCTCTTCCCTACTTCTCTTTATTTTGAGACAGGATTTCTCTATGTAGACCAGGCTGGCCTCAAACTCAGACATCTGCCTGCCTCTGCCTCATGAGTGCTGGGGTTAAAGCTGTGCACCACCATACTTGGCCTTAACTTTTTGAGACGGGGACTCATAAAGTTGACTAGGCTGGTCCTGAACTTGCAGCCCTTCTGCCTTAGCCTTCCAAACAGGTGGGATTATAGGTTGTTACCCTACACCAGGCTCTCACTAGATTTCCAGGGAACCAAGGCATGCAGCAGCATTCAGTCTGCTGTGAGGATGCTGGTGACCCAGTGTACATCTGGTTCTAGCTATGCATCTTACCATCATGAGGCTGGATAACATAATGACTTCCTCCAATGTAGTCCGCGGAAATCCCTAATTGAGAAGCGTCTGTTGTGGAACTGTCACCATCCATCTATGGAGACAAAGTCTTTAGTGAGCTTCAGAAAACAAGGCTCAGCGCAAGGCTTGCTAGGTGGACCAATCCTATCTTTTAGCTTACCTTACTGAAAGAAAATATATTTCTTGACTAAGAAATTTTTCAGTAATTTGGTAACTAATCAACATCCATCTTCCATATGTCTTAAGTGTAAAATCAATACAGGAACAAAACAACAAAATGAATCTAAACTACATGCCTCTTGCTGTTAAACTACATGACTCTCACATACAGTGCAGTCAACCACTTACCATACGCTTCTTCCTTGACACCAAATCAAGAGAGCACAGCAGTCCCATGGGAAGTCCTCCAGCCCCGTCCCTCCCAGCTGTCCTGTGAGGCCTAAGGACCACCCTTTTGTCCCTGCTGCACACCTCCCTTTGCTGCCTCCATGCCATCTGAAAGTACGGCCACTTTTTTCCAGCAGGGTTGTCACACAGCCAGACTGAACATGCAGTTCTCCCGCCCCGACCTTCTAGAAGCTAGCATTACAGGCACATGCCACCGTGCCAAGCTTCACAGCAGGTTTTGAATGAGCCCATCAACATCATATCAAGTCTAATACAAGTATTTTCTCTTCCCCTAGCTCCTGAATATAGACATAGGAAAAGTACAGCCATAGACCAGAGCGAGTCTCACAGTGACTATGTGTGTCTGTGGAAGCCTGAGGTCAACCTCAGCTGTCATTGTCAGGGGCCAGACACCTTGTTTTATGGACAGCCGTTCACTGGCCTGAAACTAGCCACCAGAGCTTGGGTGTCTGGCCACTGAACCCCAGGGGTCTGCTTGTTTCCAACACAGACACAGACAGACATGACACTGAACCCTAGGGGGTCTGCCTGTTTCCAACACTCGCATGCACACCCGCCTGGGCCTTTCATATTGTTCTGGACACTGAACGTAGTCCTCATGAAGTAAATACTGAATCAACTATGCTACTTCCTCAGCTCTTACTTTTTTTCCGCTGTGTTTAGGGCTATGAGAAACAAGATCTATAATAGGAAAAACCTGGTGGAAAGTAAACTATTAGGCCTGAACAGATTCCATTTCATTTCTTTTTTTAAGTAACTTATTATATTTCTGTTTTATGAGCATTGGTGTTCTGACTACACGTGTGTCTGTGTGAAGGTGCCAGACGCTCTGGAACTGGAGTTACAGACAGTGGT
This sequence comes from Cricetiscus sungorus, assembly GCA_030556225.1. Taxonomy (NCBI): domain Eukaryota; kingdom Metazoa; phylum Chordata; class Mammalia; order Rodentia; family Cricetidae; genus Cricetiscus; species Cricetiscus sungorus. Next base: position 3,255,001 of record JANBXA010000395.1, on the reverse strand, counting down.
GAGCTGCCGTGTGAGTGCTGGGAACTGAACTTGGGGCCTCTGCAAGAGCGGCCAGTGCTCTTAACCTCTCAACCACCTCTCCAGCCCATTTCATTTCACCACCGGCAGATTCAGAAGGTGCTCTGCTTTGTAAATACAGGACTGGCCTGTGTATAGAGAATTAAGGTTGCATTATCTACACAATAGATAATGCAGCATGGAGTCTAACTAACATGGAGGCATACCAAGCTAAGGCCTAGAAGTTAACCCCAACAGCAGCATTACTCCTCACAGAGAACATTCTCCATCTCCGTGGGTTTTCTGTAAACTAACACGCCAGGCTAGCTTCCAAGTTTGCAACATGGCATGTTTTCCGTGCATCTGTTGGCTTTAATATCTAATTCAGTTGTAGACAGAGATACATTGCTATAATTTACACCTAGGACGCCCCTGTCTATGGAGATGTAGGGTCCTATTCATCCACTGACTTCCCACTCATTTCTATATACATGGAACAATGCTGCTCTCCCCATCTTACATTAACACACACGTCAACCATCATCCATCACCCCAATAGAAAATGCTACTTCTTAGACCATAAGTGCCTTTCAAGACTAAGATGTTGGACCTATTGGCCATGGAGAAATGGATACTAGAACAGCTGAGGGTTCACAATTTTAAAGGAAATAGGACCAAAAGATTTGATTTAGAACCCAGAATTGGAAGGAAATCTGGACTGGTGAGGTCTGGTAACAGACATTCTTGGCTAAGTGAATGTTCACAGGATACCAGTCTTAAAGCCCTGAACAAGAGACTAGCTAGGCGGATCTGGAGATGAATTAACTAATAAATACAGACACTAGAGCAAAAGGCCCGACTCCTGTCACCTCGCGTACACTAGAAGGGGTGGCTCTATGTGCACAGCCCACACTAGTTCTCTGAAGAGGCAGACGGCACTGTTTCTCAGCCGTCAGAATTAGCACGACAGAGCTGTCCAGATGTGGCATGCAATTCCCACAGGCACTGGCTTCCTCGTCCTCTCCTCAAGTCCCCAACTTCTACTAAGCTGTACGCTTCTTTGTCCTGTGAGTTTTAGCCTCTGTGTCACTCCATACCCTCTGTCCCTCACCTCTATCTTTCTGCCATTAAATCCCCGCCCCAGATTTTAATCCCAACATTCCCTTTCCTGCTGGAATTTCTTGATTTATCCTGTTCTGGAATCTCAAAACATCTAATGTCCACTTGCCTACACCACCAGCAGCAGCAGCACCCCTCAGCTGACCAGCCTAAGCTCCGGGTCTTACACTATGCTAGTTACCTGGCTATATGCAAAGAAACAGCAGGGGAAACTTGTTAGAACGTCGAAAGGTTTTTCTATGAAATTTTTATGAAAGAGAATGTACAAAGTCAGCCAACAAACATTCCCTAGCTGAGCACTCAGGGTGTACTGGCCCATGCGGTGTGGCCGTATGACAGCAAATAACAGATAAGGGTTCTGTCCTCATCCTGCAGAGAAAACAAGTGTTATGTAATCTAGGGGACAGGGTGACAGAGTAGGGAGCAGTCCAGGGGATCTTTAAGGCCACTGGCTCTGCAATTACCTAGTTTGAATTTCCTGCTACTTACTGACCACAAGCCCTTGAGTAAGGCGGATGAGCCAAGGACTGATGCTTCTGTGTGGGCCAGGCGGCACATCTGTAAATACTGAGCACAGGATACTGGGAATACTCCGTGTTGTTACACATTTAGCCTTAACTGTTATACATTTATTTAAATAATGACAATTATCAACCAATTGCTACTGCTGAAAAGAGGTTTTGCTAGTGACCTTATCTGAGGGGACCAAGAACAGCTCCATGAGGAGATGGCAGTTAGCTGGCAGTGGTGGTGCACACACCTTTAATCCCCGCACTCTGGAAACACAGGCAGCAGGGTCTCGGGAGTTTGAGACCAGCGTGAGTTCCAGGACACCTGGGACAACACAGGGAAATGTCTCGAAAACGACAACAGCAACAAAAATGACAAAAGGAGACAGCGTTTAAACTGAGACTGAAAGGCTAGGGCCCAAAGGGGCTGGCAGGAGCACAAAGATGCTTCAGAAAGAAGAAAGGGAGAAACACAGTAAGGGAGGACAAGCTAAGCAATTATCTTGTGGACAGGAGCCTCCAAAGGGGGGAGGGGCAGTAAGAGTAGAGTATCATCCAGTACAGAAAGTGGCTTGGAGCGATCGAGACTCAAGTCAGAAGACGGAAGGGTCTGTAACACCGCTGTTATGGCAGGAAGTGAGGTAAGATGATCCCAAGCACGTGTTCCAGGACGGGAGCCCTGCACATCCACAGAACAGTGACTACACAGCACTTCAGAAGCTAAATGGACTTCTGCCTGGCTGCAGAGAGCTCCAGGAAAGAGTGATGGCTGCATGGCTGTAGATGCAGAGAACAGGAAAGCATGGGAACAGCATAGGAAGGACAGGAACGTGCGGCGAGGCAACAAGGGGCTTAGCTGGCCATGACTGAGTTTGCACACGTCCAGCTGGGACACCTTGTGGGCCTGGGAAGTGAGATTCAGGGAGCGTCTCACTACATTAGGGTCAATGACTATACTATACAGCTGAACTGAGTATGCTGTCCTTTAAAGATTATGTGATAACACACTTCCATTCCCATTTTAAGGTAGCAATATTTAAACCATAAATACCTGCTAATACAGCGAATGCACTGTAAAGGGTCTTCTTTAATACGTCTAGTTACCGAGCAGCTTAAGAAACTCAGTGATGGGCCAGCGAGATGGCTTAGCAGGCACACAGGCTCGCCTCCAAGCCTAACTATTTGAACTTGATCCGTGAACCCACTGGGAAAGGAGAGAAGCCAGTTCCACAAGTGAACCCTGATCTCCACAGCAGGCCATTCACCCCATCACCCCACACACACTCACGCACGCACCCACGCACGCACGCACTACATGTAATTTTAAAAAAGTAAAGAGGCAGGGAGGGTGTGGACTTGCCTGAGGAGATTGCTTACAGAACACACTCCTGCTAGCCTTCCCTCCAGGACCCCTGGATTCGCCATCTACTGGTCACACATTGAGAGTAATGTTTACAAAGTGGTTAACAATGTGCTCTGGAGTTTGGGATGAGTGTGGTCTGGGTTGAGGACACAGCTCCCTCGAACTGCGAGTGTGTGTCAACAGGTCACTTTCTACCAGCCATGGGTCGCTGTAACAAGCCCCTGTGCAATGTCCGAGCGAAGGCGTGGGGTTCCTCAGGAGCACACAGGCCTCTGCCTCCTGTAATTACCATCTCTTCAAGCTCTCTGCTTCTTTCCAGGCACAGTTTTCGTCACACACCTAACCTCTGACCTGCTCTTTATCTTTTCTGCAGGGTAAGAAATACTATCACGGTTCCTCATCTCTACTCTGTTTTCAGCCCTGCCTCCTTACGCTCCCTAAAACACGTGTCCTGTCATGACACACAGCAGTGCCCTCACGGCTGTGGAACACCCTACTCCCTGTCTAGCTCTCACTTTCACGACATAACATGGTCCTTACACACTTTTCGTTCTTGTGCTTCTGAATGCCAGCGTGCCAACACAAACACTGAAAAGCTGCCTTTCCCAATGTCCTCCATCATACGTGACAGACCATCGCAGAACCTGCCCCATCACCTCCTGAGACTTCCAAAGCAACACTCTCACTCTCCCCTAACTGTTAGCTTCAATCCAAAGTTACTGTCTGCTTTCTTCCTCTACTCTCCTAATGAACTCATTAAATATTACCTCCACTCTCATAAATACAAATTTACAACCACCGCTCTACCTGCCGCATAAGCAACCATCAATGAACAAGAGGGCACTGGAGTGTAATTCACCCCCATCCCAGCAACACTGGGAACGCCGCGTCCAGGGGTGTAGGTTAACTGGGCAGCACAGTCTTTAGTTTCACCTGGACTGCCCCTCCTTTTCTATCCCACAAGGTCATCACCCAGCCCAGCTTAGCACACTATCTAGACTAACTCACCGAAACTTCTTCTACAAGGTCTCTGGCATCAAATCCAAACATCCTCTTCAGAGCTTTACAGGAAGGTTCCCTTCTTAACCTAAGAAAACTTTCAGCACTAGAATATGCCTGTGGGACCACCAAATGCAGAGTGAAGCAACTATGACTCAGAGGAACCGTGCCTGCCTGAGGTCACACATACTGTAGCAGAGCCAGATCCAAATATGCAGACCAACCAGGTAGGAGCTCGTCACAGTGCTATCCCGTGACATCCCCATCTGGAACAAGTGCCTGTCTCCATCTCCAAGCCTGTGACTCACTGGGGCTTCTGGGCTTTTACTCTGGGTAAGATCCTTTATCTGGCCAAATCCCACTCCTCCGTTCAGCCCCATTCGGCCCAGGACCACCTCTCCTGACACCCCGGCCAGCCGCATCCCTCTTCTTCAGCACCTCTCCTGACACCCCGGCCAGCCGCATCCCTCTTCTTCAGCCCTTCATTCAGCACACATCCCTGCCAGCTGAACAGACAGCCCACAAACAGGAGGGCAAGCTCCTTGGCAGCCAGTCCTGCTGACTTGAGAGGCACAGCGGATGCACACAGGTACCGTCTGCCTAGGCTTGAAAGATTCCCACTATACAGCCTTCTCCAATGATCAGCTATCCTTTCATGCCAGATGGGATCAGCCCCAATGGTGAAAACATACTCACTGTCATGAAATACTGTCACAACTGTGTACCAGTGATGCTCTCAAACACCCGTCAAACCGTGTTGGATCCTTGCCCAATTTTAACCTAAAAGAGAAAGATCTCTTAGCAGAGTCAGAGACACAGGTCATCTTTCCTCCTGTATTAATCAGTGGAGAGTCTACAGAAATGGCATTCTAGCATAGCCTTGAATTTGTTTTAATAGTAAATATTCATATTACTCCAAATAAGGGACCAAGTTATATTTTATGCAAGACACTGAAAACTCACGTATAAAGACCTCATAAAATATTAATACCAAGGCCAGAAATATACCACTTACTAACTTCAGTGTTTGAAGATGGCTTCCTTAAGTGTTTGAGAAATGCATACATTTTTTAACTCAAAAGGGAGAAGAAAAAAAAACCATGCCAGGCTACAATGCTGGAAAAGCCACACACTGCCTAGAGGGCACACCAACACACACACCCCTACAGAGCCCTCAACACACACACACCTACAGAGCCCTCAACACACACACCTACAGAGCCCTCGGTCACAGTTTTGAAGCACCATCATTGTGAACTAAAATTTCAAGACGGCACATGAGCCTCACTGTAAGGCAAAAGTAACCGTAACTCAGAAGCAATGGCAGCATCGGCACCCTTCCAATTTGCTGTTCCCCTTTCCTTTGAAAGCAGACAATTAAAAGTGGGGATGCAAAACAAAAATCCTCCCAGTGTTAATTTTAAAGGAAGAATACTGATTTCCACTGAAGCATGAAAGTAGTAAACAGGGGAAAGCAGAGGCTGTTGAATTTTTTAAATGGCATTAAAGGGACTGGACAGCAAAGACTGCCTGACATTGTTAAAATCTTAAAAGTAATTTGTATCATCTTTCTATATTATGTCCCTTTTCTAGAGCTGAAACTGCTCTTGTAGCTTTAAAGTGTGTTTGAACACTTATACACAGAAGGTGGGTATGTGTATGTACACTGCTTGGAACGGGTGTAGGGTGAGAGCTCTTACCACACCAGTAACCCAAATAGTTGGCTAAGTATATATTTAGGTTTAGTCCATTAAGAATAAAATCACTTCATATGGAAAACATGTTCCTAAGGGCAGTTTATAATCTGTGTAATAGCTCAAGGGAATGCATACATCTGCTTAATGTTTGAAGAAATGCAAATTTGTATCCAAGAAAAGCAGATTCCCTTCCTCCAACCTCCATTCTTTGGCATCCACAACCACTGTTTTGCATCGATAGAATCCTTAAATTAAACTACAAGAGCTGTGCCGAGGAGGAATCTTTAAAGGAATTCTGTAAACTCAATCTCTAAAGATCCTATCTATCTTTCGATGCCACTACCACCGAGTTGAGCCATCACTTTTCGGCTGCCGCTTAGTTACCTTACTGAGAGCCGAAGCCACCCCAGTGATTTGTGGCACGATCCACAAAACTCGGGTCTCTGAGGATGAGCGGGATGCCATTTTTTTTAAAAGGTCGCCTGCTACCTAACCTTGCCTAAACCAAACGGTCTTGTTGTGGCACTCTGGGCATGTAAACGATCTGTGGGTGCTCGGTAATTCTTTGTTCTCGCAGACCCTCCCGCCCCCCAGCACCGGTGACTGAAAGCACCCAGCAACCTCCTAGGCTCCCTTCCCACCTTCGGGGCAAGTCCGGGACGCGCCAGCCGCCAGATGGCTGCACGCTGTAGGCGCGGAGCCGGCCGGGGGCCGCCAGGCCGCTCGTTCCTCGCGGGGGACCCGCCACCTCGGCTCGCAGGTGCCCGGGCGGCCCCGCCGGGCGCATCCCCCGCCGCCCGCACCCAACGCCCGCCGCCGCCGGGGTGCGGGAGACAAAGCGGCCGCTCCGGGGCGCCGCGCTCGCCCGCCCGCCCGCCCGCCCATCGCCGGCTCCCCGAACAAAATGGAGCCGACCGGGGCTGCCGCCGCGAGAGCCCCGCGGCCGCCCGGCCCGGCCCGGCTCGGCCGAGCTCGCGGCCCCGCGCACAAAGCGCCCGCCGCCCCGCGCCCGGGCCGGCCCGAAGCACGGCGGCCTCGCCCGCAGGCCTGGGCCGCCCGGAGGCTGCGGCCGGCGAGTGCCCCCGACCGCCGCGGCGTTGGCGGCGGGGACGGCGCCGGGAGGAGACGGACATTTCATTCGAGCTAAAGTGGAGTCGGTTTAGGAGCGATCATTGGCCGAAGCGAGACACAAACCTCCAATGCAGCCCTGGTTGGCTCCCGTCTCCAATCGGCTGTTTGGTTGGACAGAAAATGGCTGCGAAGGAACCAGTCCCAGCGCGGAGCTCCACTTCCAGGACTCGGCCTCCCCTCCCTCCGCCGCGGGCCGCTTCCCTCTGCGTGACACCCTCCCTCCGCGACGCCCGCGCCCGAGGCCACGCCCCGGCCACGCCCCCGGCCGCGCCACGCCCCGGAGCCGGCAGGCTAGCGGAGCCGCTCGTCCCGGAAAAGCGCGCGGGCGGGCGGGCGGGCGATCGGCGCTCAGTCCCTCCCTGCTGCAGGGCTAGCGGGAGGCCGGCGCGCTCTCCACGCGGTCCCGGGGCCATGCCGAGCGGGCCTGCCCCGGCCTCTTTCTCCTTCCCGTTTCTTCTTCCCCTCGTGCCAGCGTCTCGCCCGCCTGAGTTCAGCCTTCCGGGATGCCTTGGGAACCTCGTGCTTTCCAGCGCCCCTCCAAGTGACCTCAGGCACACAGCGTTCCCTCTCGGTCACAGAACATGACTGTTAGTTTTTCAGGTTTCATCTTAGCACACCACCCCCTTTCTCCAAGTTTAACAGGTCGGCCGGTCCAGCAGACCACCACCCTTGTACGCTGGTCTAAAGAGGCTGCTTTAGCTTGCTAGGCCTGCTCTACCAAGTTGGCTTAATAGCTTGCTGCCTGATGTGCATTTTCCCAACCAGATGACACTGGACTGCAAAAATTCATGGCCTCTGTGCAGCCAAGGCCTTCCCAGTGGGCTTCCCTGAGACCTGGATAGAATGTCCCTTGGCTGTAATGCTCCCTTATAGTGGAGAGCCAAACACTCTGCATGGCAGGACTCTGCAGGATGCACGCACCCGGAGCTGCGAAGCCTGTTTCCTTACTTTTGAGAACGATTCCTGGTACACTAACTTTCTAGCTTTACTTATTTATAAATATGTGGAAAATCACTGTCCTAGGACTTAGAAGCGTAAGTAAGCAAGAAGATCACACAACAAGAGCATCTTTAAAAATAATAACAATAAAGTCCTGGGGTTGTGCCTTATGCCTTTAATCTGAGTACTGAGGAGACACATGCAGGAAGACTAGAAATTACAGGCCATCTTGGGCTCCCTAGTATGTTCACAGCCAGCCTGGAATTGTATATCAAAAAACCAGAAGTATGTGTGGGTACATATTACATATAAGTAAACTGGGTGGTGGTGGCACACACCTTTAACCCCAGCACTCAGGAGGCAGACCCAGGCAGATGTCAAGGCCAGTCTGGTTTACAGAACGAGTTCCAGTATAGACAGAGCTACAACGAGAAACCCTGCCTTGAAAAAACAAAAAGGTAAAAATATGTGTGTGTGTGTGCATAAAATATACAGAAAGGTTGAGAAAGATGTTTTTTATTGAGCTCCTATGTCTAGAACATACAAACATTTCTCGGACAAATCAGGGAGCAAGATGAGAGTACTCAGCTGTTCCAAGAGGGGGTGATGAATGATCTGATGGACGGCCTGACCTGAATCCCAGGACCTCTTCTCACCAGCTAGATTTATTCCTCTGTTATTTCTTGTATTGTTGCTTGTGAGCCTAGCCTTTACCAGCTGAGCTATATCTCCAGCCCTCTGTTACCTCTTTGTAACAGAAATAGTACTAACTACTAAGGTTGACCTTAATCTCAAGATCCTCTTCCCCTCCCTGCCCCTGCCCCTGCCCCAAGTAACTGAGACTACAAGCATGCAGCACTGGCATCTGTCTGTGCCAGGGTTCTCTAGAGGAGCAATACTAATAGGATGGATGGATGGATGGATGGATAGATAGATAGATAGATAGATAGATAGATAGATAGAAATTCATAGACATATTCCTATATATGGGTCTTTTAAAATCCCATATATACACATATATGTGATCAAATAAATTCCGTATATAATTATGGACTTTATTAGAATGGCTTGTAGGCTGAGTTCAGCTAATCCAACAATGGCTGGCTCTGTATGAAAGGACCACGAATCCAGTAATTGTCAGCCCTCAAGGCTGGATATATCAGCTGGCCTTCAGTATATACCGGAATCCTGAAGAGACAGCTTTTCCAATCACACCAAAGGCAAGCAATGCAGAGAGCAAGTGTGCTGCCTTCTTCCGTGTCCTCTTTGTAGGCTGCCGGCAGAAGACTTGATCCATAGTCCAAGTAAAACTTTTCACCTCAAAACATCCAGAGTTGGGGTGGGTCTTCCCACTTCAAATGATTCAATCAAGGAAAGTCCCTCAAGGATGGACCCAGAACTTGGGGTTTAATTTAGTTCCAGACATAGTCAAGTTGACACTAAGAGCAGCCATCACAGTGTGTATCATAGCACGTTCCCCATTTCACACCCCAATTCTACCCTTGCCTCTCTCTTTTCAGCTCTTCCTTCTTTCTGTCTTCTTCCTTTTTTTTTTTTTTTTTGGTTTTTGTTTTTTTTGTTTTTTTTTTGGGGGGGGGGCAGGGTTTCTCTATGGCTCTGGAGGTTTTCCTGGAACTCGCTCTGTAGGCCAGGCTGGCCTCGATCTCATAGAGATCCGCCTGCCTCTGTCTCCCCAGTGCTGGATTAAAGGCGTGTGCCACCAATGCCCAGCTCCTTCCTTCCTTCCTTCCTTCCTTCCTTCCTTCCTTCCTTCCTTCCTTCCGGTTTTTGTTCTGAGCAGGTTTTTTCCTGCCGGCCTGGGCCCACTGCCACACCTGTCCCCAATAACACACAGAGACTCTGTATTTGATATAATTCTGTTGGCCAGTTACTATTTTCCTATCAGCTAGCTCTGTATTAATGATTAACCCATTTCTATTAATCTAAGTATTTCCACATGGTCTCATTTTACCAGGGAGCAGCCCGGACCTCTGTCCTCTTCAGTCTCTCCATGTTGACTCCTTCTTACTACTTCCTCTCTCCTCCTTGTCTCCTAGTCCCGCCTATCTTCCTTTTCTATTGGCCAACAGTGCTTTATTCATTAACCAATACAAGAAACATATTTACAGAATGACATCTCCCATCAGGTTTTAGCTTTTAAAGACGGAGTTTCTCTGTGTGTAGCTCTGGCTGTCCTGGGATTTGCTTTGTAGACTAGGTTGGCCTCAAAATCATAGAGATATGCTTGCCTCTTCCTTCCTAGCTCTGGGATTAAAGGCCTATGCACCATTGTCAGGCTTTCTCAGTCCTTTCTGTGTGCTGAGGCCCAGGAGGATATGGCTTCTGCATCTTTCTCCTATCTCAGCTATAACATTCCTCTAATCCCACCTTACCACCCTCTGAAGCCCCCACACACACACATACAGATACACATGCACAAAGACACACACACACACACACACACACACACACACACAAAGACACAGACATAGACGCGCTCTCTAGCTGCATCTCCATTGCTTTGGCTTGAAAGTGGTCCCCAAAGTTCAGGCCCAGGACCATAATTCCCAACACAACAGAGCCTGCAAGAGGTGGTTAGGTTCCTGGAGCATCTGCTCTCACGAATGCTAGTCATGTGATCTTCTCCAGAGTGGGCTTCTTAGAAGAGTTAGGCTGGCACTCTCTGTGTCTCTCCTTCCTCCTCCCTCCTCCACTAACCTGGTCTGACAGGGATAAAGAAGGTGCTTACCAGAGGCCCCAGATGCAACATACAGCCTTTGATTTTGGATCCGCAGCCTCCAAAGCGATGAGCCAGTAAACCTGTTCACCATGAATTGCTGAATCTGAGGGATTTGGGTACAGCAGGCTGGACTAAGACAGCACCTCCATTAAGAAATGGTTCATTAAGGGGGATCATCTGGTAAAGGCAGTTTGGTACCTGAGTTTGAGCCTCGGAATCCACGTGCTGGAAGGGGGGAACCGACTCCCACTCCCGAAGAAAATTGACCTCTGACCTCCACACATGCGCCACAGAAGTGGAACTTACACAGACACAAATAAGTACATGTGAAAACAAATGGTCCAGATTGGTGCTGTGTACACCTGTAATCCTAGCACTTAGGGAGATGGGGTGGGGGTGGGGAATCTCCAGTTTGAGGCCAACTTCAGCTGCAAAGTGAGGCCCTGTCTTAAAAGGGAAAAACAAAACAAAGATCCTTACAAGCTGGGAGCATATTTTGGTTTAAGCCATACTGCGATCATGACAAGATGAAAGGACTGATTGTCCTCCCCAAACAAACTGTTAAAGGCTTGACCTTGAGTAACTATTGTGCAGGTGGGTTCCTTTTAGTGTTGTTGTTGTTTTGTTTGTTTTGTTTATGCTATTTTGCCGTTGATTTGATGGGGGGGGGGACAGAAGGAGTCAGGAAAGGCTATCCTCGTTTCTTTGGTGTTGAAATTACAGGTATGCGCTACCAATGCTCTAGAACTAAGGTTACTTCAGATGGGATGACAGGGAAGACAGGGAAGTTCTCTTTGTGAAGACAGACAACTTAGAGGTAAAAAGGGACCACTTAGGATCTTGAGGTAAAAGTGTGCGTGTGCGTGTGCGTGTGCGTGTGCGTGTGCGTGTGCGTGTGTGTGTGTGTGTGTGTGTGTGTGTGTTTTGTTGCTTTGCTCTTCTCCCATGACCTCTGAGGAGCTTCAGCAAGATTTGGGTATGGAAGCCAGAGAGTAAGACTGGAAAGGCCTCCTCCGGTGAGCCTGAAGCTGAACACAGCCCAGCTGAGTCCTTAGGCAATGATAAAAACAAAAAAACAATAAACAAAACAAAACAAAACAAAAAAACCCAGTGCCACAGCCACCTGCAAATGATTTCCCCACAGAGACTGAGACATGGCCACTGTTTCTCACCACTGTTTGGGATGATTTGTTACACAGCACTAAGCAATCAATACAACCTAATCACCTAAGGATTTGAAAGGCTGAATGTGGCATAAACCAAAATTCATGCTGCCACCTAAAAGCACTTGTAAGGATCTTTGTTTTGTTTTTCCCTTTTAAGACAGGGCCTCACTTTGCAGCTGAAGTTGGCCTCAAACTGGAGATTCCCCACCCCCCACCCCATCTCCCTAAGTGCTAGGATTACAGGTGTACACAGCACCAATCTGGACCATTTGTTTTCACATGTACTTATTTGTGTCTGTGTAAGTTCCACTTCTGTGGCGCATGTGTGGAGGTCAGAGGTCAATTTTCTTCGGGAGTGGGAGTCGGTTCCCCCCTTCCAGCACGTGGATTCCGAGGCTCAAACTCAGGTACCAAACTGCCTTTACCAGATGATCCCCCTTAATGAACCATTTCTTAATGGAGGTGCTGTCTTAGTCCAGCCTGCTGTACCCAAATCCCTCAGATTCAGCAATTCATGGTGAACAGGTTTACTGGCTCATCGCTTTGGAGGCTGCGGATCCAAAATCAAAGGCTGTATGTTGCATCTGGGGCCTCTGGTAAGCACCTTCTTTATCCCTGTCAGACCAGGTTAGTGGAGGAGGGAGGAGGAAGGAGAGACACAGAGAGTGCCAGCCTAACTCTTCTAAGAAGCCCACTCTGGAGAAGATCACATGACTAGCATTCGTGAGAGCAGATGCTCCAGGAACCTAACCACCTCTTGCAGGCTCTGTTGTGTTGGGAATTATGGTCCTGGGCCTGAACTTTGGGGACCACTTTCAAGCCAAAGCAATGAAGATGCAGATGGAGAGGAGGGGGAGGGGGAGGGGGAGGGAGCGGGGAGGGGGGGGGGAGGGAGCGAGAGCGGGAGCGAGAGAGAGAGGAGAGAGAGAGAGAGAGAGAGAGAGAGAGAGCGAGAGAGAGAGAGAGCGAGAGAGAGAGAGCAGTGTGGCGCAGTGTGTGGGCTGGTGTTTTGGTGATAGACCACTCTAGCCCCCAAAAGGGGACAGTGAGTAAAACCAGCAGCATTTACCCTTGGGTCCCTGGCTTGGGATGGAGGGGATGGAGGTGGGTGGAGTCGAGCCGCCCTCAGCCAGCTCAGTGCTCTGGAGACCACAGGCTACACAAACCCCATGTGCATTTATTTCTGCAGACTGAGGGACTTCTTCACCTGCTTTGCTCACAGAGTTGTTTTGTTGGGAAATATTAGGCAGTACACAGGGTTTGTAGTGCTGCCGGCTCTCATAAGACAGCTAAAAACCACTAGTCACGTGTTACGGTGATTGAGATGGTTATGACTGAAGAGGTTATTAAAACTAAGAATAACTGGGTATTTAGGAGGTATATATAACCTTCATTAATATTTCTCTACCCCAGCAGAGTCGTGCCATCCAGTAAGGATTACCTAGTTTAACCAGTTATGGAAGTAATTTATGTGCTCCATGGTAATTAACACTGTAGATTAGAGGTGCCCGAGGGAAGGAGTAAGAGAGCAGTAAATGTTAATAAGGACTCTAGGGAATGGATCTAGGAGGGAGGGGTTGCTCAGGCAAGCAAGCTGAACCTTGCGGGGTGGGGGGGGGGGGGAGGGGGAGCTATAGCGTGAGCTTTGGCAGACTACTAACATGCCTCCCACTTCAGGTACCGTGACACACCTGGGGATGTTCAATGGCTCTACACTGAATATTTGAAGCCTCTCTCATAAATACTAATACTTCAAAATGGAAAGGGAATTTCACCGTAAAGTATCAGGGGTTAGTGCAGCACACTGTGAACCCTGAGTTTGCATCTGCACTAATTAAATACAATTAACCTTGGGTCAGGAGGCTGAGTTAGCAGCTAATTGACAGAGAGTAATCCTGGAGCATCAGAGGGCATCTGGAAGAGTTAGGGAGACACTCTGGAAGTCGTAGGCAGGGGTTTTGAGTGGTGCAGCTTTTTGTTTTGTTTCCTTTGACAGAGCAGAAGGATATGCTTTTTGGGAGACAGGAGGAGAAAAGGTTACTTAGTTGCTACTCAACCTCCCTGAGCTAGCAGGTTTTCCCCCCAGCCTTTGAATCTCAAGTCTTATTTATAAACAACATGATGGAGATTTAGTTAAAGGTACCTTTATTGGCAGAGACCGAGCAGAGCCACTGCCAGAGAAGTAGGCTGGGAACTGCAGGGTTACCGTTGTTGGCTGAAACAGCAGGAGATTAAGGTGCAGCCACTGTGCCGGAGAAAATACAACAGTGAAATGCGAAATGCGTGGGTGAGAGTCCCACAATGCTCAGCTTTGCCAGGATGGGCACATCTATATGTTTTGGATTACCAAATTTCTTTTTCTTCTCCTTCTCCTCCTTTTCCTCCTCCTTCTTCTTCAAGATTCCCTTCCTTTTCATTTTCCTTGCCGTGCTAGGGCCTCACGCACCCTAGTTAAGTGCTCTGCCGTCAAGCCACATCCCAGCTCTCCTCTGCTTTTCTGACATCCCTTTCTCTAAGCACATTCTTGGTTTGCCTAATTGTAATTCCACCCAGGGGGTTTACCCACTCACCCCTCACCCTTTGCCATTTGCTTGGCTGACTCCCCAGTATTCTTCCAAATTTAGGTTAGGTAACACTTTGTGATGGTTAATACAGATTGTCAAATTGGTTGGATTAAGATGTTAGCAGAGCATGTCACTGAGCGTGTCTGTGATGTGCAAAGGGATTAGATCAATCATGAAGGCTTTGACCTATGAAGGGTTAATCATTGATAGATTTTTTTTTTTTTGAGACAGGGTCTCACTATGTAGCCATGGTGACCTGGAATTGGCTATGTAGGCCATGCTGACCTCAGACGCACAGAGATCCCCTGTGAGACTGAAACAGGATCAATATACGTTGCAAGCAAGTTAATGGGAGATCAAGACAGGAAAAACATATTGCAGGTTGAGACAGTTAAGAACAAGTCCCTGTCTGTCCTATGTTAAGTCCTTGCAAGTTAAGGTTTCTATTTGGAATTAAGAATAAGTTCCTGGGGGCTGGAGAGATGGTTCAGCAGTTAAGAGCACTGAATGCTCTTCCAGAGGGCCCAGGTCTAATTCCTAGCACCCACATGACAGCTCACAACTCTTTGTAACTCTAGACATACAAACAGGCAAAACATCAGTTTAAAAAATTCTTTTAAAAGAATGAGTTTCCAACCGGGCGTTGGTGGCACATGCCTTTAATCCCAGCACTCAGGAAGCAGAGACAGGTGGATCTCTGTGAGTTCGAGACCAGCCTGGTGTACAGAGCTAGTTCCAGGACAGCCTCCAAAGCCACAGAGAAACCCTGTCTTCAAAAACAAAAAACAAACAAACAAAAAGTTTCCATTTCGTAGGTCTGATGTAAACTCCTTACCTGTATTCCTTCCCTCTCATTGTATTTTTCTTAAGATTTATTTATTTATTTATTTATTTATTTATTTATTTATTATGTAGTCAATGTTCTGCCTGCATGTATGCCTGCAGGCCAGAAGAGGGCACCAGATCTCATTACAGATGGTTGTGAGCCACCATGTGGTTGCTGGGAATTGAACTCAGGTCCTCTGGAAGAGCAGCCAGTGCTCTTAATCTCTGAGCCATCTCTCCAGCCCCTCATTGTAGTCTTTGGGTGTTTGTTTGTTGTTTGTTTGTTTGTTTTTAAACAATGCATTAACAGTCAAACCTCTGGCCCCTGTGAACACCTTCTCTTTCCTATAAAAAAGATTTCAAGAGGCCAGCAGGGGCTGTTTTCTCGATCCCTAATGTAGCTGGGCTGCTTGCTTCAGACCTTCATTCATGGATTTGGTCTTCTCTCCTCAGGGATCTCAAGTTTAACACCACCTACCTCTACTTCCCCAGTACTGGGATTAAGGACTAAGTCTTGGGTTTAAGCTTTGAATGAATTTTGGGGGAGTGGTGGAACTTTGAAAGGAGGGGTCCGGATGAGGAATCGAGCCGCTGAGGATTCCACGTGAGGGCATTTTGAGCTCTGACCCCTCCCTGCTCCCTTTATTTGCTTACTGGCTGCTGTGATGTGAGTAGCTTTTCTCCACTATGAGCTTCCTCTATTGTCCTCTGCCTTGCCATGAGCCTGAAAGTAACAGAGACAGCAGAACCTTGACTGGAGTCTCCAAAACCCGTAGCCAAATAAGCGTCCCCCACCCCCACCTGAAGCTGCCACAGGCATTCTGTCACAGTGATGCCAAAGCTTAGGCACACCTCCTCCAGGAAGCATCCTTGACCCAAGCCATTAAATTACATCCATTTCTCACCACTGTCCACCTCTCTTTGAACTATAATTTTAAATTATTTACTTATTCAATTTTTAAAGATGTATTTATTATGTATATAGTGTTCGGTCCACATGTTTGTCTGCACGACAGAAGAGGGCATCAGATTTCATTACAGAGGGTTGTGAGCTGCCATGTGGTTGCTGGGAATTGAACTCAGAACCTCTGGAAGAGCAGTCAGTGCTCTTAACCTTTAGCCGCCTCTCCAGTCCCTATTTATTTTTACAATTTGGTTGTATTTTTGTTTTGTTTTCTGAGACAGGGTTTTTATGTAGTCCCGGCTGTCTTGGAACTCCCTGTGGCCTCAAACTCCCAGAGCTCCTCCTGTCTCTGCCTTCTGAGTGCTGGGATGAAAGATACACACACCGTGCCCAGCTCTTCCGTGAGCTTTAGAGACAGTCTGATGTAGCCCAGGCAAGTAGGTCTCAGTAGCCCAAGATGACACGGAACTTTTTCCTCCTCCCAGAGTCTGGATTACAAGCAAGTGCCGCCATGTCTGGTTGGGACTGTAAATTTTGTTGAACCAGGCAGTGTCTATCTTTCTATTTTTTAATTACTACATACACCCTCCTCCTTCCTGTTCCCCCATGCCTGGATCAGAGATGAATGAAAATCTACTAAAGGAATGAGTTATTGAATAAATGACTCCTGCCTCCCTGAAACTTCTTCACCTCCAAAAAAAAAAAAAAAAAAACCCATTTATTGAAAGCTGGCCAGCTCTGTCCTGTCAGCCCCACCCATGTTCAGGACCCTCACACTCTACTGCCTCACAATCAGAGATTCTCCCACCGGCATGCCTGTGGTGTGACACTAAGTTCAATTTTTTAAAAAAGGTAAAAATACAAACATAATGAAATCACAGAACTGACTTGAGCTCGGAGTGTGACACATGGAGCCTCCCGTTCCCAAGGAGGAGTTCCAGGGTCTGTGTACCTGCATCGAAGGTCATCTGCACCTGTCCTCTCTAAGCAACCATAACCATTGCCTTAAACACACTCCAGAAACAGCACCTTCTTGGCTAGGAAAGCTCCCCTCAATATTTAAGGACACACACTCCTGGCTTCTACCAGTGTTAGTTAGGGTTTCTATTGCTTTGAAGAGATTCCATGACTGTGGCAACTCTTAAAAAGAAAGACATTTAATTGTGGTGGCTTGCTTATAGTTTAAAGGTTCAGGCCATTATCATCATTATGATGGAATACGACAGTGTGCAGGCAGATGTGATGCCAGAGGTGGCTGAGTGTTCTACATCTGCATCTGCAGGCACCAGGAAGACACAAATGACACTGGACCTGGCTTGAACATCTGAAACCTCAAAGCCTACTACCAGTGACTGTACCGTGCCTGCCCTCACCAGCAAGGAAGACGCGACTCCGGGAAGATCTTCTTCATGCAGTTTTAATCAGGATCCTTGAAACATGCTTCTTCTGACCCGCGAGACCACGGGGACCCCTGCACAGGCTTAAATACCCTTGCACTAACCAACCCCAGTGAGCTATGTGGATCCTGCAGATAGGCTACTCTAATGCGGAAGCAGACAGGCTGAACAGACTTAACCAAATAAGGGCTTGTTTACGCCAGAGAGCGCTCACCCTTGGGGAGGTGGAAGGCAGAAGCCAGTGCCATCTTTAAGGCGCGGCAGGCTCTCTACAATGGGGGCCTGGCTGAAGTGGTTTCAGAGGAGAAAAATGTTAGTATGTGGCCTAGAAATGATCTTGTTATATTTTGGTGAAGAATGTGGCTGCTTTTCCTCCTTGTCTGAAAAGCGTCTGAGGCTAAATTCAAGACATTTAGATTAACTGCATTGGCAGAAGAAATCTCAAAACAGCCCAGTACAGACTCTATTATGTGGTTATTAGTGTTCACTCTTATGCAGCTCTATAAAGAAAAGGAACAAGCTGAGCAAGGAAAAATAGAAAATATTTAATTTGCGGAGAAAAGGGACACCAGGAAGTGAAATGGAGCTAAATCCTGTGTTCCAAGAGATAAACAGATTAAAGAAAAGCTTGATGTTAAGTGGAATAAAGGGAGTAGTGACCTAAGGGCAAGACCCCAGCCAGCTAAGCTTCCAACTTATGTAAAGGAGTGTTGTGGTCCCCTTTGATCCCAGCACCCAGGAGACAGAGGCAGCAGATTCCCGAGTTTGAGGCCAGCCTGGTCTACAGATCAAGTTTCAGGACAGCCAAGCTCAGGTGAGGAAAACCTTCAAAAACAGAAAGGTGGTAAAGATGTAATTGAACAAGGGGGCCACGTTCCAGCCCCTGAAAACAACAGAACATGGCAGGTTTGGCCATGTGGTTCTGGCTTCAGAATCAAGGATGGAAGAAAGCGGCTATGGAGTCTCCCTCCATGATTAAGGAAAGCTGCTGAGTCCAGGCAAGTGTCAGGGGTGTCCCTGCATGAAGGCTCAGAAGCCATTGTGTGAAGCTGTGAGGGTAAGGCCTGGATTACCTTGAAGACTCCAAGATGTTGGAGATGCCAGAGTCATGGGAGAGCTGAGGAGAGCTGCTAACAGGGAGTGGGGCCAGCCCAAGGGAAGGAAGTGTGTTGCAGTCCACAAATCTGAAAGGAGCTGGAGGTCTGAAGAGCGTTTTGACATCACATGTGGAGGGGCAGAGTTTGGAGTTCGCCCAGTCTTGCTTTGGTCCAGTATCTCCTCACGGTGCTCCCTTTCCTCCATTTTGGAAAGGTAATGTATGTTCTGTGCTATTGTATGTTTGAAGAATGTGATCTGCTTTTTTATTTTGATTTTGTAGGGCATTATAATTAAGAGAGTACATGAATCTCAAATGAGAATTTAAACTCTGCACTTTTAAACATTGTTGAGACTGTGATAGACAATGAGGTCTTTGGAAGTTGGACTAAACACATTTTGCATTCTGTTATGGCCCCTATGGGGGCCAGCGAGTAGAATGAGGTGGTTTGGCTAGGTATGGTCCATAGTCTCATGTGTTTGAATGCTTTCTCCATAGGGAGGGGCACTATTAGGAGGTGTGGCCTTGATGGAGTAGGTGTGGTCTTATTGGAGGAAGTGTCCCTGTGGGGGTGGGCTTTGAGGTCTCATATGCTCAAGCTACACCCAGTATGGGACACAGTCTCCCTCTGCTACCTGTGGATCTAAGTGTATAACTCTCAGCTCCTTCTCCAGCACCGCGTCTGCCTGTACACCGACATGTCTTGCCATGATGATAAAGGACTAAGCCTCTGAATCTGTAAGCCAGCCCAATCAGATGTCTTCTTTGTAAGAGTTTCCATAGAGCTGATTCAATTCCCAACACCCACATAGTGGCCCACAACTGTCTGTAACTCCCTTTCCAGAGTTATAGGCTAAACACCTATACTATACAATAAACATAAATAAATTGCTCTTAAAAATGTATCTGGTGGCTGGGGATGGCTCCATGGTGCAGTGCTTGTCTCTCAGGCCCTGGAGTTGATCCCCAACACTAGGAAAAAGAAAACGTCCATCTGAACAAAATGATAAGGTCTCGAAGATCCTGGACCAGGCCTGGGCACACTGTCTGGCTTTGAATCTAGTGTTGCTGAGGCACAGTCATTATGGGCTGTGTACTAGTTACGATGTTTGCCTGCTGTGGTGGCAAGAGGGAGCTGGTTACAAAGAGAAAACTGTTCCCTGGCTGTCTCTTTTTTAAACAAATAAATTGTATTTAAATTAGAAACAATTGTATTTTACATATCAATCCCAGTTCCTTGTCCCTGCCATGCCCCCCATTCCATTTCCCATTGACTCCCCAGACAGGGTGAGGCCTTCCATGAGAGATCGTCAAAGTCTGTGACTTCATTTGGGGCAGGACCTAGGCCCTCCCCTGTATCTAGGCTGACAGAATATCCTTCCACAGGGAATGGGCTCCCGAAGTCTGTTCGTGCACTGTCGATACATCCTTGTTCCACTGCCAACGGCCCATAGGCTGCCCAGGCCTCCTAGCTGACACCCATGTTCAGGGGGCCTGGTTCGGTCCTATGCTGGTTCCCCATCTTCAGTCTGGGGTCCATGAGCTCAGGTCAACTGTCTCTGTGGGTTTCCCCAGCATGCTCTTGACCCCTTTGCTCATCACTCCTTCCTCTCCACAGCTGGATTCCAGGAGTTCAGCTTAGTGCCCCTGGCTGTCTCTTTAAGGAAGCCTGTGACCTCTGGCCAAGGACACAGCTTAAGATGTGAAGAATGTGGGAGTCACGCCGGTTTTCAGGCTGGCTGGGCAGAAGGCCCTTCCAAGCCCATCAGAGAACATTTCTGGCACTCTGCAATCAGCCTTACCCTGCGCACAAGCAGCAGTGCGGCCCATTTTCCACCCCACGTCCCCAATCCTCCTGTTCGGCTGCTCTCCAGTTTTTTCTCTCATTTTTGGTTTTCCAGGTGCATAGCAGAGTATTGATATCATCTCTACCCCCTCCCCCACCCTCCTACAGCACCCAGTCACAAGCAAGAGGTTCTACCAACCTCTACCATGTGTTTGGCCAGAGGCAGTAAGTTGATGAAGAGAGAAAACCAAGATGGGGGGTGTTTGTTTCCCTGGCTCCTGTTCCCCTGGTAGCCGCCTCCCTCTGCCAAAGGCTGTGGTTAGGCCCTTCATTCTGCCTTGGGCCACACATTCTGAGGTCGTTCTCTCCAGGGTCTTTCAGACGTCAGAGGCTGATGGTTTCCTGCCGTAACCTTCCTTCCCAGGATTCGACTACTCTGTTTCCTAAACCTTGATCACACTTTGTAAATACCAATTGTATTGATTATAGATTGCTAATGCAAAGAAATGCCCTGAATTAATATCTTGAAAAGAAGACATTTATGGGGTCTGGGGTGCTGGGTAGAATGCTTGCCAAACATGCACAAAGCCCCGAGTTCAAGCCTCAGCAGAACATAACCCTCTAACACGGCACTTGGGAGGTAGAAGCAGAAAGATCAGAAGTTCAAGGTCATCGTCAGCTCCTAGAGAGTTCAAAGGTCAGCCTGAGCTGTATGTGATCTGATCGAAAGGACAATAAAAAGTAAACATTTATGAACTCACATAGGTCTGAGGGTGGAAATCCACTAATGGTTTTGTGGGGAGGGGTCTGCCTCCCACGCTCGTGACACTGTAGTCAAGTATTGGCCACAGTCATCTGAAGGCTTGAATGTGCCTTGGGGACTGACCACCAGATTGCTATGACTCAGATCTTCACTGTCCTGCAAAGGCTTGTTTGCCGGGCTAGGGAGATGGCTCACTGGTACAAACACTTGCTGTGCAAACCTGATGGCCTAAGTTCAAGCCCAAGAACCCGTGGGAAAAAGAAATGTGGTGATGCACATCTGCAATCCCAGAATCCTAGGGCAAGGCGGGAGGTAGAGACAGGGGAGTCAAGTCAAAGCCTGGAGCCTGCTAAATTGGAGTATGCAGAGAGGCAGGGACAGCAAGAGGAGCTCTGGCTCAACAAGCTGGAAGGAGAGAGCAAACTCCCGAAAGTTGTCCTCTGACCTCTGCATGCATACTGTGGAGCATAATGCATGCACACACACACACACACACACACACACACACACACACACACACACGCACACTCACACTAAATAAACAAAAATACATGACATGGCTCAGCAGGTAAAGGTGCCTGTCAGAGTCTGATGATCTGACTTTCATCCCTGGGACCCGCATGGTAGAGGAGAGATCCAATTCCCACTAGTTTTTCCCTGACTTCCACACATATGCCCTGGTACACCTGCGCTTGCGCACACGCACGCACGCACGCACGCTCGCACGCACGCTTTAGAATGTAAACAGAGTGCAGAGAATGTCCTTAAGTAGATGATGAAGCTGCTGGAGCATGAAGGGGCCAGGAGCACATGATCCTGTGTCCTGTGCTGAGGGGATTGAGGATTGACTGTGTAGACCTCTTTCCTTTCCCCATTACTCATTAACTAAGATAGTAACACACCCTGTTGGTCACCAGAGGGAAATGAGACCCAAGATTCTCACTGAACCTGCCAACATTCTCAGGGCATAGACTAAATTCATACAGAGAGGGTTAGGAGGAAAATCTGAGGAGAGGACAGCCCTGCCCAGGAGAATTTCCCTAGCTCAGATCCATCAATCCTAATCAAAGGGTGACCAGCCAATCCAGAGAGCTGCGGGAGGGAAAACCAAGACATATTACCTAGTGGTGGAATAAATGTCAGCCTCTGAAGGGACAAAGACTTAGGTCCATTCAAGATGCAAATATACTGTGAATATACATGAAGGGGACACAGAGAAATCTTATTAGTTAGGATTCTCCAGAAAAACAGAAACAATGAGGAAGGAAGGTGAGGAGAAGAAGGGAGGATGGTAAATGGAAGGCGGAAGGGAGGGAAGGAGGGAGGGAGGGAAGGAGGGAGGGAGGGAGGGAGGGAGGGAGGGAGGGAGGGAGGGAAGGAGGGAGGGAGGGAGGGAGGGAGGGAGGGAGGGAGGGAGGGAAGGAGGGAGGGAGGGAAGGAGGGAAGGAGGGAAGGAGGGAGGAGGGAGGGAGGGAGGGAGGGAGGGAGGGAAGGAGGGGAAGGAGGGAGGGAAGAGGAGGGAGGGAGGGAGGGAGGGAGGGAGGAAGGAGGGAGGGAGGGAGGGAGGAAGTACTGTGGATATTTATATGGGAAATTCATTTGCAGGATTACAGAGGCCAAGGAGGCCCACAACATGTCACCAGTGAAGGCGAGGAAGCAGGAAATCCAGTGGTGTAACAGTCTGGGTACAAAGGCCTAAGAACCAGGAGTCCGGGTGTCTTGGAGCAGAAGGGCAAAGTTCCAGCTCAAGAATTTCTTCTCCCCACCTTGTCCCAGCAGACCCTCGTGGACTGGGTGGCTTCTCCTCAGTGGAGAAGGCAGGGCACTTTTACACAGTCTTCATGAGCTTCTAGAAGCATCCTCGTGGACATTCTCAGAAATAATGTTTGACCAGCTCCCTGTGCATCTTAGGCCAACCAAGTTGACACATGTTGTTTTAGCTGAGTTGTTCTATTTCCCCACAAAGAACCAGGAGTCAGATGTTGGGGTGAGAAGCCAAGATACAACAGCTGACCTTCCTTTTTAGCCAGAGAAGCAGCAAGAGAGCGCCTCTCCATCCATGCCCAAACAAACGCCTGCAAATCTCTAAGTTCCTACCTGCTCCTGTGTTTCTTTAACCGTCTTCCCAGGTCCTCTGTATTGAGATGGCTGATTCTTGTCAATTTGTCACTGACTCTGCCCCCTGATCTAAGATTGTTAATCTTATTAACAGTCTTGGAGTTTCCCAAATGTGATCAAATATCCTATAACATTTCTCCCTTTTTGTCTAAATAAAAAGGAAAGGTTTTAACTCTGACACAGTAAAGCTATATACAATAAGAACAATTATCAGGAATTGTCTAAATGAAAAGTCATTGTGTTCTTAAAATTACTTCCTTTTGTTTGGGGGTGACAGCCTCTTGAGGGAACCTTGAGAAAATTGGGATAACAGTCAAGTCCTGGGAGAGTCATCTGCATCGTTTGTTGTCCCCTCACAGAGAGGGGAAAGTGCAGGGCTTATCTGAAGTCCTTGCTGGAGTAGTCTATGTGGCTGCACAATCTTCACTAAGCTCTTCGAAGTTATCCCTAACAGTTTGTACTCTGAAGCTGATCAGTGAGTGGTGTTTGTCAGCTTAGTGGGGTTACCACAATCCAGGTGGATTTATCATTGCCGGGCCCCAACATCTTGTTGGAGATCTCAAAGGCTACTGCTAGGCATGGTCATGGTTCACTGTAGAAAACGTAAACATTTTAAATGCCATATATAGCAGATCTCTGAAGGTTAGAGTACCATAATCTATTAAGTACATTCAGGGTACACAAACTTAGTTCCTAGTTACTTGCTTCAGACTCAAGCCCAAAAACACATACAGGAAACTTAGATGAAGCTTATTTCTAGAATTAGTAGTTTGTAGACCACAAATAAAGTTTATATATGCATAAAAATCTTAGAGATTTAGAGGCAATATTTGTATCTTAAGGAAAGTTTTAAGGAGCCCAAATGAAACAAAGGATTATGAGATTAGTGGCAATAGAATGGTCCCTTCATTTTGGTTTTCCTCTGCCCACAACGGGTTGCTCTTTTAACTCGAGACAGAGATTTTGGATTTTTCTTGAACAAGCATGCTTAGATTTAGAGAAGGAGAGAGGCATGCTTTCATTCCAAAGCCAGCTTTGATTTTTAATTGAGTTGGAACCACAAAAAGACCATTTCTCTCTATGTCTGTAGAGAGCAGCAAAAAACAAGCATGTGGGAAGATTTATGAAATTCTACCCTGTTAGAGGTGAGCTGTGCCCTTAGGCCAATTTACTCTTTTTCTTGGAATATTTTCTCTTGATGAGTCGTCCCTCTTCAGATGCTTCATTTGTCTAGTGGTCTTCCTTAGTTGGATGCTTTTAATCTCCTGGAAAGACAAAAACAAAACCCTGCCCCAACCCTAACTTTGGGGAGTTCCTTTTTTGGCAGATTATATCTTTGTTAAGGCAAAATGATATTGGGCAACAGAAAACTTATTATCTTTTAATTAAAAATATTTGTTTTGAAATTTTGAAATTAAATGTACCTTGGTATGCATGTGTAAATAAACCTATGTTCCTCTTTCTTCTCTATCTCTCTTTATATATATATATGTGTGTGTGTATATATATATATATACATATAGATAAATAAATATATATATATATGTTCAAAGTTAAAGGTTATTTATTCTTAGATCACAAAGGACATTCATTTTGATTTTAGCCTATTTTTTAGGTAACCCTGTCGAGGGTTTGTGGAATAATCTGTAAATATGGCATGTTACTTCTCTAATGTGCAAACATACAAATTAGGAGCTGTATCTGAATTTTGTGCCTGGAGGTAGGATTAAAGGTGTGCACCACCACCACCACCACCACCACCACCACTACCACCACCTTGTTTACTGTAACTTTAGAATTTGGAAAGCAGCTAACTTATAGAGCCCCACCTGTCTCTACTGTGATTAAAGACACAGACCATCACTGCCCTGCTCAAATGTTTTATCCCAACTCCAAATTACTCCAACTCTTAGGCATTTATGAAACAAGCTTGAATTACAGTAATGCATTGGATTTACTTAAAAACTTTTATGATGGAGGATGTTCTTCTGTGTATATGTTTTTCTTATTGGTTGATGAATAAAACACTGTTTAACCAATAGAGGTAGGAAGATAGGTGGGACTATGAGACAAGGAGAATTCTGGGAAAGGTAGGCAGAGAGGTGCCACAAAGGGATGCCATGGAGAGACCGAGAGGATAAGACACACCAGGCATTCTCTGGTAAGATAAGGCCACGTAGAAATATGTATGTATGTATGTATGTATGTATGTTGTAGTGTGTGTGTGTGTGTGTGTGTGTGTGTGTGTGTGTTTATGGGTTAATAATTAAGACAACTATCCAATAAGATCCCTAGCCATTGGCCAATAGTTTTATAATTAAAATATAGTGTCTCTGTGTGTTTATTTGGGGCTGGGGTGTCGGGACCTGGCAAGACAAGAAACCTCCTGCAACAATTTTAAATTGCTTTACTGGATTTTTAATACCAAACAATAAAAATATCCTTCGTAGTTTCAAAGAAAACTCAAAGCTGCTGTACAAGATGGTGTGGGCCACATGGCAGTCTACATTTTAACATTCTAATATGGAATTGAGACATGTGTTTTAAGAAAACCCATTTTTCCTTTCACGCCAGTAAGGCGATTGTTCCTGTAATAAATTATTATTCCAAATTATTATTATTATTATTATTATTATTATTATATGGTTTTTATGCCTGATCAAATGAAAGGCATTTGTTAGCCTTATAAGTTAGTCTGAATTGAATGACCAAGCTATTTGAGGAACTACTGCTTCTCCTAATCAAGAGGTCTCTCCTGTTGGAATCTAAGCTTTATCAATTATATGGGCCCATAGCTTTTCTTCTCCTGTGGAATCAAAAGCAAAATCTCGTCTTTAATGCATATACTCATTTCCACTTTGAGGTCAGCATATCTTTAAAATACACAGGCTGATTTAGTTCAGAAGGTTCCCCTCCTATCTAGTGCCTCTCCACAGCCACGGCTCCTCTTTTCATTACATTTAAAGAATTTAAAGTTAATAAAGCACCGTGCAATTTACCTCTGGGGATCCTTATTGCAAAGTTTCATTTCTTTGAGTACCTTTTGGGTTACTTCCTGCAGGTAGTGGAGTTTATGTATACAAAGAGTAACAAGTGAGCCAAGAGTTGGTGGCACACGCCGTTAATCCCAGCACTCAGCAGAAGCAGGCAGATCTGTGTGAGTTCGAGGCCGAAGTGCGAGGCCGAGTTCGAGGCCAGCCTGGTCTACAGAGTGAGTTATAGGACAGGCTCCAAAGCCACAGAGAAACCCTGTCCAAAAAACAAAACAAAACAAACAAACAAAAAACAAGTAGAACATTTTCTTGGCTTGTTGCCAAGTGATAGAAAAATTTCACACCTTTGCTATTAACTTAGTATTTCTTCTGTAATTCTGAGGCATCTAGCATTTCCTACTAACAGCTGATCAATTTCATCATTACCTTGTGTTAGAGGGCCTGGTAGACCCATGAGGATCTGATATATGTTATATACAAGTGATGATTTCTATTTCTGATTATTTGTTGTAATTGAATACATAACAAAGTTAATTCTGAATTGTTTGGAATAAGTTAAGCAGTTTCAATATGTAAAACAACTCTTTGTGCATATTGAGTGTCTGTAACTATATTAAGGGTTTCTGGAAAATCTAACAAACACCATGAGAATAGCTTATAATTTTGATTTTATTTTGAACTGAATCATGGAACTCTGAGCTACTTTGCTTATTTTTCCTGACTTATAACATGCCTTTCCTTATTTATTTGCATCAGTATAGAATATAGGGGCTCCAGGAATTGGTGTTTCTTTTATTATATTAGGGAGAATCCAATTAGTTCTTTTTGTAAACTGAAGTCTCTTGATTTGGAGATATTTGTTGTTAATCTCTCCCAAAAATTTACTGTAAGCTCTTTGCCAGGGATCATTTTCTGTAAATAATGAGGAAATGTCACCATTAGTAAAAAGTACCACAATTTTTGCTGGGTCTATTCCTGCTAATTGATGAAATCTTAATTTTCCTTCTACATAGGTCTTTAATGTTTTACTCTACTGTGTGGTAAAAAAAAAAAATCCATTCTAAGAAATTATCTTCTCTCTGCGTAAGAATCTCTGTAGGAGAATGAGTAGAAGGTAGAATGATTAGGATACAACCAAACATCCTGTAATTTCTCTTCTTCTAGAGCCAAGTCTCACTCAGCTTCAGGGGATAATTTTCTTAGACTCAGACCTCTTTCCTGAATTTTCAACCTTTTCGCCAGCATTTAAGGTTGCTAAACAACATGGAGCCAAGGTGGGGTCACCAAATCAAGCTGATTTGCAAACCAGCATACTGGCCTTTGCCAATAAATAGGTCTTGGGAAATATCAATACCTCTAGCACTATTTCATTGTTCTCTGGCCCTAGCTTCCTCTCTCTACCATGTTCTTTCTCCATTATAAATAATTTAACATTTGCTTCACGCAGGGTGAATACCATATGAAACAACCACTCCCTTAAATCTGGTCAAATCTGGTCAATTCTGGTATTTCTACAGCCTTCCATTTAGTTCCTGCATAACCTTGGAGGTGTCTATTGTCTGCTGGTCACTCTTGTATAGTAACTGGATAAACTAAGGTTGGCTTTCTAATAACCTTGCCTGCCCCTCTTCATTTTCATCCTGCAGTGGTGTTCTAGGTTTTTGTCTAAAGGAAGTTGACTGCTAAACTTTGCCAAGACAAGGTAGGCCAGTCCTTCAAAATCCTGCTTCACAGAAAATCTGTCAGATCTTCTGGGCCCATAGGCTGAAGATGGATGCCCCAATATTGCAGAGGAAATGTGGGTGACTGTCCAGGCAGCCAGCTGTCTCTGTCAACTTCTATAGCTTTGGAAGTTGCTTGCTTTTCACCCCCTGTTTACTCAGCATCCCCTGACCCAGGGAAATTTAAAAAGAAATAAAAACAAAAAGGAAAAACAATATATATATATATATACACACATATATATTAATTAAAAACAAATAAAATATGGCAAAGCAAGCACAAACACTTTGCTCCTCTGCCTTTCCCACTTCTCCATCACTCATCCAAGCAGCTCTACCTGTGAATGTTCATCATGTTGTAAGTTGCTGGTCAGGTTCAAGGCCTCTGGATTCTGGTACACCATCAATCCTGGACCTCAATGACTCTCCTTTGGTTATCCTGCTGTTGTCTGAAGTCATGGAGATTCCGCAGATAGGGTTCCACACGACCAGTCCCTTTGCCGCCTCCAGAAGGTCACAGATGGGGTAGATGTTGGGGTGGGCCAACTCAAAGCCCTGCAAGTGTGCCTGGGTGGCAGTCCTGGCCCCTGGGATCATCTCTCCCATCTTGGGTTATTCAGGGCCCCGATATTCCTGGGTTGGTGGGGAGCAGGGCCAGCTCAGATTGGTCCTTATACTTCAGCATGTTTCAACACATAGTTTGCATAGGCTGCTGTGGTGACACAGGCAAAGGACATCAACACACATCCTAACTACAGCGGGACCACAGGCCCAGACATGGCTCTTAGGGACAGCTTGGGCTTGGATGCCATCATGGCCCCGGGTGACAGCGCAAGCCTCTTAGTTCAACGTAGACTCAGCAGCAGCATGGACCCTCCCTGTACTCCAACATGGCCCCAGGTGGCAGCTCAGACCCCAGGCATCTTCTCTGCCTTCAAGGGTAACAGGAGCCACAGACATCAATGCAGACTCTGGTTGCAATAGGACCACAGCCCTCAGCAGCAGGAGAACACAATTGTTTGTTCGTTTTGAGACAGGATCTATGTCTCCATGGCTATCCTCGTGCTCAGTATATAGACCAGGCTGGCCGGAACCCGTGGGTCTCCACCAGCTTCTACCTCCTGTGGTTAGACATTTTGTTACTTTCAATCAACACATCAAAGTACCTATTTATTTTCTTTTTCCAGTCAGAGTTAATAAAAACTGCTGTTTTAATTGCTCTCAACTCTTTTGTTTTTTGGAAGGAATCAGAATTTGATTATGTGATGCATTTGGAAATTATCAGTTTAATTTTATTCATATCTTAAAACATTCCATCTCTATATTTATTCAAAGATTTATTTTTATGTGTAGGAACGTTTTCCCCCCCTGTACATATGTATGTGTAGCAATTCGTGCCTGGTGTCTACAGAGGCCGAGAGAGGTGTTGGATTCCGTGCACAGGAGCTGCTGGGAACTGAACCTGGATCCTCTGCAGAGCACGGCTGAGCCATCACTCCAGCCCTTGACTCTTTTTTCTCTTTGAGACTGTATCACCATGCCCAGCTGTCAAAGTTTGTGTAGCTGCAGAGTGGAAGTCCTCAAGGTCAATGCCATATGCTGGGCTAGACAGGGTCTTTCTCAGACACAGAGTGACATTGAATCTCATTCAGAACTCAGTCTCATCTTGCATACACACTGACTCCTGTTGGGAGGGGGGTTCTCTGCTTCCTCCCCATGATTAGTTGTCAGTGAGCCCAGGATGCCTGCTTCTGCCTCTCAAGTGGGATCACAAGCCTGTGCCACCATGTCAGGTTTGTGTCGCCTGGGGGAGCCAACCCAGTACTTCCTACAGGCTAGGCGAGCCCTCCACCAGCCCAGCTGCACCCGCAGCCCGTCTGTATGTCTCAGTCTTCCATGGTTCCGCTGTCACGGAGAGTTAGTGCTGCGGGAGGTGAAGGATGCCAGTTCCCCCCCTCACCCCCCAGATTGCACCGGGCTGGTTGGGAGGCAGATGAAATGCAAAGCTGTGACACAGCCGCTGCTGCCGCCGTGGGAAGTTCGTGACACGGCTTCCCAGCAGCAGGCTCTGTTCTGGGAACCATGAAGCTGCCATGCTGCTTAAAGCTCGACTCAGTCAGCCCAGAACCGGCCAGGGGAGGGCAGTAGCTCCTTCCTCCAGATTCTTGCCCACCCCCACCCCCAACTATTCGCCAATCCACATCCCATGGCTTCTACCTGAGCTCTGGAATGCCACCCCCTTCTGCTAACGCCCAAGTATCGTCTTCTGTCGGAATACCCCCCTGGCCACCGACTGGGCTCCTTGCCAGCATCCCTGCTCCATCCCATCTTCCTGTCAGCTGCCAGAGATGCTATCATTAAAATGTTTGAAAATTCAATTCTTAAGATTAAGGACTCCTTTTCTCCCTAAGCCCTGCGATACAATCAAACTCAAAGAGTTTGGCATAAGGTTCAAGGTGTTCTGTAATCTTCCCCGAGGTCCCTCCTGGCTCCTCTCATTACCCGCCCAGGCAGGGTTCCGGCATTGAATGAACCTGCCTGCCCTGCCAACGTGCTGTGAATTGGCCAGCACTCTCATTTCCCGGCTGCCTTTGCCTCTCCACTGTCACCTGGCAATTTTTCTTCTGCTCATCTTCTTATCTGACTAGAATTGTGCTCAGAGGCTGAGGATGACCTCCAGGAGTAGAGTGCTTGCACCAGGCGGGGTTCAGTTTCTGGCACTGCATGGCCTGGGTGGTGGCGCATGTGTGTAATCCCAGTACTTGAGAGGTATAGGCAAGGGCATCAACAATTCAAGGTCACCCTGAGCTGCAAAAAGACTTGAAGCCTTGGCTTTGTGAGACCCTTACTTAAACAAAACAAAACAAACAAACAAACAAAAAAAAAACAAAAAGGAAGGAAGAGGAGGAGGAAGAAGGGAGGGAGGAGGAAGAAGGGAGGAGGAAGAAGGGAGAAGAAATCCCATCTACTTGCCCGCAATTGTTCAATTTTCTATTAAAACCCTTGACAAAGGAGCTAGAGAGACGGCTTGGCAGTTAAGAACACTGACTTCCAGAGGACCCGGGTTTGGTTCCCAGCACCCACCTGGTAGCTTACTATAGAGAGCGGCGAAGTGCCCCGCCTTAAAGATGGCACTGGCTTCCGCCTTCCACCTCCCCAAGGGTGAGCGCTCTCTGGCTAAACAAGCCCTTAATTGGTTAAGTCTGTTCAGCCTTTCTGCTTCCGAGTTAGAGTAGCCTATCTTCAGGGTCCGCGTGGCTCACTGGGGTTGGTTAGCGCAAGGAGATTTAAGCCTGTGCAGGGGTCCCCGTGGTCTCCAGGTCAGAAGAAGCATGTTTCAAGGATCCTGATTAAAACTGCATGAAGAAGATCTTCCTGGAGTCGCGTCTTCCTTGCTGGCGAGGGTCAGGCGCGGCACAGCTTACAACCACGGAGAACTCCAGTTTCAGCGGGGTCAGACACCAACATGCTTATCGGGCCTCTGTGGGCACTGCATACATGTGGCACACAGACACACGTACAGGCAAAACAGTCATGCATCTGAAAATAAAGATTTTTAAAAATAAAACAAAGCCCTGCGTGGTGTGGCCCGATTGTGAAGGAGGAAAACCAGTCAGAATGAAAACGAAGAGGGGAAACAGAGGCAGGGACCACCTGCAGGAAATGGTTACTTAGAGCGTCTGGTCCAACAGCTGCAGGCAATTATCCTCCGTACAGAAAGGCACACAGGCCGACGTGTGCACTCGTTAAGTGCTTAGGTAAGCACTCCTGGCTGCAAACAAAGAATTTCTCTTTTTATCCTCTTCATCTGGACCCCTGAGGCCCGCCAATGATGGATTGGTTAGAAAGTGAGGAAACGCCCGCCAAGACTCTAAAACCCCTGTGCAGTGGCGGGGATTCGCGTCTTTTCCAGTCTTCTCCGCTGAGCCCCGAGCTAATGTTTCCTCTTGTGGCTCCTGGTGTCAGTTTGCGGTGCTCCCCTGTCACAGAGATGAAGGAAGGAGGAAAATGAAAAAGTGTGTCCCACTTCTGCTTTCTTTCTGCTTTCTCTACTCTAACATTCCCCGAGGGGACACCTGCTGAGTTTGGACCCTGAACTTTTACCTTAGGGGCATAAGGTCTGAGCTGCACAGAAATCTCACTGCTTAAGAGCTCCGGCTGCGCCTGCGCCATCAGAGGACTGGGGTTTGATTCCCACCACCCACACGGTGGCTCCCAATTGTCTGTAACTCCAGTCCAGAGGGCATCTGATGTCTTCTGCCTACTCTGGCACCAGGCACACAACCCAGACAAAAACGATGTCGAAACTCTGAAGTCAGGCATGGTGGTGCACACCCACTGTCCCAGCTTAGGAGACAGCGGGCCTTGAGTTTGAGGCTATTGGGCGACTGTGAGGGTTGATCTACTTCAACGGGAAGCGTCTGAGCACGCCTCTGGTGGATTATCTTGAAAGTGTTATTTGAGGGGGTGGTACTAATGTCTGGTTTGTTGTCCCGTGTTATAGGAGGAGAGTGAGCTGAACTCAGGCACTGTCATACTTTGCTCTCTGGGCGTGGCTGTAATAGCTCGGGTTGCCCCATCTTCCCCCCAGTGATGGACCATAACCCTGAACTGAAAGGCCCAGTCGGCCCTTTATCCCCTAAGTTCTTTTTGTCAGGATATTTTTATCACAGCAACAGAAAAAGCAACTAACAGATCTCGTTCTAAAAATTCAAGCAAAACTCCTCTCTGAGACTTTTCTGCCAAAGGAATTTGGAAACATGGTCTCCTTCCGATAGGAATGCTAGAATAGCAGGTGTAGAGCAGCAGGTGCGACAGAGTGTGAGCTGATGACGTCATCCGAGCTTGGACCCAGGAGCTTTCCAGAACCTGGGCAGTTGATGGGGGATGTAATTCAGTATGCTGTGAACATATGTTTCTCTTATCGGTGAGTGAATAAAGCTGTTTTGGCCAATGGACAGGCAGGATTTAGCCAGGTGGGAAATCCAAACAGGGATAGAGAAAGGTAGTAGGCAGAGTCAGAGAGATGCCAGGTAGCTGCCCAGGAAGTAAGAGGTCCAGGCATCATTGGCAAGCCAAGACCATATGGAGATACACGGATTAATAGAAATGGGTTAATAATTAAGAGAGAGCTAGTCAATAAGAAGCCTGAGCCATCATCTAAACAGTTCATAATTAATATAAGCCTGGGTGTCTATTTGGCTGAGGGACCAGGTGGCATAGAAACTTCCATTTACAAGCATTGCATCTGAGTCTCCACGTATGGAGTTTTAGTAAAAAAAAAATTCATATCTGTATGTTACCTTGCATAAGGTAACTCACTAGGAATGAGGAATAA
The DNA here is from genome assembly GCA_030556225.1 of Cricetiscus sungorus. Classification (NCBI taxonomy): domain Eukaryota; kingdom Metazoa; phylum Chordata; class Mammalia; order Rodentia; family Cricetidae; genus Cricetiscus; species Cricetiscus sungorus. The sequence continues at coordinate 3,221,836 of JANBXA010000395.1, read as the reverse complement.
AACCCACTCTCAAAGTTTATGTACCTTAGCTCATGTATGTTCATGCATGTATACATGTACATGCCACAGCATGAGCATGGCAGTCAGATGATAACTTTTGGGGGTTGGTTCCCTCCTTCTAACTCCACATGGGTTCCAAGGACCAAACTCAGACCATTAGACTTTACATGGCAAGTACTGTTACCCGCTTTGCCAGCCCACCATCTGGCTCTCAGATGAACAGAGAGCAATCCAAGCAGAGATGGTACTGGAGAACCCACCTGGGCGTCCAAAGACCTCCCTGGAAGGAGAGAACTCTATGTAGGGGGTTTGGGGACAATGACAATTCCGGAGCCATTTTGGGGAAGAAGAACCATAGAAGAGACAGGACTGACAGGAATAAACTAGTTCTGAAACATCTGCCTTAGACCACAGGTCGTCACAGCACGACGGTGAAGCTCTGAGGTGATGCAGAGAAAATGGTGTGGAGAAATGCCATGGAAATAAACTGCAGGACCAGGCAGGGGCCATTAGGCAGCATGTCCAGGATGCTTGACGACCCTTTGCTATAGTTTAAGTGTTGATCACCACCCCCCCCACACATATCCTCACTCACACACACACACACACACACACACACACACACACACACTTACACTCCCACTCACATACATGTGCACTTACACCCCCCACTCACACTCACACACACACACTCACACACACACACCCTCTTACACTCATACACTCCCACTCACATACACATGCACTTACACCCCCCACTCACACTCACACACACACACACATACTCCCCCACTCACACTCATACACACACACTCACACATACTCCCCCACTCACACTCACACACACACACTCACTCACACATACTCCCCCACTCACACACACACACACCCCACACTCACACACACACAAACACTCACACACACACACACACACTCACACTCACACAATCTGTGGTAGAACTTTTGAGAAATGAGGCCTTGTGGGAGGAAGTTAGGTCATTGGGCCCACGCTCTAGAAAATACTGTAGGACCCAGTCTCTTCCTTTCTTTTTGCTCCTCATTCACTGTGAGGGGAGCAGTTCACTCCACCCTACATGCTTCCTCACCCCAGGTCCCAAATCTGTGACCCTCAAAGTTCTATGAGCCAAGCTAACCTTCCTTTCCAGGTTAATTACCTCAGGTATTTTGTTACATCGACAGAAAGCTGACTTACTTTCTCTGTTCTGTAGTTCTTAAAGGACAGTCATGGCCAAGTCCAGTTTCTTTCAAGGATTAGCCATGTGAAGTGTTTGCTGAGCTGCCATGGAGAGCATGGCCCCACAAGCCATCCACAAGACACCAAAGAGCACAGAAGACGCTAGATTCTAGGATACCCCTCTAACCCACCTTTTACTGGTTGGGGAACTTCTCTCTCTCTCTCTCTCTCTCTCTCTCTCTCTCTCTCTCTCTCTCTCTCTCTCTCTCTCTCTTTCCGTGTGTTGCAAAGATGCTGTGGGGCTTAGTAACTGCTCCTAACAGCTAAGTCAAGCCCTGGCCTTCAGTGCTTTTCTCTGTACCCCATTGGCCCATCCAGGCACAAGCCCGGGCTGTCCCTTGGGGGGCAACTCCAACCGCCGGTTCTGCTGGACGAACAGTGTCTTTTATTTATGGTTCCAGCGATTTCTCTTGGAACCAGTTGATAAATTAATGACCTGTCTAAATTGCCTTCTGGCAAAATTTATTCAAATGAATGACGTATAGGTCAAAGGTGACATGGAGACCAGCTGTCCATGGTATGTACTTGAGGGGTCCCAGCTGCAATTTTAATTGGGCCTTCCCTGGAATGATCTCCATAATAATTTCTCCTGCCTCTTTCATTCCCTTAAGCCATTTCAGGTAGATGTGTTATTTTTAAGGGAATGTGGCCCCCATCAAGTATGACCTCATATGAAGGGGGCCACTGTGAACATCTGTGGATTTCCAGCTGTTACTTTTACCTGAGGAAAAGGGATGAGAAAGAAACTAGCTCCTTCGATTGTCGTAGGCATACACAAAGTGATGCGTCCGCAGGCGTGTCGGCCAGCCACGGTGTCTGTCGAACTGTTGGAAATGTGTAAGGCCAATCAGGTCAGTAAAAATGGAAGAACCTGGCTCCTGGAACCCAGGGTGGAACAGTCCATTGTTTTCTACTGGGATTACCACAACCATGCAATGCAGAGCTCGGGCTAATGCCTGAAACCCTGGCTCTGAACTGAGTCCCACTGGAGTCTCTGGAAAACGTGCTCCCAGGCTCCTTCTTGGCGATAGCAGGATCCTCCGGTCCACTCAAGCCCAGGATGGAAACCCCATTTCCTCCCTGACTTTGCTGTTCTGGGTTCCTGATGCCCCTCCTTCCCACCTGGTCCCCATGGGTAGTTCACAACACCCATGTTTGCTGCTGTCCAGGGAACCACAGAGTGTGTCCCCGTCCCTCCCCCCTCTTCTTGGCACAGGTAGAAGTCCCTAGATTGTGAGTGTTTTGAAGTACATGATACTAAACAAAATATGTAATATAGTGTAGCAATCACTACATCAGTAAGTTCTAACAGAGCTGGCTCCCAAGAAGGTGGGTGGGAGACACAGGTCTTGAACTCGCCTCCTTCAGGGCAGGGGCATCTGAGATGTGGAGGAATGGGGTTAGACCTTACGAATTCACTAGCCTAGGACTCGGAGGAGCTTGTTGGATGTAGAGCTGCTGCTATTGATGCAGTGCTCACACACACCTGCAGTGGTCCCACAGCAGAGTTAGCGCAGGCTAATAACACGCTGCGCTGAGGCCCTGTCTGTTGTAACTTTAAAAAGAGGCCCCATCCAACAGACCTCATGTGGAGGGATTGTTTTTATTAAAGGGAAAGGAAAAGGGGGGAGAGGAGGGAGGAGCCCGGCCTCTGGGGACAGGAGCAGCAGAAGAGAACAGAGAAGCAAGGTGGGGTTGGGGGGGGACAGAGAGGCAGGCAGAGAAGGAGAGGAACACAGACAGATGGAGAAAGACAAAGATGGGAGGTGGCAGGATCCTTTTAACAGGGAACATAGTGACTGTGCACAGGTGGTGCTCTTAGTGGCTGCAGAACCCCAAGGGCAGGCCAGGACAGATGCCTGAACACTAACACCATCCTTTCATGGTTTTTTATACCCACCTAAGCACGCAACTAATGAGAATGGGCTCAGAATCAGGCTGATGCAAAGCATAAAGGTCTGGAGTCCGCAAGTGAGACCAGGTCAGTCGTGCAATTATACCTGTGGGGATGCTGTCCTCTGGTAAGAATGCCTGATGGAAACTGAGAAAAGGATGTGGGGGGAAAAACAGTGGGCTTCCAAGAGGGGAACACAGAATGCTAGGAAACCCATAGATTTCACTAGAAGTACAGTTCGTAGCATAAAACCAATATTCTGTAGTGTGTGTGTGTGTGTGTGTGTGTGTGTGTGTGTGTGTGTGTGTGTCTGTGTCTGTGTTTAGTTGAGTCACTGTATTTGTGTAAACATTAGAGTAAATAGTTGTTTTCTGGAAGTACTCTGATCTTGAAGAAACACTGTGGAAAACAGTGATTATTGCGGTTTAATAAGGATCAGGATAAACAAATAGGCCAATAGATGTTTATTCAGGGAGAAATAACTCACAACACAGATGAACACCAGCAGGTTGCACCGGATGCTCTCCTCTCCACGTCCTGCCAGCGAGAGAGCATTCCCAGGCTCCTCCTCAGACCTAGTTCCATGGGTCACTTCCGCCCCTGGCCCCACCCCAATGGGCGTGGTCAGTGCCACAGAAGCAGACAAAGTGAATATCTCACTACACAGCGATTGTTTCCTGTGAGTTGTAAACTTGTTCTTCTGAGGGGTGTGACAACCTTTGCATGTCTTTGGTCACAGACACTTCCGGCACACCTGAAGCTCTTGGATTATTGGGTACTGCAAACACAGTAAGGACGAAAGCAGAAGGGGTGTGATACTCTGCTTTATAGAAACACATAGATTAGATTCGGGACCTTGCTACAACTTTATGTAACAATCGATAAATTGCCTTTGTATGGCTGTTCAAGGTTCAGTTCACTAGAGACTGGACCTTCCTGCTGCCGCACAGGCCTAAAACCTCCATCTTGGAGTGACTCCTTTCTTTGACTAACTCATGCAAAACAGAACACTCCCGACAGCGTGAGCATGCATGGAGAATGTAGGGGGCTGGCAAAATCCATACACTCCACTGAAATTACAACATCAGTGTTCTGCAGTTTGTGTGCATATGTGTTGATAGCAGAGGCCATCCTTAGCTGCTGGCTTACTTCTTTCAGATGGGCTCTCAGTGGGGCCCGGGGCTCACCAGCAAACTCCAGAGATCTGCCTGTTTCCCCAGTCCCAGCTCTGGGATTACATGCATACACCATGGTATGTTACGTGGAATCCAGAGATGAATTCAGGTCCTCAAGGAGCAAGCACTCTGTGGGCTCTATGTCTCAACACACACACACACACACACACACACACACACACACACACACACACACACACGGAGGTGGGGGAGAAGGTTTCTTCTTTTCTTGGCTTACCAAGATTAATAACTAGTCCCTAACACCCCGCACCCCCATACTCCAGCCCACCCCAATACTCAAGCCTCCTAGGAATTCCACATCCTTTGTGACAATGGAATTGGGAGCGTGTCTGTCCTCTTGCCATTAACCCCAGGCCAAACTCTCCTGCTCTTCTTTGGTTGGTTTGTTTGTTTGGTTTTGGTTTCGGTTTTTTGAAACAGGCTTTCTCTCTGTAACAGCCTTGTCTGTCCTGGAACTCTGTAGACCAGGCTGGCCTTGAATTCATTGAGATCAACGTGCCTCTGCCTCCCAAGTGCTGGGATTAAAGATGTGCTTGACCACCACCCTGCTCAACATAATTATTAGTATTATTGTGTTTCTGCCTTTTTCCAGTAGTACATGACTCAGAGGTTGAAAACTCCAACGGAAATGAAGATGTTATTGCAGCCTCTGGCTCCAGACCCCCAAATCCTAACAGGAAACGGCTAAGGGCAAACCCTTCCAGACAGTACCTGTACTGACTAGTGCACCCTTGACAACTGAGCTGTCTGTCTCACCAGTCCCTCTTCCTCTGTTTTCAAGCAGGATGGTAGAGTATTATGCCCACAGTGTGCGTGCGTGCGTGCGTGCGTGTGTGTGTGTGTGTGTGTGTGTGTGTGTGTGTGTGTGTGTGTTGCTTTTGTTTTGTTTGTTTGTTTGTTTAGATAGAGTCAAACTTCCCTTGTGGCCAGGGGTCCCTTAAATCCCTGGTCTCCTGCCTTTGTCTCCCAGGTGCTGAGATCATGGGTGTGCTCCCCAATGCCAGCTCTCTGGTTTATTTTACTTCAGTTGGGGGTCATTTTAGAGTTGGGTTTCCTCACTCTTGCCATGGAGGCTTCCTTGTCCACTCTATTAATCAGCGCTATCTTGTTGGATGTCTAGGTTGGTTCCAGTATTTTTCCTTCCTTAATTTTTGAGATGGGGCCTCGTGTGTCTCAGGCCAACTTTAAACTTGCGATCCTCTTGCCTTCGCCTCCCATGCACTGGGAAGCTAGGCATGCACCAGCACACCCAGTTGTGAACGTCGCTGGGCATTGAACCCAAGGCCACACTCATGTTGAGCATGCGGTACGCAGCCACATTCCCTGGCCCTCCAAGCTTCCGAGGGTCCGTTCCCAAGGTCTAGCCCGTGTCTGGCACTACCGTGGTTAGTTCCTTCCTCATGATGTTTGCCGAGAACAGAACTTCTGAGCAGTCTTTGGCACAGGAATGTCTGGGATACACTAGGCCCAATGCATAGGAGCTGTGCCCTGAGCTGTGGGCCATTGTTTCTCAGCTAGGAAAGAAGTGCTCGCAGGAGGAAAGTGCTTAGTTGTGAGGGAGGCAAGAATGGTTCATCAAGAATGACATTTGAGTTCCTGTGTACATGGGGTGGGAACATGCACATGCCATGGAACACATGAGGAGGTCAGGTTTTGTAGAGTTTTTTTCTCCCTCCGCCATATGGGTTCCAGGGATGGAACTTGGGTCTTCAAGTTTGGGAGCATGTGCTTTTACCCACTGAGCCACGTGACAAAGTCCATTCAAGTTTTAGTTTTATTTATGCCTATGTGTGTCTGCATGCCACATATGTTCGGATACCCTCAAAGGCCAGAAGTGGGTGTAATGAGATATTCAACCCACCCACACCTTTTGCACTGACCATACCCATTGGGGCGTGGTGACAAGTGTGGGCGTGACCTGGTCATCTAGGTCTGGGGTCCAGGGCCCCAGCACTGGCTCTTGCTTCCTGGTCGGAGACAGAGCATCTGGAGGCATCCTTGGGATGGGGCCATCTGTTTCTGGTGTAAGTGATTTCTCCCTGAATAAATGCCCATCAGCCTATTCGTTTTCCCAGATTTTCATTTATCCAGGGTAACTGGGTATTGGCTCCCCTGAAGCTGCAGTTATAAATAGTACTGAACCCAAGCCCTCTTAACTGCTGAGTCCCCTCTCCAGGCTCAAGATGATGAGATCTTGATGAACAGAAAAACTTAAAACAGGGTTTAACAGGGCTCCCTTCTCACCAAGGGAGGCCTGGCATGGCAGCATGGGCCCATAATTCAGTGGAAGCAAGCAGTATTCTCAACTACATTAAGTGAGACCAATTAATTAATTGTACCCCGGTACCACCCTCAAGTCTGCCCTGTGACTCTCAAACCTGCTCAATGATTTTCATTTATTGCGCGTTATTGCCTTGCAGGTGTGTCCAGCGCACAGGCCACATGCTCCCCAGGATAACTCAGAAGGAGACCCAAACACAGAGTCTTTAACTTGGTCGGGCATGGTGGTGTATGCCTTTAATCACAGCAGGTGGGATCTCTGGGAGTTCCAGGCCAGCCTGGTCTACAGCATGAGCTCCAGGAAAGACAGGCTACAGAGAGAGTCCTTGTCTCAAACAAAACGAAACAAAACAGAACAAAATCATTTACTTAAAACAGTGTGAAGCGGTTTTATGTTGTTGCAAGCTGCAATTTGTTCAACTCAATTGCACGGTTCTTGGGATGGAACGCTGTAGGTGATAGTGTTAGGACACTATGCCAACAGGCTGAAGACGCCTGTATGTAACGCACTGTTTTATTCTTGTGTTCCCCTCCTTCCCTGCCCCCTGCTGTTTCCCTGTGATGGTGGGGATTTCCCGTTGTCCCTTGCTGTGTCTCCAGCACTGAGTATGCTCGTCATGCTATTTCTTGAATGTTTTTCTTAGGGATTTATTTGTTATATCTTAAGTTAAAATGTCGAGCTCCAAGCAAAGGTTGGGGAAATGAAGGCAAAAAAATGGTTGTTTTTGCTTTGGAGTTGGTTTATGAGCAGGTATTATATGCACGTAAATCAAAATTGAGATGTCACAGAGGGTGGACAGAGTAACTCTCCATCCTGATGTATCTGAGAGACTTTTCCTATAGAGAGGATGGCTCTCCAATCGCTCTCTTAGCATTTTGCATCCCCTAGGTAGGGTGGGGCACTAGGATTTACTTCCTAGATAGAGCTTTATACACCTAGTACACTCACTAATCAGCTAAATGCAGCCTCTTCTTCTAAAGCCTGCAAATGTAAGGACTTCCCCTTATCTCTCTGGTTGCTACTGATCTCCACCATATCCTAGCTTTCCCTGCCCTGAGTGTTACGGTTAGGGTTTAGTAAAAATGCTGGCATTATTAAAAGACCTAAAGTTTGACTCAGAGCATTTCTCTAACATACACCGTTTCTCCTAATGTCCCATTGTCCTCTCTACAGGAGACACTGACACTGTTGCCTGTTGCTATCAGCTCTTTTATAAATTCCCTGAAATGCCCTATCTTTTTGTATATACCACCTTGTTATTCCAACCCTACAGTAATATGTCTGTTCCCCCCCCACACACACACACTCACACACACACTCACACACACACTCACACTCACACACTCACACTCACCACACACACTCTCTCTCTCTCTCTCTCTCACACACACACACACACACACACACACACACACACACTCACTCACACACTCAGCCACAGGGTTTCAGGTAGACCAGCTGTCCTCAAACTTGCTGTGTCACTGAGGCTGGTACTCAATTCCTTCTGCCCCCAGCCCCCAAGTGCTGGTGTTACAGACATACAATTACTTTTATTCCAGGTTTTAAGCTGGAAATGACCACTTGCAATTCCTTGTGAGACAACTCAGTAGTTTTGTCTCTTCATCATCCTGAGAGTCATACTTGAAATGAGAATGGGCACTTGGATTCTTACATATATTTGTTTATTTGTATTGTTGCTGCTGCTGGTGGTGATGGTGGTGGTGGTGGTGGTGGTGGTGGTGGTGGTGGTGTGTGTGTGTGTGTGTGTGTGTGTGTGTGTGTGTGTGTGTACTTAAGCCTTGACGAGTGTATAGAGAGATCAGAGAACAATTTGTAAGAGGGTTCTCTTCCTCTATCATATGGTCCTGGGGACTGAACTTGGGTCGTTGGCTTTGGCCACAAGTGCCTTTACCCATTGAGCCCTCTTACCAGCCCTTGTTTGTTTGTTGGTTCCTTTCTCTTTTTTTTCCTTTGAGACAGGGTTTTGTTATATAGTTAAGCAGGCTGTGGAACTCAAAGCAATCCTCCTGCCTCACTGTCCTTTGTGCTCACCACATACGGCGAGAATTATTATTTGTCATAAACATTTGACAAAATAGTTACACCACACTTGTGTGGTGCCTCCTGCTTGCAATGCCAGCGCTGGGGACACAGAGCAGGGGCTCCCTGGGGCTCACTGACTAGTCTGCCTCAACTACTTAGCAAACTCCAGGCCAGTGATAGGCCCTGTCTCAAAAATAAAACAAGATAACACCTTACAAACACTACTGTCTGGTCTCCACATACAAGCTTACACACGTTTGCAAACATGCTAACACACATGTGCACACATATAGATCTACACCTACATAAATAACACAGTCACTGTCTCATGTGTTGACAGATGCACTGTGGGTATTTTTCCATGGAAACTGGATTCTTACGATGTAGTAGGCCTTTCTTTTTTATATCAAAAGTTCCAAAGTCAGAAAGCAACTCTGATTTACAGTTTTGGGTGTTCCCTGGGTGTCCCCAAGGCATGCTGGCTCCAAGTGGGCAGATGCCTGCAGCATGAGGCAGGGATTTGAGGCTACCGTCTAGGCCTGCCTTGGCCAGCATCCCATACTCCACCCAGTGCCAGCAGATTTGCCCTCCAGCCTCACCCGCTGTGTCTGGAGGTGTGGCTCGCTCCTTAGGCTACCGCAATGCCGACCTGGACGACTCTGCAGTCTCTTATGTACACGGGTCAGAAAAGGTACCGTTTTAGGGCTGGAAGGTGGGGCTCTGGGACTAAGCATGTCTGAGGTCCTGCATTAGATCCCCTACAGCACAAGCAAGCAAACAAAGGAGCAACAAAAAGCTATTTAACCCGTTAAAGCCTACAGTTCAGTGGCACTGAGTCCACTCACACTGCTAGGCAGCCACTACCCAGTGCCTACTCCCCAGACTGAGGCTATGTACTCCCTCACTCCTCTCTCCCTCAGCCCAGGGCTCCGTTCCGTTGACTCTTTGTTGCTATGAATTTGGCCACTCTGGTTACCTTGGATAACAGGATTATACCAGGCTTTTTCTTTTGGGCCCACCCACCAGCCTCCACGACAGGGAGACAATATTAGCATTGAGTGCTCGGCTTCATCTTATGCTCCTTTCTTGCTAGCTCTTATAACTCAACCTGTTCCCAGTTTGCCTCGGGCTTTTTTACCTCCTTTTCTTTGTGTCTGTCTTACTTTGACTGCTTCTCTTGTCTGCTTGGCAACTACCCGGCTTCTGGCCCTGGGTGTGTCCTTCTCCTTCATTCTCTTCTGCTTCCTTTCTAGAGTCCTCCTCCTATTTATTCTCTCCACCTGGCATCCCCGCCTGTCCCTCCCCTCTTAGCTATTGGCTGTTCAGCTTTTTATTAGACCAATCAGGTGCCTTAGGCAGGCAAGGTGAAACCAATGCAACTCATCTTTACATCGTTAAACAAATGCAATATCAACAAACGTAACATGGAACTGGAGACGACCTCACCAGTTAAGAGCATTGACTGCTCTTCCAGAGGACCCAGGTTCAGTTCCCAGCACCCACACCGCAGCTCCCAACTGTCAGTAACTTCAGATCCGAGGGATCTAAAACCTTTACATCAATGTACATAAAATTAATAAAACAAAACACAATGTAACACATCTTTATATAATAGTTAAAGTGATATTCCACAACAGGGGAGCATACAGGTTATGGCCTCCTCTGATTGGCTTTTTTCACTTATCACCATGTCTTCCAGGTCCACACTTGTAGAGGCATCTGTCATCTGTCAGACTTACCTTTCTTTTAAAGGCTGTCCAATACTCTCTATATGAACACACCACATTTGCTTATTCGTGTTTTATCAATACAACAATAGGTTGTGTGCATGTTTTGACCATTGCAAATAATAAAATGGAGTTGCTGTATTTTATCAGTAGTTCACTTGGAGACATGAAGCCTTTATTGTAGAGTTTGGATCCCAGGTCGTAAGAGCTGCAGCCATGTTAGGGGGAGATGTAGTCAGAAAGTTCCATTCTGCTACACATCAGTTGCAAGCCATGGAGGGAGACGCCCCAGCTCTCCAACTACATAAGGTTCTGGGAAACTCAAATAAAATAACAAATATATAATAGCTGGAAAGGCAAAGACAGAGGGAAGCAGAAATGAAGTTGGAAGTTTCTTGAGTCCTCTTCCCAGCTCTGGGCTTGAGGTGAAAGACCCCGATAACCTTGGACCCCTTTCTCCGAGAGACAAAACAGAGGCCATTGGATGCAAGCGCAAGAGGCTATTTATTGCTCACACAGTACCTGTAGATGCTTCAGTGTTTTGGGAGACTGAGCGCACCGAGGCCAAAACTTCAGAGCATTATATAGGGTTTGGGCAGCGAAAAGCGGGCTTACAGAAGCAGATGCATGGTTACCGGTATTTTATTGGTCCACTCAAATAAAGCGGTTGGGTTCAGCCTGGGACAGAGTTGTTTGTTTGGATCGGGTACAAGGAATTCAGTTTTGACTATTTCAGCACTCTGGTGGTTTTGATAAGATGCTTCAAGGACCCTCTGTTCCCAGATATTGTTCTGCTGACTACAAATATCTGGTTGTTGGGCCAGATGGGTACATCTGATTCCCTCTTGTACTTGTCCCCACCTTGACCCTTTGCAAAAGCAGCTCAAGCGGGCAATGTGTATAGTGGGGGTCTTTCAGAGGAAACTAGTCTGGGCTACGTACTCAGTGAATGCCAAGTCAGCCTGTCTCAAAAAGGGCAAACAAGGAGAGCTTGGCAGTGCTTAAACGTTTGGACTGAAGTTTATTTCCAGCACGTAGGTCCCGTGGCTCCCAACCACCTGTAAGTCCTGCTGAGGGGGCCAACGCCAGTGGCCTTGCCAGGCACATACCCACTCAGCGACACATGACTAAAATAAATACCTTTTTAAAAGCTCAAACAAAAGACCAATCTGTCCCCGGACAGTGCTGTGTAACAAAATCTTTCCTGGGGAGTGTTGCACATATCTGCTCATCCCAGATAGGGAGCCCACAGCAGACCAAGGAACTGGTATCACTGAAGTCAACCTGGTGAACTGTAAGTGTGATTGGGGTTACTTGCAGGAGCAGGGTGACAGCTCACTAAAGCTGGGAACTGGAGCCTACAGTCATTTGGACACATTGAAAGTACCCATTCTAAGAGACTCACTAGTCTGAACTCTTTCCACCTGGTCTGGTCTCAGGATCTTCTTTGCAGCCTGGCTCTTCGGTTTGAGACAGACTGAACTTTCACAGTTTTCTCTCGCAGGGAGGGGCCTGGTGAATCTGGTCAGCTTCAGGGACTTCCTGAAGCTGTTTTGAGTTGTTTACCTTCCTGCTCTAGAAGTTTCCCTAGGGAGCCTCCCAGTGCAGGACGTTTTAATTATCTCTGTCTTCCTGATGTTTCTTTGTTTTTGAGATATGGCACTGAGGCAGCCCAGCTGGTCTCGAACTCACCTTGTAGCTGAGGTTGTCTTCAAGCTCCTGATCTTCCCCCATTCATTCCCTGGTGCTAGGACACCTGTATTGTCTTCAGTGTTCTTTGGAACTAATGTGATGTTTTTCCCCGCCTGAAGGTGACAGATATTTGATATTTCTGGCGAGAGTTCCTTCTTCACCTAGAATAGCAAAGGGTCTTAATTCTCACCTCACAGCTGTCCCCTGACTGTTAAGTCAAAGATTCTCTCAGGAAGAATCCAGAAGGACCTTCACACAAGCAGGGAGATCTGGAACTTGAGGCAGGAGGGAGAGACATTGTTTTTCATGCTGTACCTCTATTAGCTGTTTGTTAAGTCCCATTATTTTTGTTGTTGTTGTGTGTGTTTGTGTTTGTTTGTTTGAGACAGGCTTTCTCTGTGGAACCCTGGCTGGTCTTAGAACTTACTCTGTAGACCAGGTTGACCTTGAACTCACAGAAATCTGCTTGCCTCTGCTGGGATCAGAGGTGTGCACCACCACCTCCTGGCCCCATTGCTTTTAAGGGCATGACTAAGTACAAACTAAGAGTCACTGAGGGACAAAGGATTAAAAGTGGCTCTCCTGTTAGAAGACAGAACCAGCCCTAAGAAAACTTCTTGTGCAACCATTGATTTCTTCCCCAGCACTGGGTGTGGGGAAGTTTAGGGTCAACCTTGGATACACGGTGATTTCAGGGCCAGCCTAGGCTATAAGAGACCTTGTTTCAGATCATTAATAAGAAGAAAACCAAGATCTGTCAGGGTAGCTCACTTGCAAAGATGGCCCAGAAGTGCTCGGTGTGTGAGCATGAGGACCTGGGTTCGATCCCTAGCACACACCTAAAAACAAACAACAAACACACAGGTCCAGCAGCATATGCCTGTATCCCTAACACAAGGAAGCAGATATAACAGATAGTTTAGATGAGTCAATGAATTTCTGGTTCAATGAAAGTCCTTGTCTTAAGAAACAAGGTTGAGGGGTTGGAGAGATGGCTCAGCAGCTAAAAGCACTGGCTGTGTAGACATACGTTTCTGTCCTGTCTGGTCTTTCAGCAGGACAGCTCTGCACACAGAGGCTTATATTAATTATAACTGGTTTGGCCGATGACTCAGGCTTCTTATTGGCTAGCTCTCTCTTAATTATTAACCCATTTCTAATAATCTATGTGTATCCGTGAGGTCTTGGTTTACTGGAGAATGCATCCTATCTTCCTGGTAGCTACATGGCATCTCCCTGGTGACTCACTCCCTGGGTTCCTCTTCCCAGCCTTCTCCTACCTGACAACATCCTGCCTGTCCATTGGCTGAAACAGCTTTATTCAACCAATAAGAGAAACATATATTCACAGCGTACAGAAGGACATCCCCCATCATGGCTGCTTTTTCAGAGGACCCAGGTTCAATTCCCAGCACCCACAAGGCAGCTCACAACTGTCTGTAACTCCTGTTCCAGTGCATCTGACACAGACAGACATGTGGGCAAAAACCAATGCCCATAAGATACGAGAGACAGAGACAGAGAGAGAGAGAGAGAGAGAGAGAGAGAGAGAGAGAGAGAGAGAGAGAGGGAGGGAGGGAGGGAGGGAGGGGGGGGAGGGAGGGAGGGAGGAAGAGAGAGAGAGAGAGAAGCAAACAAGGTAGAGAGCAACTGAGGATGACCTTTGACTCTACTTATGTACAAATATGGGTACATGAATGTGTGTGTGTGTGCGCGCACACACACACACAAATATATACAAGTTTCAACCTACATCAAGTAACTTTTAACAAGACAAAGCATTGTGAATTTTGTAAAACTGGGTGAAAAGTTGCTTTTGCACCCAGGGAAGTTATGAAGCAGCCATGTAGCCTCCTTTTTTTAGGAGCAGAAAGTTTTGTGGCATTTTAGACTCAGTGTCTTGGCATCTTAACTTGGGAAATGCCTGTCTGTGATTTCCAGTACTCTGAGAGTGTGTGACATCTTTCCCAGGAAGCTTTGATCACAGCCATATTGGAAGGAAGAGCCCCTTTGCTTCCTGTGTTTGCTGTATGCCATTTACATGCTGCATGTGTGATACAATATGACTTTACGGCCACACCTTCTGTTGCAGGGGAAACATCACTGTTCTCGTTTTTTATACGAAATCAAGTGGCCTGGAGAAGCCCAGAAACCTGCTGAGCATCACACAGAAGCAGGATTTGAATGAGGTCTGCAGGATAAGAGTTTGACTCCCTCCTTGCTGGCCAGCCTGCCTGGGATTCCAGACCCAGGAAGGCATGGGTGGGCCAGCCCCAACTGGAGTCATTGGCACTGGGGGACATGGGTGCCTTTCTCAGGATCAGGGAGTCTTCCCTTCCACCACCAGCAGTGACCATGAAGATAACCAGGGTTTGCTCTCTCATACTCTTGTAGGGCACACTGAGGTCACTGAGGTCACCCTGCAAACAGGTGACCCTGCCTTGGTGCCTTCAAAAGACAATATGGAAGTCATATGCAATAATTCTAATATTATCCAAAGCAGATTCAGGGAAATAACTCTAAAATGATTTTCAATTCCAGTGCAAAGCTCAAACAACCAGAGAGCTCAATGGATCATATTGTTTTGTTGATGGTTGTGTCAGAGACCACTGATGTTGGTTCTCTTAGACACAGAGCCAGGTGCATGGAGGGGGTACAGGTGAGTGAGATACAGGCCTTCCCTAAGCAAGGTCAGCCGATCCTATGTGCAGTCATGAGGCCAACCTAGCTCCCAGGATTCCCTACCCAGCTTTTTCCCTATGTAAGGGATTCCTGGAGCCTTCCTGTGGGAAATCCATAGTGCTGCTTAAATGCCTTGATAGAAAGAGAACAGAATATTCTAGATGCATTTGCAAGAGTCTGGCTTCCCTGTGACTTCACCTGGTGAAAAACAGTTAAGTGTGTGTGTGTGTGTGTGTGTGTGTGTGTGTGTGTGTGTGTGTGTTTTGTGCAGAATAAGCAGGGCCAAGAATGTCAGTAGGATGGCTTAGTTGGTAAGGGTGCTTGTTACTAGGCCAGATGATCTGAGTTTAGTCCTCAGAATCCCACAAGGTGAAATTAAAGAACTGACCCCTGCAAACTGTCCTTTGATCCCCACACGTCCACGGCACACGTGTGCACACATAGTAAGTACATGCAAAAAAATTCAAAGTCTTGTCACCAGGTTAAGTAATGTGTATGATCTTCTGCCTTTTCAAGGTACTGGAATATTGCGATTTAATAAGGATCAGGATAAACAATTAGGCCAAACAGAAGTTTATTAAGGGAGAAATAACTCACAACATAGGCAGATGTACGCGGCGGGTTCCAGCGGATCCTGAGCCTTCCAGCGTCCACCACCAAAAGGGGCGGCCCGACCCTCTCCCAACCTTTTCTCCCAGCTCCCATCCGGCCCTGTCTCCGCCCCAATGGGCATGGCCTAAGCCACAGGTGCAGACAAGGTGAATATCTCGCTACAATTCCCCTTTTAGTCTAAAGAAAAGATTTGGGTTTGATACAAAACTATATACAAAACAGTGAATAACAAGTGTGCTCTAAGAAAAGGTAAACTGAGAACAAAACGACCTACATATCTAGTCCTAGGATGAAGACATAACGGAGTTTACAATAGAGTTATCCTAAGCTAGAAAGCTTAAGCCTAGTGCCTAATCTATCTAACTAGGAAGAGAGAATAATAGTTGTGATGGTTTAATCTACAACCTCATCAAGACCTGAGAAGGAAAATAGCAATACTAGGGTAGACAGGAAGTGCGGATGGGCAACTTCCAAAAGATACCTCGAAGACAGAAACAGCAAGCTACCTGGACAGTCACCCAAGGTCTCACAGCAACGTTGGTACAGCCAGTTTTGGCTAAGGCCAAGTGTACCTGACAGATCACACACAACCAAAGCAGGGAGGAAGAAAGGCTGTCTTACCCTGACTTGGCAAGGTTCAGCAGTCTTCTGTTTGTCTCCTGCAAGCACATAGGACCGCATGTCCAGATCAGTTGTCAAGGTAGGGGCAGTTCCTTGCCCAAGAGGCCATGGCCGAAGTGAGGGTGAACTCCAGAAGGAGCAACGACAGTGTCCAACATACTTTCGGGAAAGTGCATGGTGCTGTCAGGAGCAACAGTGTCTCATGTCAACAGAGTACTAATATTAAAACATTTAAATGCCGTGTTCTGCAGGTCTATGAAGTGATTGGAGATTAAGCATCTATTGCTGACTAATCTCATAGGCAAAGGAAACACGGGTGAGGATGATCTATAATACTCAGGAACTTAGCTAAAAACCTGATTAAAACTTCCTTGAGAAAAGCAAGGATACATACCTAAACAATATAATTATGCACATGTAAATTCCTAAAGTAGAGGTAGAGTAGAAATGTCTAGATAAGAGGGCAGCAAGATAAATATACTAAATTGTATCAATATACAAAATGTCTTGAACGCAAACAAAGTATACATACATAGAATATAGCGAGAATAATGTGCATAAAACATAAATGGAAAAATTTCACACAATATGACAAAATATAATATACAATTCTTCCAGTACATAGGTTACCACAGATAAGAATATATAACAGTGTAAGCTGAAATACTAATATCTCACTCTTACTAAACAATTCACAAGAAGGTAGGCCAATCTACCTATATCGTTCACGTGGAACTACTTAGATAAGTAGAAATGGGTTAATAATCAAGACAGAGCTAGCCCATAAACAATAATGGTAACTGGCCAACAGGATTGTATCAAATACAGAGTCTCTGAGCGTTATTTGGGGCTCACGTGGCGGCAGGACCATGGTGACAGGACCCGCTGCGGCTGGCAGGAACAACCTGCCATTACACTGGAATTACACCTGGCCTTGCAAATACTGTGCCACTGAGCCACAATCCTCAGCCCAATTATGATGGTGATGGTGATTTGCAAGTTGAGTCTGAGTGGCCTCTCCTCTTCCAGACATACTGGAAACAGGAAACTTGTTTAGCTTTACCTTCCTTTGGGGCCCTGGATCTTATCAAGGTGACACGTCTGCCAGCGGCAGCTGTCCAATGCATGTGCCGACTGCATGGAAGGTTGGAGCTGAAGGAAGAAGGATTAGAGCGAGACAAGACCTAAGAGGGAGGAGAGCCTGAACCCTAAGGCCCTAACCAGGTGGCAGGAGAGAGCTGGGGGCACCACAATGTCAATGGGGCTCAGGGGCAGAGGTGGATGAGGGAGACATTGCCATAGGCAGGATGCAGGAAGGCAAGGCCTGTGATCATGGGCAATGGTCTCAGGGCAAGCCACAGGGGGAGACATGTGGACAGCCACACAGAACAGGGTGCCCCTTGGTCCCTTAGCATAAACAGGAATGCCAGCATGGAGAAAGGGTTAACTGAGTAATGCTGGAACTCTAGTTTTTGGTATTTATTTATTTATAGTAGGAGCGGGTGGGTGTGCACTGTGGCACGGGGATGGTCAGGAGACAACTTGCAGGCATCAGCTTTTCCTCCTACCGGTAGGTTCTGGGAACCACACTCAGGTCATCAGGTTTGACAGAAAGCATCTTTACCCATTAAACCAGCCTGCCATCCCTGGAACTCCGCTTTTGTTGGGCTTGATGGCTGGCGTTGTTTTCAAACTCCAGTGGTAGCATGGCACTCAGGGACAGATAGATGGTGTGTTCAAAGGCATGTTGTCAATCAGTTTGACAGCAGGTTTTGTGTCAATCACCCCACTTGAAAATGACCAGTATGATGTCCGTCAGTGGTGGGGGAGCGATGTGGATGATCACTGATGGTGGCCACAATAGTGTCCTGCACACAGGGAGGGCCATCGTAACTTTTGATTGAGTGAGTAAATGCTTCCCCAAGATCACCAACTTCTAAATTACAATGATGCTCCTAGATACTCAGTGATTGGCTGTGGGGACTAGATCCTGTTCTGGGTGCTGAGAATTAAGCAGTAAACACAGAGAACCATTGAGAAGAGGCCCTAGAGAGAAGGGAAGCAAACCACATAGACGACATGGGAGGAAGGACCAGCAAAGAAAGGATCTAGGGGGCCTTGGGGGCCTTCGATGAGGAAAAGCATCTGGTGTGGCTGCAGGCAGTGAGCAGGACAGAGAAATAAAGGGAGCTTTGAAAGGTCCTGGCACGCAGGGCCTCTCAACACGGGGTCATGCTAGAGGCTGGCAGCTGTCACAGAGAGCCTGAGTCTGGGAAACTTAAGAACAGGATATGTATATATGTTTGTATGACCCACGCACATGTGCATGCGTGTACACACACACACACACACACACACACAGAGAGAGAGAGCAGAGAGAGAGACAGAGAGAGAGACAGAGACAGAGAGAGAGATAGAGAGAGAGAGAGAGACAGAGAGAGAGAGACAGAGAGAGAGAGGAAGGCTGGGAAGTTCAAGGGTAAGGCAGCGCATCATCACACGGCAGAGGGGAGGTGAGACGATACATACCACACAGGTGGGCTGGGGAGGGACAAACCCACACTTTCTTCTTGTTGTTGATAGGAAAATTTTAGTCTATTGTCTGCTTTACAGGATTTTTTTTTTTTTAAGACAAGGTTTCTCTGTGTAGCCCTGACTGTCCTGGAACTCACACCAGACTGGCCTCAAATTCACAGAGATCTGCCTGCCTCTGCTTCTGGAGTGATGGAGTTAAAAGCATGTGTCACCACTGCCCTGCTGAGACCAATTTTTTTTTTAAAGATTTTATTTATTTATTACATATACAGAATTCTGTCTGCATGTGTGCCTGCAGGCCAGAAGATGGCACTGGACCTCATTACGGGGTGGTTGTGAGCCACCCTGTGTTTGCCAGGAACTGAACTCAGGACCTCTAGTAAGAGCAGTCAATGCTCTTAACCTCTGAGCCATCTCTCCAGCCCAGCTTTCCAGGATTTTTTTTTTTTTTTTTTTTTGGCTAGGTAGCATGTGTTTATCTGTAGTACTAAGCATGATATGTGCAAATTTAACATGATGTTTAACATACACCTTGAATTTTTACATCCACAAGTTCTGAACTCAAATTTCCCCAATATCGTTCCAAATACAGATTGACAGCTTAAATGGATAGACACGCAAAGTTAAAACAAAAGCTCATTTTTCTTTGGATTATAACATTGGAAAATGGCAATTTAGTAGACAATGGTGGTTTTTACACTTGATGAGTTACATTTTCACATGTGGAGCTGACCTTGATTTAGATAGTATGGTCATTGACATTTTTAGATTGTGTAACTTACACAAATATGTAGGGAGCCGTTACAAGTACCGCTGGGTAACTGTCAAAACCGTTGGTAGACAGGAGAGATGCGCATGCGCTGGGTAACTGTCAAAACCGTTGGTAGACAGAAGAGATGCGTATGCGCTGGGTAACTGTCAAACCCTGGGTCCCTGCCTCTCCCGTGGCGTCATATGGGCCGATGAGCAGCAGCCAGTCAGGGGGTGACACGTCCCAGGCAGAGGCTGCTAGCCTATATAAGGGATGGGTTTTGTGTGTTTGGGGTCTCTCTCTTCCTGTAAGCTTATGCTCTCCCTCTCAAGAGCATTAAAGCTTTACTGCAGAAGGATCCTGAGTGTGCCGCGTCGTTCTTGCTGGCGAGGCCGGTAAGCCCGAGACATCTGGTGCAGAAACCGGGGAATCAAGACCTCATCATCGTCAGCACCACGGAGACCCCTTGGCTACAAGGAGGATTCAGAACTGCAGGTAGATACGCTCGGAGAGGTATGTCTTTTCTGGACTTTGGCTTGGGACTGTTGCCACCTTGGGACAGTAGTGTCGAGGCTTTAGTGCTTGTCCTTGGGGCCATTTTGATCTTTTCCCGCTATCCTGTTAGCAAAGTGTCAAAGTACCCTTGAGGAGGTCCAGAATAGCATGTCAGAAACCGAGTGTAGTGAGAGGGTTGGACGCGCAGAAAAAACCGTCCACAAGAAGGAAAAAGGCCCCCCCGGTGAGTCTAGTGACAAGGGGGTGTATTACATCGAATCACAGGGATCCTCCCCTGCTGTCAAACCAGAGAGAGGAACTGGCTTTTACCCTGTACATAAGCTTGAGGCCTTAACTCTTGATAGCTCCAATGATTCTGAAAGCTCAGGGGATAAGGTCTTAGATACTGAGGAAGAAGCTGAGCTAGATGAGGAGGCTGCTAAATATGAGGAAGAAAGATACCATCCAGATGACCATATGCAAAATAGCAAAAAACCTCAGAGACGGCGTTTCAACGGCCTCTCTCACACAGAAAAGAGGGACTTTAGATCTCAGCAATTATTGTCGCCATTGTGGCTACTACTGTGGTCACGGCGGCAGTGACAGCTGCCTCTGCCCTTGCACTATCTACCTCGGTGCAAACTGCACAGGCTATTAATGGCTTGTCGGCTACTGTCTCCGAGGCCCTGGATAAGCAGGCCTCTGCAAACACTCAGATACAGGGTGGCCCTGATGCTGGTAAACAGTACATTGATTTAGTGCAGGAGCGGTTGGACATGTTGTGGCAGATGGCCCAATTAGGCTGTGAGCAAACCTCACAATACAATAATGATTTCAAAATATTGGCATTAACAAACCCACCCTTTTATCAGGGCCCAGATTGTGATCACACACACACACACTCCTGCAATTGTGGCATTGTATCTGCAAAGACCTGGTGACCAGATCACTCCCACTGATTACAGTGGGGACTCTGGGGACACACCTACCCCACAGTAAACGCCATGGACTTGTCTAAGGGGGCGGTCGGGCTGGTTGAAGGGCTGCAGGAGGACTTGTAAAGGGGAGCTGGGCAGCAGCAAAGACACCCTTTCAGTGCTCCAGGTGGGAGATGAGGCCTCTAGAAGAAAGCTGGAAGTGTTTTTTTTTGTTTGGTTTTTTTTTTTTTTTTTTTTTTTTTGTCTTCTTGAGTCAGATATTTGATTTGGGGGTCCAAATCTGATCGTCTATATTAGTCTCCAGAATGCTGGGATTGTATTTGCTTCTATTTCCTAAATCTGTTTCTTTTAAAACTTGAACATGAAAACTGACAATGTCCAGCCTTTAAAGGTATACACCAGTAAAGGGCACCAGGCTTTCTGAGTCATCTTGCTGGCCTAAGAGAGACATCTTTGTTTGTTTTAAAAGATGATGGATGGTTCTGGAGGTGGTTAAAAGTACTTGTTGCTGTTGTAGAGAAGCCAAGTTTGGTCCCCAGCAACTCGTGGTGGCTCACAACCATCTGTAACTTCAGTTCCAGAGGATACTGGTTACTGTTGTGTAGCTGTGATAAAACACCACGACCCAGGTAACTTATAGAAGGAAGAGTTTATTTAGGCTTACAGTTCCACAGGGGTAGGAGTCCATTGCCGTCGTTGAGGGAATCATGGCAGCAGGCAGACATGATGATGGGAGAAGCAAGCTGGGAGCTCACATCTCAGACTGCAAGAACGAGGAAAGAGAGGGAACTCAAAACGCCGAAAGTCTTTAATGTTTCAAAACCCATCCCCAATGGCACACCTCCTCCACCACCGCCCCACCTGCTAACCTCCCCAAACAGTGCCCCCAGCTGGAAAAGAGGAGTCCAAACACTGAAGGCTATGGAGACCATCTCCTACTCAAACCTGACCCAGTGCTCTCTCTGCCCTGCGTGGGCACCAGGCAAAACACCCATACACAGAACATAATGCAAACCTAAACATTAGAAGAATAAAATAAAACGTGACTTCTCAGTAGAGTGGAGTCACGGACAAGTTAGGTGTGGGGTGTGAGAAGGGACTTGGACCTGAACAATTGGAAGATGAGAACCATCCTTTTCCTGGGCGGGGCAGACACTGCAAAGTGTGGGTCTGAGGACGACACGATGCTTTTAGTTTGAGGTGTCTTTTAGACATTCAGGTGGGTCCTGAGAGAGCTGGTCCCCTGGGAACCCGTCATTCCAAGGAGGAGAAGATGCCAAGTCTGTAGCTGAGACTTAACTATGCTGGGGTGGAATGACAATGCTCTGTCTTCTGATGCTCTCCAAACAAGTCATTCATAATCAAATTAAAAGTCAAAACAAATGTCCCAGTGAGGAGGGTTTCTCACGCCCAAGAGTTAGCGCAGTGGCTGTCAACCTCCCTAACACGTGCACCCTTTAACATCTTTCATGGGGTGACCTCCCAATCATAAAGTTGTTTCCATGCTACTTCACAACTGTCATTTTGGTACCGTTACGCTTTATAATATAAACATCCGATATACAGATTAGGCGATCTGGGACCCCGCTGACAGTACTTATAATGAGGTAGGCATTTCACCCAAGGAATGGTAAGGTTTACACATACCAACAAACAGTAGGATGATAGGGTCACACGCCCCTCTGCTACTTTTGTGTCCTCATTTTAAAAGGCAGAAAAGCCATCATTTTAGTTAGATGCTTTAAACATAGAAAGGTCATGATAAAACTGGAATTTTGATCATTGTAATCTTAGCACAAATTGCACTAAAAAAAAAAATCTCTGGCTGGCTATGGTAATTCATGTCTGTAATCCCTGTCCTTAGAAGGTGAAGAAGGCAAATAATAAATAAGAACAGCCTGGGCTTCATGAGATCTTGTCTCAAAAAACTAAAACTGAAAAGTAGAGTGTAAGAATGTAGCTCAATTTGTAGAGTGCCTGCCTGCCACGCACAAAGCCCTGGGCTTGCTTCCCAGCATGCAGGAGGTTCAGAAGTTCAAGGCCACTCTTGGCTACAAAGAGAGGTCTAGTTCTGAGAGAGAGGAAAGAGGTGGGGGAGAGAAGAGAGGGAGGGAGAGAAAAAAAGAAGGGGGAGGGAGGGAGAGAAGAGAGGGGAGAGTGAGAGAGACAGAGAGACAGAGAGAGAGGAACCCTAAGGCAACCAACCATCCCCTTGAACAAAGCAGATGTAGCACGGATCCTGAGGGAGCCAACTCTTGCCTTTGAAAGGTCCTGGATCCTTCATCAGTTACTATTTTAACAGATGCCAAGCACCTGCATGAGGCTGTTATTAAGCTCTACTTTTCCTTTGTACAGGATGTTTTTTTCTTTCTTTCTTTTTCTTTCTTTCTTTCTTTCTTTCTTTCTTTCTTTTTTTTTTTTTTTTTTAAACAAAAGCTTTGGTCCGGCTTTTTATTTGCTTTCTGTATTTAAACAAACTACCACCTAGTGTTTTCCAGAGTTCTGCAATCCTTTAATGGTCCAGAAAAAGCAGGGCACTGGCCTGAGCACAAACCCACACCTGCCACACATCTGGTGGCCAGATAAGCTCACTAAGTCTCATCGGATTGGACACTCCTTAAAACATTGAGTTAGACACTCTGTAGGACTTGAACAGAGCAAGGCACAGGGCAGGGCGGGGGTGGGGAGGGTGGGGGTCGGCGGAGACTTAATGCACCGCAGTTAAATGGAAGACCGTAAAACAACACATTGCACAGCCCCAATTCTGTGGGGCTCTGTGAGGGCCCGAGTGGGAACACAGATGGGGCCCCCAGATGGGGTACAACTTGGCACCGTGTGAGCACAGCCGTAAAGTTCCAAACTCAAACATGTTCACTGCAATTGTATTTACACTCTTAAGAAAAGAAACAGTTTGGCAGGCAAGATGGCACACGCCTAAAATCTGGGCATCCAGGAGGCTGAAGCAGGAGGAAAGCACAGTTGGGTCTAGTTGGCTCCGCGGTGACACCCTGTCTCAAAATAGCAAACCCAAGGGACTGGGGGCACGGCTGTGGGGAAAGTACCACGCAGGCCTGTGAACCTGCAAACCCAGTGAACCCGTTAAGAGATGGGAGGCAGAAATCTTTGGCATATACAGGCAGCAGGGGACAAGAGACCCTACCCCCAAACTAGGTGTATAGTGAGGGAGGTGACTGCACTCACAGGGGAATGTTACACAAACATGTGTACATGCCTGCACACACAAACATGTTACATGCTTAGATAGTCATAAATCAGACTTTTGCCAACTACTCATCAAAGGCATCCAGTAGGGTTCCAGCAAAGCAAGGGCAATTCTGGTACAGGTTTCAGGTGCTATCAGGTGACATTCTTTGGACAACGGAAGCTATGTACACATGAACCTGCACACACACATGTGCACCAACACACACACACACACACACAGAGAGAGAGAGACAGAGAGACAGAGAGACAGAGAGAGAAAGACAGAGACAGAGAGAGAGAGAGAGAGAGAGAGAGAAAAAGTACTCACTCCTCATTGCCAGGTGAGGTGTTGGTGACCATGGAAGTCACATGGCTAGCTGGGAAAGTACAAGGCTAACGAGAACCAAAAACAACCCAACCAAAACAAAATAAAACAAAAGAGAAAAAATCAGGCTCCAAACATTTTAGCAAGTTCCAGGGAAACCCAGACTAGGCACAAGACCCTTCCTCAAATAAATGAATGAATGAATGAATGAATGAATAGATAAATAAATAATTTAAAAAGGCAACAAAACATGCACACCCCAAAACCCCAACACCAAAACCAATCAAACAAAAAACAAAACCAAACAAACAAAAAACGAAACAAAAGAACCCAAAACCAAAATAAAAAACAGGGCTGGAGACCGGCTCAATATGTCATAAAGGCGCTTGCCATCAAGCCTGAGTTCGTTCCCGGAAACCCAGATGTAACCCAGATGACAAGGGAGAAAACGGATTCTGACCTGTCGTCTGACACCATACAAGCATCGTGACATGCACGAAGTCCCCACAAAATCTTAAAAAGTCAAAGAAAACAAACACAAACCAGTGTCGGTGAGGCACTGAGAAGCAGGCGGTACCCCCTCCGCCCCGCGCCCCGCGCCCCGCGCCCCGCGCCCCGCGCCCCGCGCCCCGCGCCCCGCGCCCCGCGCCCCGCGCCCCGCGCCCCGCGCCCCGCGCCCCGCGCCCCGCGCCCCGCGCCCCGCGCCCCGCGCCCCCGCGCCCCGCGCCCCGCGCCCCGCGCCCCGCGCCCCGCGCCCCGCGCCCCGCGCCCCGCGCCCCGCGCCCCGCCTCACTTGCCCTCCCCTGCCCCGCCCGCCCGCCTCTCTTCTCGGCCCTGGCCGGCAGGGGGCGTGCGTGCCCCGCTCGCCGC
Source organism: Cricetiscus sungorus (assembly GCA_030556225.1). NCBI lineage: Eukaryota > Metazoa > Chordata > Mammalia > Rodentia > Cricetidae > Cricetiscus > Cricetiscus sungorus. The sequence continues at coordinate 3,196,715 of JANBXA010000395.1, read as the reverse complement.
CCTCCGGCCTCGCGCCCTGACCCCTCGCGTGCCGGGGGCTGCGGCGAGCGCGGAGGAGGGGACGGTCGCCGAGGCGGCCAGGGCGGAGCGGCGGGGGTGTGCCAGGTACGGCCGAGCCCGGCCTTGCAGCCGTCGCGCTGGGGGAGAGACGCCCGCACGGCAGCGGCTCCCCCGAGCTTCCGAGGGGGCGGCGGGGCGGGAGCGGCGGGGGCGCCGGCCACCAACGGGCCGCCCCGCCTCGGTGAGCTGCCGGGTCGCGAGGGCGTTGGTGGCCTGACCCCGCTGGCCGCCGCGACCTCCGCAGCTCCGGGCCCGGGGGAAGCGCTTCCCGCCATGGTTTCGAGTGAAGCCCGATGTACAGGGGAGGAAACTGAGGCTCGCAGAGGGTGGGGAACGGGCTCAGAGCTCCCCAGCTACAGTGACAGCGCCCAATCCAAGTAGAGGCCACCGGGCTGGGGGCTGTCTGGGAGCATGGGTTACACTGCATCCCCCACGTCCTTTCCAGGTTCCCAAAGCGAAACTGTGCTCAGCCTTTCCCCCTGAGATGGTGAGACAGGGCTCTCCGCGTAGGGTGCAGAGTGGGCAGCGAAGGTTGGCAGGCTGTGTGAGCAGGGGCGGGCATGCTGAGCACCGTGCACTTGGGACGGGGAAGGGGAGGGTTTGGAGAGTTCCCATGCCAAGGGTAGGTAGTTAATGTGGCTGCCGGCCTTGGCTTCCTTCTCAGGTACCATGAGGAAGTTGGGAGTGTCTCAAATCGCCTTCTATGAGGAACCCCAGGACGCCCCCTGACTCACGAGCTTTTATTTTCTCAACACAGAACTTTATATATACAGTTGGAAATGACCTAGGTTACTGTCTGTATTGGCTAGTTTGTTGTTTCCTTCCTCCCTCCTTTCCTCTTCCTCTTCTTCTGTTTGTTTGTGAGACAGGGTTTCTCTGTGTAGCTCTGGCTGTCCTGGAACTCCTGTAGACCAGGCTGGCCTCGAACTCCCAGAGCTCTACCTGTCGCTGTGATTAAAATGTGAGCCACTACCACTCAGCTTGGCTAGTTTTTCTTTAACTTGACACGAACGGGAGTCATTTGGGAAGAGGGATCCGCTACTGAGAAAATGCCTCCATCAGACTGGCCTGTGAGCATTCATAGTTAGTGATTGATCTGGGAGAATCATAGCGTTTGTGGGTGTCTTACACCCCTGGCAGGTGGTCCTGGGGTGCGGGAGAAAGCAGGCTGGGCAAGCCATGGGGAGCAGCCCAGTGATGTGACATTCTCCATGGCCTCTGCCCCAGTTCCCGCTGCCAGGTTTTTGTCTTGAATTTTTGCCTCGATTTCCCTTAGTGGTGGAGTATGAGCTGAGGGCTGGAAGATGGGGTAAGCGCTTTTGGTCATGGTGCTTATCACAGCCACAGGAATCCAACTAAGACACTGGTAACTGTGGAGGCTTTCAGTTCAGCTGTGACTGTGGTGTCGCCTCTGGAACAATCCCTTGAATGAGACTGCTTCCTGTTTCCTGCTCCCTCTCGCTCTGCACTATGACCCTGACGGCCCGCCGTTCCTTATCCAATGGAATCACACAGTCTTTTCTGTGACAGAGTTACTTCACATAACAGAATGTCTTCAGGTTTAAACTATATTTACTGTGTGTCAAGATTTCCTTCCCTTTTTAGTCTACATAATTGTCCATTCTGGGTCCACACTACACCCTGTTTACCCTTTCAATATAGTAAGACCTTGGGGCAGTGTTGAGGATTTTATTCGGGGCTTGCACTAGTCTCTGCCACTGAGCTACAGCCTCAACCCCAGCCTTTGGTTAATCCTTTGATAATGTAAATACTGCATCTCTATTATATCCACGCCCCCTTCCCCCGGCACCCAGAGCACATCTCCCACCCGTCCCACTTCCTGCGGTCTGTCTCTCTGGTTTCAGCTTTTTTTTTTTTTAATCCATTGGCTTTATAGTGCTGCCTGCTGGAATGTTGATTGACCTCGTAAACGTGACCTTGTACAGGCCACCATAGCTGCAGTATGTTCTCAGGGGCAGTAGCCAAGCCATGTCCAAAAGACAGCATTCCCCCTGGCCTGCCTCGTAACATTCTTTCTTGCCTCTCCTCAGTGATGTTCCCTGAGCCTGTGTGAGAGAAATGACTGATTGAGGGCTCAGCTCAGCACTTTGGCCAGTTTAGAGTGTGTGTTTACCACGCTGCTGACCTCTGCGAGAGACGCTGTAGCCAAGCTTGAGGGCAGCGCTGATGTAATGGGACTTAGTGCCTTCACGCTCATGAAGTACTCACTGGTTGAGGCCCACTACACACACCAAAAAATACGTTCCCTTTCATATAAACATAGTACAGCTTGCTAACAACACACACTGAGCGCACAGCAGTCAGCAGCCCTCTCCAGGGCATCACTGCCCATCCCCCAGAAGCCCCCTGAAAGTCTTGTACTTCTGTACCAAGGGCAACCCCTCTCCATTAGAAGTTCCTCCTTCTCCTCTTCCCTGCTAGACACTGTCACACCCCTAACCTACCACCTTCTCTGATTTCTAACAGTATAGTACATACAGGGGAGTGTGTGTGTGTGTGTGTGAGTGTGTGTGTGTGTGTGTGTGTGTGTGTGTGATGAGTGGGTATGAGTGAGTGTGTGTGTGTGTGTGAGTGTGTGTGTGTGTGAGTGAGTGTGTGTGTGTGTGTAGTGAGTGTGTGTGTGTGAGTGAGTGTGTGTGTGAGAGAATGAGTGTGTGTATGAGTGAGTGAGTGTGTGTGTGTGAGTGTGTGTGTGTGGAGTGTGTGTGTATGAGTGAGTGTGAGTGAGTGTGTGTGTGAGTGAGTGTGTGTGTGTGAGTGAGTGTGTGTGTGTGAGTGAGTGTGTGTGTGTGTAGTGTGTGTGTGAGTGAGTGTGTGTGTGTGAGAGAATGAGTGTGTGTATGAGTGAGTGAGTGTGTGTGTGTGTGAGTGTGTGTGTGTGAGTGTGTGTGTGTGAGTGTGTGAGTGTGAGTGAGTGTGTGTGTGTGTGAGTGAGTGTGTGTGTGAGTGAGTGTGTGTGTGTGTGTGAGTGGTGTGTGTGTGAGAGAATGAGTGTGTGTATGAGTGAGTGAGTGTGTGTGAGGTTTTTTTGTGTGTGTGTATAGGTGTGTGTGTTGTGTGTGATGAGTGAGTGAGTGTGTGTGTGTGAGTGTGTGTGTATGAGTGAGTGTGTGTGTGTGAGTGAGTGTGTGTGTGTGAGTGAGTGTGTGTGAGGGAGAGAGAGCATGCTCAGGTGACGGTCCTCAGGCACGTCCCATAGTTTTAGGTAGGATCTCTCATTGGCCTAGCTACTATACCAGGCTATCTCTGTCTTTCCCTTGCTAGAAATATAGGCATGTATTACTGTGCCTTTTACATTTAAATTTTTACTTATGTGTATGTGTGTGCCTGCTTGTCCATATGTGCACCACGTGCTTTAAGATGCCTGAGGCGATCAGAAGTAGGGGTCCCTGTCCCTGGCACTGGGGTTACAGCTGGTTGTGAGTGCACGGTATGGGGGCTGGGAAGTGATCTCGTGTCTCTGCAAGAACACCAAGTGTGCTCTTTGGCTCTGAGCCATTGCTCTAGCCCCTCCTCTTTTTCTCAGGCTTGCAAGGCCAGAGCTTACCCAACTGAGCCGTCTCCTCAGCCCGAGTCTTACTGTTCGAAGTGTAACTTAGGGCTTTAAAATACTCTATTCTTAAACGCACCACTTTGTTCTGGCCATTTTTCTATACCACACTCATGCATGATCACACACAAGCGTGCACACACGCACACACGCTCGTGTTAGACATGCTTCTTGTAAGACACTTATAAGCAGCTCTAGATGCCCTTTCTCTGGAGTGACCCCGAGGAGCTGCATAGCCACTTCATTGAAATGTTGAAGCAAATGGACTCCCCTCACTTGTGCAAAGTCCCCGGGTTCCCCGGTGAGCACCCACAGTCCGATGGGAAGTTTCTCACAGTCTGGTTCAGGTTGCTAATGATGCGATGTCACAACTGACCAAATGACTCTGCACCCTGTTATTTATCAGGCATCGTGGACTCAGATAAGCAAGGCATGACCTCTGCCCTTGAACATACAGTTGGCTGCAGAAAATGCAGTGTCATGCATGACATGCGAGCAGGAAGGCAGAAGGGCACCAGCAGCTTGGGGAGTAGGACAGAGGGAGTAGATTTTGGTGCTTAGCATTTAGCATGTGTTTTGCTATAACACGTCCCGCATTCTTTCTTAATTAGCTTGTAAACTTCCCCCCCCCCCTGGAGTTTTGAAGATCAGGAATGTATCTCGGTCATTCTTGAAACTCCCACAGTTGTTGGCTCACTGCCTTACAGGTGGGCAAAAACCCCCATCGGCTCCATATGCAGAAGGGCATTTACAAGTGAGGCACCCTCCAAACCCTGCTGAGGTTAACACTGACTAGTGTCTCAGCAAGGCAGGGTCCGGTGTTGCTCAAATATCGCCCCAAGCCCGCTTGCAAACGTCAGTTACAGGAGAGCTGGGAATGTGTAAGTTACGAACTCACTTTCCTGAACCTACTAACTGGGTCTCAGACACTGGGCCAGGATGCAGAGTTTGGGTGTGTTGGGTGGGGAATGAGTCTGAGAAAGCTACTGGGAACCACTGAAGCAGAGGGAGAGAAGGGGTTTGGGGAGCTGGATGCCCTCCAGACTGTCATGCTGGGAACCCCGGTCAGGAGTTAATGTCGTGTGATCTGTGGGCAGTGGAGGAAAACACTAGCTTTTGGTGTATTTGGTGTAGTGGCAGAACTTCAGTCTTTGCCTGTTTTTCGACTCTTGTCACTTGATTCTTTGTAAGCACACAGACTACGTCAAGCATAATTATTTACTATTGGAAATAAAGCCTAGACTGAGAGCGGGTTAAGTCCTTAAAAGAAGGAGTTGCGGATCTGTGCGGATACCTTCCTTTCAGGGGATAATGGAGTGAGCATTCATTCCATTAGCCTGGATTCTAGCCCCAAGCTTCACTTTGCTGGTGAAATTAGTCTACTGTTAATGTAATTAGTAACGTTAATGTAAAGTGATAACTTCTCGTATCTCTTTTAAAAATTATTTTTGTTATTTTTTTGTGCATGGGTGTTTTGTCTGCACACAGACCAAGTAAGTGCCTAGTGCCCATTGCAAGCTGGGAATGGCAATCGACCCCCTGGAAGTAGAGTTACAGGAGATGTTATATAGAGTTACAGGAGATGTTATATAGAGTTACAGGAGATGTTATATAGAGTTACAGGAGATGTTATATATAGAGTTATATGAGCTGCTATGTGGGTGCTGAGAACAGACCTGGGGTCTCACTGCATAGCTCTGATTGACCTGGAATTTTTCTGTGTAGACCAGGCTGGTCTCAAATTCAGAGATCTAGCTGCCTCTGCCAACCAAGTGCTGGGATCAATGGCATGAGCCACCGCAGCCCTTTTTATTTTTTAGCTTAGCATATAGAGCAGTAGGTCTCATTAAGACATTTTCATCCTTATGTTACATGTTGTTCTAACTGACGCCCCTGTCCTCCACCCCTGGATGCTCAGTGTTTAAAATGCATCACTTCTACGCCTGTCTGTTTAACTGATGGTGAAATGGTCTTCAACTTTCCGGTGTGTTCAGAGTGCCACACTGAATATGCTGCCAACATTGGTCAGTGTGTGAAAGGTGTATTTGCCATGGTTGGGTGTTGTGGTAAGGTACATGTACACAGACATTCACTTCATATAGCCGTTAGAGGGAGAACAGAGCTGGGCAGGAAGTAGTACACAGAAGAACAGCAGGCTACCTCATTCCATTTACCCGTACATTTCATTGTTCTTAGCAGCTGAGTAATATTCCACTGTATAAATGGAGCACAATTTCATTATCCATTCATCAACTGATGGACATCTAGGCTGTTTCCAATTTCTGGCTATTAAATAGGGCAGCCGTGAGCACGGCTGAGCCAGTGTCTCTACAGTGGGATGTCGAGTTGTGTGGGTACATGCCCAAGAGTGGTGTAGCTGCCTCTTGCGGTAGACTGACTTGCCACGTCCAGAGGGACTGCCGCATTGATTTCCATAGTTGCTATACCAGTTTGCACTCCCACCCAAATCCTTGCCAGAATGAGAATGAGCTGTCATCTGTTTTAATCAGCTTTGTCATTCTGACTGGTCAAAGATAAGATCTCCAAGTATTTTTTATTTGCATTTCCCTGATGACGAGGGGTGCTGAGCATTTCTCGTGTTTGTCAGCCACATGTGTTCATCTTTTGAGAATTCTCTGCCTCATTTTTAAGTTGGACTGTTTATATCCTTGATGGTCAGTAGTTTTTTTTGTTTAGTTCTTTATATAGTGTAGATACGTATCCTCTCTCAGATGTATAATTGGTAACGATCTGCCCCCATCCCAGAGGCTGCTGTTTTATGTGAATTACGGTGTCTTTTGTCACACCAAAGCTTTTCAGCTTCATGAGGTCCCGTCTATTAATTGTTGGTCTTAGTGACTGTGCTGTTGGTGCTCTGTTCAGGAGTTGTCTCTTGTGCCAGTGAGTACAAGGCTGCCCCTCCCTTTGCTTCTGTCAGATTCAGAGTATCTGTTTGTCTTGTGCTGAGTTTTATGCAGGATGATGGCTATGGATCTCTTTATTCTTGTGCGTGCAGCCCTTGTTTGACGAGCAGCATTTGTTGAAGATGCTGTCTTCTCCAGTGTCGGGAGTCAGTGCGCTGAGCAGCGTCTCTAGTCTGCTGAGAAGTGGCCCGTGTGCGCCTAAGCATGGCTTTGGTTTTGTGTTGCAAAAGTAATCTTACTTTCTGGAGCCAGGACTAGACTTCATTCTGTTTGTATGGAGAGATCCAGAAAGAATGAAAGAAGAGATAAGCTGTCAGCTTCCAGCCCCAAGGGTCATTTTTTTCAGAAACGTAGCACTGGGCATCTTGGTAGGGAAAGCTTGACTCCCAGATCTGTGGGTTTGTTGCTGGGACTGTCCTTTTTTTTTTCTTTTTAACTATGGTCTCATGCCACAGCCCTAACAGGATGGGACTCTCTATAGAGACCCAGCAGGCCTCACTCTTGCAGCTAATCGAGTGCGGGACCAGGCTGGAAAGGAACTCCAGCAACATTGGGTGTGGGCTTGAAGGAGACAACTCAGCATGGAAGAGCATTGCAATTCTCCCACAAGACCCGGGTTTAACTCCCATGTGTCAGCACTGGACACACACACATAGAGACACACACGAAGGCATAGCATCCATGCGCATAAATAAAAATTAATGGCAACAACACAACACCTGAGATTTGTGTGTGTGTGAGTAATGCATTTATTTTTGTAGCTCTGTTGCACGGCTCTTGAGGTTGCACTCTAGATGATGTCCTGTCAGGGCGTCTGAAAGTTGGACAGGCCTGTACGCCTAACTGAGTCTCTTTGTACTTTCCCTCCGCTCACATTTCTGGCCTCTCTTGTTCCTGTTTGGATGTCGGGTTCTGCTCAGGTCACTCCTTTTGCTCCCTTTGACAGGCAGACTCTCCCCACTAGTTCGGATGGCGACTGTGTGATTCTGAAGAGAGTAGGATGTGTGCCCTTTCTGAGTGGTAGTACACAAGAGTTTCGTGAAGCACATCCCACAGCGAGGCTGCTTCTGTAAGAACTCTATCTCCTCTCTGTGCCTTGCACAGTACACAGCAAATGCTGAGATGTTTGAACTTCCAGACGAGTGTCCTTCTGCCATGATCATCCCAGGAACCTCTGTTTTCCCTCTTAGAAACTTCTTTTTATCCCCCCCTTCTTGCTTCAGATGTTCTGGATTCCTACAGAGGGGCAGCCCACACAGATCAGATGGACCCTGCCATGAAGGGAGAAGAGTGGGGTTTTTTGTTTTATTTTAGTGTGGATGTGCGTGCGTGGAAGCTTACCCGTGTGGAGGTCAGAGGTTGTGGGATCGAACCTTCTACCTTCTTTGAGACAGAATTTCTTATTTTGCATCTGTGTATGAGACACTAGGTGGCCTGAGAGCTTCTGGGGATTCTCTGCCTCTGCCCCCTATTTCCTGTGGTGCACTGGGATTATAAACATGGCCCCAACACCTGGCTTCCTGTGGGTTCTTAGGATTCAAACGTAGGTCCTTAGTTATATAACAAGTGCTCCCCCCCAAACCATTTTCCCAACCCAAGATGGGAGGTTTTCCTTTCCCCTCCCTCCCTCTCTCCTTCCCTCCCTCCATTTTATTTTTGAGGCAGGGTCTAACTGTATAGCTCTGACTGGCCTGGAACTCCCTATGTAGGATAGCCTTGAAATCAGAGAGATCTGCCCATCTCTGCCTCTCTAGTGCCATCATAGCCAGCCAAGAATGGAGACCGAGAATTTCTAACATCGCATATGTGACAGCATACTTCCCAGGGGTAAGTTTTGTTTTCTTGAGAGAATAAGTCCTAGGGTAGCCCTGTTGACCTTATTCAGTAGTTAGGAATCTTCTATGCGTTAGGTTCTGTTGAAGGTGATGGGTGTCTATGAGTATACCTTCACAGAGTTATTTTCTAGCGTGATATGGGACTTTAGGGACTCAGTGAAAAGCAGGAAGATTTGTTGAGTGAGTCCTATGATGTAGTTCCTCTGCTGAGCATTTTACATGTATGAACTCATCTAAATTCTTGTTCATCTGTTTTCAAGTTACATTTTTTCACTTTCGAAGTGTATGTGTGAGTGTTTTGCCTGCACTTTATGTGTGTGTACCTGGATGTGCCTGGTATCCATAGAGGTCAGAAGAGGGCATTGGATCCCCTGGAACTGGAGGTGTTGATGGTTGTGAGCCACCACGTGGGCCCTGGAAAGCAAACCTGAATCCCCTGGTAAAGAAGCAGGATGCCCTGAACCACTGCCCCATTCTCCAGCCCATGTGCCAGGCAACCACTGCGACATCCGGGAGGAAAATGAGGCCCAGGAGGGAGAAGGGCTGGCAGCTGCAGGTCAAAGTACCAGGCCTCTGTTAAAGCTGGCATTTGTAATCACAACCCTGGTGTCTGATACCTGACCCCAAAGGGGCGGAAACCCACAGGTTTAAAACTGCTGGTTCAGGGTCGGAACCCTGAGTGCTGTGGACCTGGGAAGCAGAGAGGACACTCTCTCCTCATGTCCACCATGAAGACAGAACATGTACCCTTGGAACAAAGCCAGAAAAGCCTGATGGAAAACAGGGTAGCTCTTAAGCAGGTCTGATAGCAGCCTGCCTTTCCAGAAAGCCTGTGTTTTGTGTGTTTGTGTGGAGGGGGCGCTCCATATTATGATTCTTCCAAGCACCTGATGGTGTGGAAAGAAAATCAGGGTCACTAGGACGGAGTTCCAGCTCTGATACAGCATCGCATAGCTGTGTGGCCTTAGACGAGTCCCCGAGGACCCCTGAGATGTGGTCTCCTCGTTATCCAGGCAGAGAATGGAGAAACATTAGATCCTTTCAGACTCTCTCCATCTGACAAAAAGAAAATCAGATACCATGCCCCAAATTTAGGTATAATGAATATGATAGTACCAAATAAGAACACCAAGCATTTTATAAACTGCACGATATTCAAGGTAATTGCTCTTGAATTATTTAAGACATGCTTTTTCACAGTCTTGGCTGCCAAAATGCATGCCTGAATGATGACTAGGGTTTCTGCTCACCCACTTCATTCTAGGTGGGCAGATCAGTAGCTCAGGATGATAAGGGAGGACATGCTTTACCCCAGCACGCACAGAGGTCTAAGTGCTGTCAGCTGTATTTGAAAGGACCTGACCGGAATGGTTTTTATACATGCAGATTCCATATCTGGGATCATTTTCTGAAGGGAATGTCCCTTAAATGTAAGTCCCTTATTTGTGAATTAGTTCTTTGTTTCCTCTAGTCTCCCCTCTCGCTGTGGTAAGAACACCCTGACAAAAAGCATCTTAGGTGAGGAAAGGGTTTATTTTTATTAGGCCACCTAACTTGGGTGCTGGGACCCAGACTTGGGTCACCTGGAAGAGAAGCAAGCATTTTTAATTCCCGAGCCATCGGCAGCGTATAAACAACAGTTTGAAAGGTTTTGCTGCAATTATATGTGCATGAGTGTCCTGCTTGTTTGTCTGTGCACTGTGTGTGCTGTGCCAGAAGGAAGGCACTGAGACCTTGGAGCTGGAGATACAGACTGCTGTCTGCTGCCGTGTGGGTGCTGGGAACCATAGCTGGGTCCTCTGCAAGAGCAACAAGTGATTCTAACTGCCGAGCCACCTCTCCAGTCTCTTCAACTGTGTTTAAAAGGTGATATGCATATGAAAACTTTACATTATGTATTTAATTTAAATATTTTATATTCTGATTTTCACAGAGTTCTTTAGTGTTGCCTTTAAAATGATTATCTCTTCTTAACAGCATCAATATTAAATTTTATAGCTAGGTAAGTGGGGCGTGTCGGTGCACGCCTTTAATCCCAGCCTTTGGGCGTCAGAGGAGGGTGGGTCTCTGTGAGGCCAACCTGGTCTATGTAGTGAGTTCCTGGACAGCCAGGGCCACTTAAAGAGGCCCTGTTTCAAGCCTCTTTGCCCCTACAAAATTGGGCAGGTAATTGGAAGATGGTCTTTTCCTTCTTCTCTAAGGTCCTACAATGATGCTGCCAAATTCTCTGTGCTAGGCTCTAACCATGATAGGCTCATCTCTGGTGTGTCTGGCTGTTCAGTGAACCAAGACCAACCTCCCCTGCACCCAATCTACTCACACTGGGGATGGGAGTGGGGCAGAGGGAGCGATAGACACACACACACACACACACACACACACACACACACACAGCACACACACACACACACACACACAGACACACACACACACACACACACACACACAGATACAGAGACACAGAGAGAGGTGAGAAACTGCTTGCAGTGACCAGTGCTCTTGAACTTCAGCCGCTATCCCTAACAGCATAACCCATTTCACAAGCCGCTTCTTTGGCGGAGAGGTGATCCTTTCTGGATATGTGTTCTCAATCTGCAGCCATGGATTCCTGGATATGGTCTGTACTCACGTGAGAATAGACTTACCAAGAGAGGACAAGGGCACGTCCCTGCCAGGCCTATCCATCCCCCAGCACAGCCCAGGGTTAAATGTGGCCTCCAGCAGGACCCCTCTTCAGACACCGCTCTAGCCAGGACACGGCGTCCTGGTTATGGAGCTTGCCTCTGACAGAGCCAGGGCAGCAGCTGAGGAGTTCTTTGTAAGAATGAAAGCTGTTTGAAGTCTAAAACCTTGTCCCAAAGCGTTTTTCCAACGTAACAGACAAATGATACTAAAATTAATATTTATTGTTCCCAGCGATAGAAATACATCCTCGCGCCTGTTACAGAGCCTTTGGTCCTTCTCCTTGTGTTGCCATGCATATTTCTGTTCTATTTTTCTAGCATGTCTCATCCCTGCAGACTTTAAAATGCACATATAATTACCCATGTATTCACTTTACACTTTGGGTCATGTTTATCCACGGAAGCTTCCTCACTCTGAGGTCTTGTATGGAATAACTTCTCAGTTAATGGGGCCTCATTGGACTCGAGGGTAGTAATATGCAGTATTTCTTGTGGGCTGAATAAAATATGATTCAGTATTGTCACTTAACAAAGAAGTTCTCAGAGAACAGTGATGTTTGGTGAAATTGTTTGTTCCTCTGAGTAGGTTTCGTTACGGGGTAAGCAGGCGCAGCCTTGTCCAGACTGTTTCTGGGCCCTGTGCCTTCCTCCATCTCCTCACTTCGAAGCTGCAAGCCGTTACCTCTCCTCTGAAAAGTCTCAGTGATTGAATCGGGTGATGTCAGGCCTTTGTTTTGTTGGTGGTTTCTGTGGTCACAGAACAGAGCGTTTGGTCCTTCCATCCCTGTGCTTTGCACCCTTCAGAGAGGGATGAGGAGCAAGAAGGGAGTGCTGAGGAATCGCTTCCGTAGGAGCCAGGCTGCTTCCGTTTTCCTCCCTACACTTGTCCTGAATGACCTTGTTAGAAATCTCAGCAGTAGAAGACGTTTTCACTGTGGGGTCCAGGTTATTGGACTGCATTGTTCTAATTGGTATTTGGAACTTTGGTGAACTGGCTCTCGTTTAAACCAAGAGAAGGTTTTTTTTTTTTTTAAAGCGATTTAATTCAGTTATTTAGAATCAAAGGCTTGTATGTAGCCCTGGCTAGCCTGGGATTTGCTTTGTAGATCAAGCTGGTCTGGAACTCACAGAGATTGGCTTGACGCTGCTCCCAGTGCTGGGACTGAAGGTGTGACACCGCTCAGTTTTTGTTTGTTTGTTTTTGGTTTTGTTTTTTAAATCCTAGAGAAAGAGAATTTTGGGTGGTGGTTTTCAAACCTTTGTCCTCAATAATATCTTTGGTTCCTTTTCCTGTTGCTATGATAAAACAAACAAACAAACAAACAAGTCCCCTCTGTGTTGTAACATCTATAATGGTCCCTCCCTCATCGAGTATTAATGTCTGTGATAATCCATCACGGACATACTCAGAGGCTAACCCTAAGTGCTTGGACGCCTGCCTCCTGGGTGTCACACAGGCAGTACTAAATGGCACCGATCCTTTCTTTACCTTTACACATTACTAAGGCCAACAGTGAAAAGGTAGCTAACTTCTTAGCGAAACTGTTTTGCTCTGCGGGACCTGCAAAGGTGTTTATGTGTGGTCAGAGGGCTCTCGGGACCTCCACCTGCTCATGGAAATGCTGTTAGCCCTAGCAATCGCTCAGCTACAGTGACTTCTGCAAGCTTTGAACTTCCGGGGTTTCCAGACTCAAAGCAGAGTAGAGGGCTGTGACTGGAGGCGATGGGATGAAGGAATGTGAACAGGGATGTGCCATTATGAGCTTGATAGGAAAGCTTTGACATCTGCTGCCCCAGCTAGTAATTCCAGTCATTTATTCAGTCCGCAAAGAGCTGGAAATACAGTCAATACCATAGTCTCCTCACCCAGACTCACATCCTTCTGCATCTTACCACGTTTTCTTCTCTTTTTTCTCTGTGTAACAGCCCTACCGGTCCTGGAACTCGATTTGTAGGTCAGGCTGGCCTGGAACTCACAGAGATTCGCCAGCCTCTGCCTCTCAAGTTCTGGGATTAAAGGTGTGGGTGTGCGCCACTGCCCAGCCTGCAATGGCTTTATTTTCACTACTTGTACCCTTCTCTCTCCTCTACTTACACACACTTCATACCACACACACACACACACACACACACACACACACACACACACACACATACTACACCACACACGCATATACACACATGCACATATACACATACCACACACCTCACATCACACACCATACACCCCCCACACACACTCCACACACAAACACACACACCACACACACCTCACACACACTCACACAAACACAAACACTCACACCACACACACCACACACGCATATACACACATGCACATATACACATACCACACACCTCACATCACACACCATACACCCCCCACACACACTCCACACACAAACACACACCACACACACACACACACACACACACACACCATACTACACCACACACGCATATACACACATGCACATATACACATACCACACACCTCACATCACACACCATACACCCCACACACACACTCCACACACAAACACACACACCACACACACACACACACACACACACACACCATACTACACCACACACGCATATACACACATGCACATATACACATACCACACACCTCACATCACACACCATACACCCCCCCCCACACTCCACACACAAACACACACACCACACACACCTCACACACACTCCACACACAAACACACCACACACACCTCACACACCCTCCACACACAAACACACACACCACACACACCCTCCACACACAAACACTCACACCACACACACCACACACACGTTTCTTCCTGAACCATCTGAGACCCGTTTCAGACGTCAGAGCTTTCTCCCCTAAATCCCCTTGCATTTCTCTCAAGAACAGGGATGTTCTATACAACCAGTTCTCTACGAAGACTTCCATGTTGCTTTAATCACATCACCTAGTATAAACCATATTAAAATTGGCTCCCTATTCCCTTGGTGCTTTTTGATCTATGATCTAATTAAGCACCACAAGTTGCAGGTATGGCCAGGTTGCTACATTTTGCAGGCTTGTGTAGTGGAGAGCCTCTGGAAGGAGGTGACTGGTTCAAAGGAGGCCCCTTCCTACATTTAGATTGCTCTCCTGTGTGACAGTCGCCTCCACCCTTGGGAACTCAGCTAGCTGATGCACTCACATTTCCCATAACTTCAGAATACATACTTTGGCAATGTTCTGTCCAGACTGTGAAACATCGCTTTAGGGATACTCTACACCCGGAGGCTGGCTGTCCGTCCGATAGCACCTTTCTGCTCTCTAGCTCCTCCGTGACTTTGGATAACCTATGGACTGCGGTGCCCTGGGTTGCCAACCTAGAACCTCTCCGTGCCGTCACACCACCCTGTGTGTAGTGGCTCTGTGTCAGCTTTTGTGAGTGGCGGCCATGCGGGCTAAATACTCATTTTATCATGGGAAAGCAGTATTAAGATGTGACCCCAGGGCTGAACATTTAGATCAGTGGTAGGGGGTTTCCTCACAAGTGCAATGCCTAAGGTTGGGTCCTCAGATTGGGGTAGATATGGGAGTGATGTTAAAAACACAGCAAAGACGGAAGCCCCTTCCTCCTTGTAGACTGATCTAGAGTTGGTTTCTCTCAGTAGGTCTGCGGTTGAGATGCCTTGCTTTCTCTCTTGCAGCACAAAGATATGAATGAGTTCTCTGCATAATTAAATCAGCGAGAACTGTTTGACATTTAGGAGTACACAGAAGAGGGTGTTTTACAGCTTGCTGATTATAAGGAAGCAGGCAGCCTTTCAGAAGCCCATGTACCTGGGTAATCCTTAGAACTGATTTGTCTCCCCTGTTTCTGGACCTTCTTATAGAATCTCCAACAATAGCAAGTCTGTGTCCCATGGGATTTCCTGTCTTGTTTTACAGTGTATTAAACCATACCTATATTTTGTAAATCTTGAGCCGTATGCAGCGCTGAAAATCAGTGTGCCCTCTCCCTACAGCTGGGCATTGGTTGTCCAGGAGTTCTAAGGTCCAAACTCAGGTCCTCATCAGCATGGCAAGTGCTTTCAACTGAGCTATTCCCCAGCTCCCGAGCCTCTGCTTCCTATCCTCGTGGGAGAGTCAGGATTATAGATGCGTGCTACACTAGTCCAGCTTTTTATGGGGTCACTGGGTGTCTGAATTCACGTCCTCATGCGTGTATGGTTAATGCTTTACACACTGGGCGATCTCCCCAGTTCATACTGACCTTATGAAAAGTAGCTTTTAATAGTTTTAAGAGTAGACGTGTGTGTGTGTGTGTGTGTGTGTGTGTGTGTGTGTGTGTGTGTAAGAAAAGGACAGTAGTATACACTTTCTAAAGAAAGTTATATTTACATGTCCTGTCTGTGTATGTCTCTGTATAAGTGAATGAATGATGTGGTGTCTTTTGAAGTTTGCGGTGGGACCCGATCCCCAGGGCTGTTTTGGGGGCAGTTTAGATTCTCCACTTAGGGCTTTCCAGTAAAACTGCAGCCCGATTCTGGGTCTCTGGACGTCCCACAAGGTCTTCAGAGACCTGTCAGCTGAAGGCAGGGGGGGCGCTACACTAGCACAGGTGTTCCTTTCTTTTATATTTACTTCTGAATTTAGGAAGTTACTGCTTCTAGAAGTTTACCTAGAAAAGGCTCCCAGTCAAATGCTTTGTTGTTGGAAATCTAGAGAAAGTTCCCTAGTTACATAGTAAGTGCTAAGTTAAAAATAGAAAAAGGGACAGATGGATCTGGGTGGTTAGTGGCGCATGCTTTTAATCCCAGCACTCTGTTGGGAACAGTAGATCCAGGACAGTCAGGGCTACAGTTTCAAAAGACTTTTTAAAAAAAAAAAAAAAAAAACAAAGCCACTACTGAGATATTAGCGTACTGTTTTAAGACTGCAGTTTCTCACCAGATGTGGTTGTGCACACCTGGAATCCCTGAATTTAGGAGGCCGAAGCCTGTGAATACACAAGTGTGAAGCTAGCCTGGGGTTCTAGCAAGACCCTCTCTCATAAAAGCTTCACACCATTTTTCTTCATAATAGCTTTTTTACATAAATTATTCCATAGTTGCCTACTTTTGAACTAGTCAATTTTGCCTGTTGATCTCTGTGATGATTCTTATAAATAAAAGTATGGAGCATATTTTATTATTACCTTTGGGTTTGGATTTTATTGGTAGAAAATAGGATAAAGAAGTGGGTAAAACATTAGAAATTAACCATGGGTGAAAAGTTAGAGGAAGGAAAAGAACAAATCCAGCATAACTGCAACATTTTCTGACCACCTGTTTCTGTGATGGACTTGCCACATTTGCTTAATATATTTCTTTGAATGCTGCTTTGAATTTTACTTCAAATTGAGAAAAAATCAATATATTATGTACATGTGTGAAATTATCAAAGATAAGTAGAATTTTTTTTCAATGATTGATGAAGAAAATCAAGAAAGAAAAAAGATAAGTAAATGACAAACTCAAAAATTTTAAGGGAGAATTCTAGTGATTTTAATTAGCTGAGTAATTTGTGATTTATAGAGAGATGACAGACATGTAAATAAGTGTATCCATTGTCTATTTGTGTGGGTAGACAGTCTCTCCTTGGTGAGACTGTAACTTTTCTTAGTCATAGGTCTCATGATGTCCCTTTGTGCCTGGTTCAGAGTATTGACAAGTATTGGGCTTAATAGTTAGTTGGGTGGTGCCCTTGGCACGGATGCTATGCTATGTAAGGAATAATGGCCTGCTTTTAGAGTCAGCCGTCAGGTGGAAGACTCAGCGAGGCATAATGGAATTAGGAGTTTGAGTGGCAGAGCCAATTCTGACACCAGTTAATTACTGCCTTGACCTTAAGTTCCTCATCAGTAGGAGGGGCTGACCTACTGACCCCAGAAGTCTCCTGGGTTGCCACCCCATGGTCTTTCCATAGCTGTCCCCACTAGAAATCCATATTTCCATGTTGTCTTTAGAATAATAAAAGTGGGAAAGAGAAAACAGATGCCTGAGATTAATTACAATTTTGAGGTGTCGTTGGTGGGAGAGTCAGGTGTTATGCTTTGGTTGAACAGTTATTGATTAAGAGTGCAGATTAGAACATCAGTGAACATTCACAGTGAAGGCGTATAGGTATATAAACATACAAACACATACGTGTATGTGTGCTTGGGCTCCATGCCTTGCAGTTGTGCCTCAGGAGGTCATAGATGAGACCTAGGGAGCTATGCTTGCCCTGATGTGAGTGTCGAAAGTCCTGCCTTACACCAGCTATGGCACACAGATTAGAGCCTCATCTATTGTGTTCTGCAACAAATACAAACCCCACTGATCTTTGGGATCCTTTGGTTAAATGGTTTCTTTGAAAACCTACTCTTTATTGTTTTATCTTTTCAGATCTAGTCCATAGCAAATTACTGTAAATTGGGTACTTTATGAAGAGTGACACTTGTTCCCCATATTCTGAAATCCAGGGTTTCCAGTATCAGTGTCCCAGCAGCTCCCATGGCCTACTTCTGGGTTCATAGATGATACAGTCGTCTTGCTGTGTCCTTGTATGGTGGGAGGGACAAGGAGCACTCGGGGATTTCACCTGCACAGGTCCATTAATGAGGGTCTTACCTCATTAGACACCCGTGTCCTAACACCTTCACTTTGGCAGTTACTATTTCAAAATATCTGAATGTCAAGGGAATTTCTACAGTACTTTGCACTTTTGTCTGTCTGTCTGTGTATCCATACATCCATACACCTGCCCATTTTCTTTAAAAAACAACAACAACAACAAGACTTGAACTCAGGCTCATGTGCATGCTGGGTAAGTTATCTCCCATTGAACCATCTGCCCAGGCCCCTTTCCTGTAGTTTTGACTATTAGTAGATTTTAGTGTCTGGTGTAAAAACTGTCTTACTGATCCTATCTTGGCATTGTTCAATAGAGATTATTTTTAGTTAATTAGCTTTAAAATTACTTTTGTAAAAATAATACATATTCATGGGCTAACACATTTTATAAAGAGTATATAATGAAAGATGGAAATCTGGCTTCCTGTTGGGGAGAATTGTCTGATTTTGTTTAAATTCAGCCTAGTGAAGGTGAGGGTTTAAATGAGTTATCCAGACCCAAGATAAATGATAAATAGGTATTTATTAGGGAAGGACTTACACAGATAAAAGTAAATAACCTCTGTGGTCCTCCTGCTCCTGAAGATGTAGTCTCTGCTCTTCCAATGCTTTCCACAACCCGAGCGCTCGAGCCAGCCCCTCCTCTCCCTTAATTGGTCACATCTGCACATGAAACCACGCCCAAGGGTGTGGCCACCACTACAAGTTCACTGGCAAGGCAAGATGCCACTCCACCTAAGTAAAGCTATGGTGTACACACTGATTAATAACATAGCCTGTTCACTTGTGATCAATTGATTAGCACCAAGGATGATAAACATACCACCAGAGCACTTCTCTCCATAAATAGTAATTAGTAATTAGTAATCTACATACTAAAGGAGGAAGCTAGATCCCTTCCATCACACTAGATAAAAATAACTGACCCACATAGACCATAATCGAAATATAAAAAATAAAGGTGTAAGAATCATAGAAGAAAACACCTTGGAAATGTGACCATTGTGACTGGTGCCAGTCATTTTTAGACAAGACAAGGAGAAAATGAAAAGAGAGTAGATGCATTTGATTTTATGACAATTAAAAAAACTTAAAAAGACAAGATTATAAACAATGAAGAGCCTCACAGGGTGTGAGAAACATTTGTAAATTACCTCTGGTAAAGAACTTGTACCCAGACCTCATGGAGAACCCCAGCGACTCGATAAGAAGATGGACAGACCTTTCTCCAAAGACTAAGACAAACATTAAAGCGTGAAAACTTGTTCAGTTATGAGCCACTGAGGGTGTGAAATAAAGCTGGGCGCAGTGGCTCATGTCATCCCAGCACCAAGGAGAAGGCAGGAGGATCAAGAGACCAGAGCCATCCTCGCTGCATAGCAAGCTTGAGGCTAGACTTGTATGTCAGATCCTACCACTTGAGCCAATAGGATGGATATAATTAATATACACACCAGTGTTGGCAGGGTGTGGGTAAATAGCTTCACAAATCACTTGTGGAACTAAGTGGGGCAGTTGCTTTGAAAAAGAGTTTGGCAGTTCTTCGAGAAGTGTACCATAGTTATGTGACCCAATAATTCCACTTGTAGGTATTTTCACGAAAGAATTAAAAACAGCGATCAAACAAGCTTATGTACACGATGTCTATAGCTGCTTTGTTCATAATAGCCCCACAGTAGCAACCGCCCAACTGTCCACTAACTGATGAATAAACTGATAGAATGTGGTGTATCCACAAGGGAATACGATTTGGCCTTGAAAGTAAGGGAAGCAGTAATGTGTATTGCTGCTGTAGTTCTGAGCAGATACAGTACCACTATGAAAACACCGAGAACGCTGGGCGGTGGTGGCACATGCTTGTAATCCCGCACTTGGGAGGCAGAAGCAGGTGGGTCTCTGTGGGTTCGAGGCCAGCCTGGTCTACAAAGCAAGTTCCAGGACAGCTAGGGGCTGTTACAGAGAAACCCTGCCTTGCAAAAACAAAAAGAGAAAAGAAAAAGAAAATATTGAGAAGACTAAAGAAGAATTTACAATTTCACAAGTTAGAGGCCAGCCTGGTCTATAGAGCAAGTTCCAGGATGGCCAGGACTACACAGAGAAGCCCTGACTCAACAAAACAAAAGAGAGAAGAAAACAAAAAACCAAAAGAGAGGAGGAGGAATCCTCTAGATCTAGGTAACTAAAATAATTGCAGGCAAAGACTACAAGTAGGAAGGTTTGGTGCCGGCTCTGAAGAAGAGAGGGTTTTACAGGCCAGAGTGACTGTCTCTCTCTCGGTGTTGTGTAGCAGGGACATGGCACCCAGCTGGATTTGTGCTCACTGTAAAAAAACAAAGAATTTGTTTATTTGCTCTGTGTATGCGTGTGGACATGCGTGTGTTACTAATGCATATGGGGGTCAGGGAACGACTTGTAGGATCAAGTTCTCCCCTCCTACCCTGTGGATTCCAGGGGTCACACTCAGGGAGGGTTGGTAGCAAGGGTTTTTACTTGCTGAGCGATCTTGTTAGTTCTATGCTCACTTTTCATGTATGTGTGTGTGAGGGTATGTCTACACCTGGTCATGTGGGTGTGTCCATGTGTGTCGTGAATTTGAACATATGCGTAGAAGCCGGAGTTGTCTCCCTCAGTAGATCTCTACCATATTTTTTTTTTTTTTTTTTGAGACAGTCTCTTTGTGAACCTGGAGCTCACCAATTTGGCTAGGCTGGCTGGCCAGTGGGATTCAGGGGTCTTCTGTTTCCGCACCCACCCCAGTGCAAACCGTACAGGCATGTGCCAGGTGTACAGACATGTGCCAGGTGTACAGGCATGTGCCAGGTATACAGGATGTGCCAGGTGTACAGACATATGCCAGGTGTACATGATGTGCCAGGCGTACAGGCATGTGCCAGGAGTACAGGCATGTGCCAGTGGTGCCACTGCGTCACTTGGGGTCTGAAGGCAGGCCTGAAGCTTGGGTGGTGTGTTCTTCAGCAGCTTACGCTGTCTCCAGCCTCTCTTGCTCCCTGGCTCTGGTCAGAATCCAGAGAGGAAATGGAAAACTGGAAGAAGTGTTGCTGCTGTTATTTCTGCCTTGCTTTTCAGTTTTTGCTGTTGTTTCTGCCTTGCTTTTCAGTCTTGCCCTCTGGGATTTATCCAGAAGTTAGTTGGGAAATAGAACTCATTTATTTCTGCGTTTCTGTGAGGACGGCATGGGTTCCCTTTGCCCACTCTGCACGCAGCCCACAGGCTAGGTGGGCACAGTAGAGGCCTGATGTTGGACCTCCCCTTGCATTCCCAGGGAAGACTCTTCCTGCCTGTAGCCTCTCCTGAGAGCAGGCCGAGTGTGGGAAGCTGACACTGCTCGAGATCTTCAGAGATCAGAAGCCCCAGTGAACCTACACGCTGGAGTCCTTCCTCATAGCCTGTGTTTGGGCCTTGGGCTAAAACTGTGAGGCTCTCAGAGTGACCCTGATATTAGCTAGTGTGTCAACCTGCTTTCCTCTCTGATAATTGCTGTCTTTGCTCTCATTGCTTGTAGCTAGGATCATCACCCCATCCAGACTCTGCCAGAAAGCCTGTGCTCCTGCAGACCCCAGAGCCCGGGGACTGGTCTCCAGAAAGCGAAGTGCTGTGGCCACCAGTAACCGCTGTCCTGTAAGGTAAGGCTGCTGTCACCCTGGGGGATGAGAATAGCTCAGCTGGGGATTTGACAGACCTGTCCAATGTGAACTGGTGCACTTGGAAAGAGCATGCACACAACTCTTCAGAGGAGTTATGGATGCTGATTGAGAATGAAGTTTTGCCTGGGCAGTTGTTTTCTGAGCTTTTTCAAAGTACAGTATGGTAAAAGTCACAGAGGTCAGGGAAGCATAGTGGGATCACTTAGCATATACTCTGAGCTTGTCCCTAGGGAATATTTCCTAAGGTTTGAGAGGTGTTTTCAGCTTTTCTTTCTTGTTCTGGCTTATTGTGGGTAAAGTGACTTTACAGAAACAAATCAAACCAACCAACCAAACAAACAAAAAACCATGTCTTTACTTGGTTCAGACTTTTAGATTTTTATCAGGGAGAAAAAGGCAGTGATCCCATCCTTCCCTGGCTGCATTAATGCAGCTGGGCTTAGCCACAGGAAGAAGGGTGAAGTTGAGGCTTCCCAGACAAACTGGTCCGCTGTGTCAGAGGCCTAGGGAGCTGAAATGTCACTTTTCACTTTCATGCATTTGGTGTCCTCTCCCTTCTGAGCCCCAGAGGAATTGTTTTTGTCTTTGTCATTTTGGGGCAGGCCTTGGCTTTTTATGTAGCCAAGGATAACCTTGAATTCCTGATCCTCTGGCTGACACCTTCCAAGCCAAAGATTTCTGTTTTGGTTTAGTTTGGTTTTGAGACAGGGTCTCTTTATGTAGCTTTGGCTATCCTGGAACTCTGTGTAGACCAAGCTGGCCTCGAGCTTACAGATAACCACTGCCTCTGGCTCTCCCGAGTGCTGGGATTAGCCTTGGCAAGCCAGTGGTTTCTTGAGCCTAACCATCTTTCTAGGTTCAGCCTTGGGTGTACTCTTGAATGTCCTTACCTCCTCGCTCGTGGTGTGTGTGTGTGTGTGTGTGTGTGTGTGTGTGTGTGTGTGTGTGTGTGTGTAAAAAGGGAAGTTGTAGAGGCCATGAGAATTACGAGAATACCTGAACGCAGAAGGTCCTCTGATATGTGACTTGTTAGCACAGCCTGCATTGTTGCCACCTCCAGCCTCAGCCTCTCCATGTGACAGCGATGCTTTGCTTTGGTGGGAGGGGCAGTGTGTTGAGAATGAGGTTACAGAGGAAGAAGACATAAATCCTATCCTGAGGGGTGACAGTCAAACTAGGAAGGTAGAATGTAGGTAGGTTTGTAAGGGAAAATGGGGACTGGGAGGTGGCTTGGAGGTAAAGTGCTTGTCACATAAGCTTGAGGACCTGCATTCAGACACTCACACCCACAGAAAAGGCCGTGACATGTATAAGCTGAGTGCTAAGAAAGCACGGGCAGACTAGACTGATACTGTGCTGGCCGACCTGTCATTCTAGGTTCAGTGACAGACCCCGTGGGACCAGGAGCTGTGGTTGTACACCTTTAACTATAGCACTGAGGCAGAGGCATTTCTATGAGTTCAAGGCCAGCCTGGTCTCCGTAGTGAATTCCACACCAGTCAGAGTTACACAGTGAGACCCTGACTCAAAACAACAGCAGCAGCTAATAGTGATGATGATTAGAAAGCAAAGGGGGGCGGAAGAAGACACTGGACTTTGACCTCTGGCCTCTACACCCACTCGAGCACACACCCAAACACTCACACACTCACACACACACACACACACACACACACACACACACACATATACACACACATACACACACACAGACACCCACACACCCACACACACACACAAACGCACACACACACACACACACACACAGACACCCAGACACACACAGACACACACACACAGACACCCACACACCCACACACACACCCAGACACACACCCAGACACACACAGACACACACACACAGACACCCAGACACACACAGACACCCACACACCCACACACACACCCAGACACACACACACACACACACACACACACACACACACAGACACCCAGACATCCTCCACCCCCCCACAAACACAAACACACACACACAGACATACACACAGACACACACA
The DNA here is from genome assembly GCA_030556225.1 of Cricetiscus sungorus. NCBI lineage: Eukaryota > Metazoa > Chordata > Mammalia > Rodentia > Cricetidae > Cricetiscus > Cricetiscus sungorus. The sequence goes on along the minus strand of JANBXA010000395.1, from coordinate 3,173,319 downwards.
CACCCAGACACATACACACACTTAGACACCCAGACACACACATATACACACACACAGACACCCAGGCACACACACACATACATACACACACCCAGACACACACACACACACACACACACACACTCAGACACACACACACACACACACACACACACACACACACACACCTGGGTAGATAGAATAACCTATGCTGAACTACATACTGAACGAGGGATATACAGGCAGTACATGTTATCAAGGTTAAACAAGGGCTGGGAATTGAAATCTACTGTGTGATTCTTGGCCTAATTATCTAATTCAGGGTGGCCCTGCGTACTTGGCCTGAAGATCCCCAACCCCTCACCTTAAAAATATTCTTGAGGAGGATTGGCCTAGACTAATGCATTACTGGTTTATTTTAGCACTGTAATTATTAAGATTTCAGATCTTTTTTTGTTACCAAATGATAGGTAGGAGCCTGAACTTCAAAGTTAGAGATTGGCTCTGGCCTCTGTGGCTTGCTATCAGCCATGAGACTGTGGTTAACCTGGTATGCCTCCTCAGTACATGTTTGTAATAATAGTAGTTACCTCAATGACTTTAACGTGAAGTTTATGTTAGTTAATATTTATAGAAGCCATAAATATACCTAACACATAGAAAATGCCTTGGAAATGTTTCTTAAAAACAACAACAACAAAGCCCCTGACAACTACTTACTTTTCCTGTTTTCCTATCAGGACTGAAAATCTTGGACTTAATTCCAATATTTGATCATTGTGTGAGGCATATGTCTGCATTTGTGCATGAGCATGTGTGCGCATGTGTGGGGGTATAAGTGTGTATGTGTGTGTACACATATGTGCATGTGTATGGAGGCCTGAGGTGGAAATCAGGCACCTCTGTAATCACTTTCATCTTATTTTTTTGAGACAGGGTCTCTCACTGAACCTGACGCCAATCAGCGGGGCTAGTCTGGCTGGCCATGAACTCGGGATGTCTGTGTCTGTAGTGCTATAGTTCTAGGCTTCCTCAGCCAGGCTTGCAGTGGGTGCCCCAGGTCAGGACTTAGCTCCTCACACTTGTATCAAGCAGTGTACTGACTGAGCCACCTTCCCAGACCCCCAGTACTCCAGTATTGGGTTTAATTCCAAATTAATCCCAAATACAGCTAATCCCGGAAGAAGCACCCTGAGCTCTTGCCACAAAGTGTTCTTTTGTTTGGCACTTCCAGAGGAGGAGTTGGAGAGGACCGCTTCTGGCCCTGCTCTGGTTCCGCATGCAGGCTGTGCTGCTGCTCGGCAGGATGGGGGGGAAAGGGGGGTCTAGTGATGTACACAGCGAGCAGTCTCACTAGTGATGGGTAGGTGGAGTCTCAGCGGGTCAGTCCAGGGCCCTGATCTGTGACCTGTAAGAACTCTCTCTCTAGGATCTCATCTCTCGATTCTGTGGATGCCGCCATTCCCTACTCCCACGTTCTCAGGGCTTGTCCTTCTATTCACCCCTGCCTTATTCCAGCAGATGGGTTACGATGAGGGGTGTGTAAAGCTGTGATCACATCTGCATTCTTAGAAAGCACAGGCTTTCTGGAAGCCTTCTTTAGTACCTCTGTATGTATATTCCTAAACACATCAGGATTGGGCTGGTTTTGTCTTGACAAATCTCCAAATGTTCTTTTTACTGTGTGATGTGTGCGTGGCGTGTGCATGTAGTTCCTGTGTGATGTGTGTGTGTGCGTGTGCATGTAATTCCTGTGTGATGTGTGTGTAGCATGTGCATGTACTTCCTGTGTGGTGTGTATGTGGCGTGTGCATGTACTTCCTGTGTGATGTGTGTATGTGGCATGTGTATGTACTTCCTGTGTGATGTGTGTGTGGCGTGTGCATGTAGTTCCTGTGTTATGTGTGTGTGTGGCATGTGCATGTACTTCCTGTGTGGTGTGTATGTGGCATGTGTATGTACTTCCTGTGTGATGTGTGTGTGTGGCATGTGTATGTACTTCCTGTGTGGTGTGTATGTGGCATGTGTATGTACTTCCTGTGTGATGTGTGTGTGGCGTGTGCATGTAGTTCCTGTGTGATGTGTGTGTGTGGCATGTGCATGTACTTCCTGTGTGGTGTGTATGTGGCATGTGTATGTACTTCCTGTGTGATGTGTGTGTGTGGTGTGTGCATGTAGTTCCTGTGTGATGTGTGTGTGGCGTGTGCATGTAGTTCCTGTGTGATGTGTGTATGTGGCATGTGCATGTAGTTCCTGTGTGATGTGTGTATGTGGCATGTGCATGTGCTTTCTGTGTGATGTGTGTGTGGCGTGTGCATGTAGTTCCTGTGTGGTGTGTGTGTGGTATGTGCATGTACTTCCTGTGTGATGTGTTTGTGGCGTGTGTATGTACTTCCTGTGTGGTGTGTGTGTGGTGTGTGCATGTAGTTCCTGTGTGATGTGTGTATGTGGCATGTGCATGTAGTTCCTGTGTGGTGTGTGTGTGGCGTGTGCATGTAGTTCCTGTGTGGTGTGTGTGTGGCGTGTGCATGTAGTTCCTGTGTGGTGTGTGTGTGGCGTGTGCATGTAGTTCCTGTGTGGTGTGTGTGTGGTGTGTGTATGTACTTCCTGTGTGATGTGTGTGGCGTGTGCATGTAGTTCCTGTGTGATGTGTGTATGTGGCATGTGCATGTAGTTCCTGTGTGATGTGTGTATGTGGCATGTGCATGTAGTTCCTGTGTGATGTGTGTATGTGGCATGTGCATGTAGTTCCTGTGTGATGTGTGTGTGGCGTGTGCATGTAGTTCCTGTGTGATGTGTGTGTGGCGTGTGCATGTAGAAGCTGGAGGGTAACCCTGGAGTCAGCTCTCTTCTGCCTGCCTGATGCAGGCTGTAAGGATCAAAATCAGCTCCCCGGGATTGCATGGCAGGGGCTTCGAGCTGCCTCCCATCTTGTTCTAAACATCGGCTCTTTAGTTGTTCTCTGTACACAGCTATTTTCTTCCTCCCCCTCCTCCTCATCACCCTCTTCCTTCTCTTCTTCAAGACAGAGCCTCACATATACCCTTAGGTGCCTTTCTCTCAAGCGCAATTCTCCTGCCTCACCCTCCCAGCGGGACACCCTTAAGCCTAGCTCTCTACAAGCAGTTTTCAGATTTATGCCAATTAATACAAAGATCCATTTTCAGGGTTTTTTAACCATGAAGATGTATAAACACTTCGGCAAAAGTAGGGATTTTTTTTCTTGCAGGGCATAATTTGTATACTTAGCTGTTCTTATTAATGTTTTTTACTGCTGTTGTTTTTCGAGAGGTATCACTGTGTATCCTAGGCTGGCTTTGAACACAAAATCATCTTGCTTTTGCCTCCTGAGTTATCTCTAGGATCACAGGTATGTGCTACCCACCCAGCTTTAATATTAAAAATAAAATTACCTTGAAGTAGAATTTCCCCAGGTCGTTTCCTTCTTTGATTTTGCCATTTCATTTAGCAGTTGTGATCTGAGAACCTCAGGGAGGAGGAACACCCTTTCGTGTTTGTGCTTAGCCTGATTGCCTATCCTTATCTCTGAGGTCAGGAACATGATTTGCATTAGTTCAAAGTGGGAAGTGCCCACAAGGAAATTAACTTCTCAAGAAAGGTAAAGGCGTACTTTGCATAACAGGTACCAAGGTTTGAATGCATCCTGCTTGGAAGAGCGGGTTCAAAGTGCAAAGGTCAGTTCTATCTTTTCAGAAACTGTGATTTGCCTCTTAAAGAAAGTTCAGTGAGCATGCGCATCAGCGGGGCGGTGATGACTCACTGCACGCAGGTCCACTGCCTGCAGTGTATTTGCTAGCGCGTTCTACACCATGCCACTCAGTTATTCAATACAGGGCTTTGGCCTTGTACTGTGGAACTATAAAAGTTCATTAACACACACGGTGACAGGGTTTTGGGGTGGGACAGTGTACACTCTGGAGTCTAAAGAGTGTATTTTCTCCATCTCACCAAGTTTTGATACTGTCTTTTTGAAGCTCTTTTTAGAACTTTATCTCTGAACCTAAAAAACTTTTGGTTTTGTTGTTGTTGTTTCTAAAAGATTAGGGACATCACAAGAGTCTGTGGTTTTTTTAAGATTTTCTTTTAATTATGTGTCTGTGTGTGAGTCTGCATATAGGTATGTACACATGAGTGCAGGTACCCTCAGAGGCCATTGGATTCTCCCAGAATGGAGGAACATGTGTTCTGGGAACCAAACTCTTAACTACTGAGCCACCTCTCCAGCCCCCTATCCTGACTGTGTGTGGATTTTATGTGATATCTTTCTGAACACTTTCTTATTTATTGCTTATTTGTTTGTTTGAGATGGGGTGTCTCATGTGGCCCAGCCTGGCCTTGAACTCTTTATGTAGCTGGAATTGGCTTTGAACTCCTGGTCCTCCTGCCTCCATACCCCAAGTTCTGGGATTCCAGACAGGTACCGCATGTGGCTTGAGCACGTTTAGTCTTAGGAGGTGGGCACTGGAAAGAACTGAGTTTTGCCCCAGGAGCTTCCTGGTGTCTGTGTCTCTCCTGCCCAGTTTCCCTGCTTCACTCTTCAGAAGGATTTCTCTTTGAATGTATGTTGCTGAGGGAACTGAACTAGGATGAGACTAAGGTGTCATCCAAGAACACAACAGGGACACCTCCAAGGTTGTATGTCTGAGCCCTTCCCCGTCTCTATCAGATGTAATACCTGGTCGGGCAGTGAGCGTTTGGCGTGCGTCCGTACAGAGGTTGGTTGTATGAGTGGTTGAATTTAGAATGGGGCAAGAATGCATTCCCTCTTTCTCAACTTTTTTACAATTTAAAAGTGTATGTGTTTGTGTGTGTGTGTGTGTGTGTGTGTGTTGTCTGTGTGTGTGTGTGCCATGTATGTGTATGCCTGTAGAGGTCAGAAATACCTTTTGGATTTCCTGGAGCTGGAATTGTAGGCAGTTGTGATCTGCCTGACATGGGTGTGAGAATCGAACCCTGGTCCTCTGAAAGATCAAGTGTTCTTAACTGCTGAGCCATCTCTCCAGCTCCAAGAATACATTCTCTTCATTGATGATTTCTATGAGCTCTAGGCACTCTGGTCTTTAAAATACTTTTGTTGTGTGATGAAGCAATGTGATTCTAAAGTCTTCTATTTACTGATAGAATAGTTGTGGGTTTATTGATTCATCTATGTAACAGCTTTCATCATGAGTTCAGATGTTATTTAGTTGTATAAATTTGGCAAAAGTAACTTATTATTTAGTACAGTTTTGGTTTCTACTAGTTAATTTTCATAATCTTGAGCATATGTATTTTGTTTGGCTTGTTTTGTTTTGTGGTGTGTATATGTGCTGGCATGTAGTATACGCGTATGTACATGAGTGTTGTGCACGTGTGTCTTTGCGTATATGTGAATATGCATACAAGCTTTTGAGTGGAGGACACAGGCTGCTGTCTTTCTTGTTTGCTTTCCTCCTCCTTTCGCGAGACACAGTCTCACTGAGCCTGGGATTACTGATTCAGCTCTGTCTGTCCCCTGACATGCACCAGAGTGCCTAGCTCATAACGTGGGCCTTGGGAATCCGAACTCAGGTTCATCTGCCTGCACAGCAATCACCACTTCAGTGGTTGAGCCATCTGGAAAGACCCTGCTTTGTGTTTTGAGACAGGGTCTTTCTATGGAACCCACATTGGCCTGGAAGTCACTATGAAGTCCAAACTGGCCTTGGACTTATATAACCCTCTTGCTTGACCCTCCCTAGTCTGGGTTAACAGGTATGCAGCGCCATACTTAGATGAGCATATGAATTTTTTATAGTGTTGGTTGAAGAATGTTTTAGCCCCAAAAATATTTTGAATATTATAAGGATGTGTTTTCCCCCTGGAATATTATGTTTTTGTTTTGGAAACATTAAGTATCCTGGTGCTTTTAAAAACATGGTCATTATTAAGCTCATTCATGGTTTGGTAGACTGAGTCACCAAATATGTAAAGTGTGTAGCCACATAGGTAAATCAAAACAATAGAATAAAACCAACATATACTGTAAATGCTGTATTAAAGATCATTACTCTCAATAGGGAGTCTCTTGCGTTTCATAAAATTGAGCTGGGGGGGCAAGCTGACCCCAACACTGAAGGTTCTTGTCACCAAGCCTGAACATCTGAGTTCAAACCCCAGGGCCCGCCTGGTGGGAGGAGAGGAGCCCCTCCGCACATGCATGGTGACACGAGGAGCACACACATGAATGAATTCGTGGAATAAGCCTCTTTACTGAACTGGGTCGTTCTTAGGAAGGCTGGCTGCAGAGGACGCCACGGAGCTGGACAAGAGTTTCCTGGTGCTCATCAAGCAGTGTGTCATTCTGTCCTTGTTTTCCAACCTCTTACAGGTAAAGAAGTTATTTAAGTCTATGCGTGTGCCTTGTTTTTTGCTTCAACTTGACCAAGCAGGTAAGAGTCTGTTTTTTATAATTTGTGATGCTTGACTGTGTGTTTCATGTCGTGTTCTGCCTGCTTGTGAGTCTGTCTGTTTTCACACGGTTTTCCTGTTGAGTGAGGTCTGACTGGCTGGTGAGTCCTCTCTGTGACTGTTAAGAAGACACCCTTAGCCTCTACCGATGGCCTTGGGGTACCTTGCAGTTCCCCGTTGCTGAAGTCACCTGATCATCCTGAGTGTAGTTACTGGTACAGTTACTGGCTTCCTGGTCTATGTTTTCAAATATGTCTCTCTCCTAGCATGAGCTGAGATGGATTTGGAGGTCATGTCAGGGATATATGAAAACCAGAGAAGCCAAAACTCCATGGATGGAGCCGTAGGAAACTGTTACTTGAGTCTAGACTCTCAGGGCAAGAACGGTTGGTTGGTGGAGAAAAATGGAACCATGGTGCTTGGGACTTTGTTGGTGGCTTGAGATATCCCGGAACTCACATATTAGGAATGTAGTGAAGTGCCCGGCCCTCAGAAAACCCCAGCCTTTGTGCCTGGTATCTTGGGGAAGGGGACCCGGACATGCACATCTGCCTAGTCTTCAGGGGAATACAAAGAAGGGACTCAGCTAGAGAAGAGAGAGACGGTGACAGTCAGGACAGGGAGCATTTGGGCGTGAAGTTCATTGCTAGGGGCAGGAGGAAGCAGATGTGCGGCAGATGGTACAGATTCCCAACACGGAGAGTCTGGGGAGAACACGGGGCGTCGAGAGCCTTCTGGTGTGAACAGTGCTCCTCCCTCTCGTCCCCCTCTCCCAGTATGAACACAGGCTGCTGTGGAGGTGACCATGACCTTTAGTGATCCACAGACTCAAACCCGGTTAATGCTGTCTGCCATTTCTACTTCTTTGGCCTTGATTGTCTAAAAGCAAGGCTGACAAAACTGTTACTTCCTTAGCAAGGGAAGGGAACCCTCCTGCACTGGTAGTCACGGTATTCTCCACCAGAACGGGGGAGAAGCTGTCTTCGTGAAGTGATCAAAATTACTGTTTTGGGCTGGAGAGCTGGCTCAGTGGTTAAGAGCACCGCTCTTCCAGGGGACCCAGGTTCCATTCCAAGTGTCCCACGGTGGCTCGAATCATTAACTTGGTCCTTTCTGTGCCAGAGACTCACATGCGTGCTGCTCTACGCCTCTAAAGTGCCATCAGTGACGCAGGTGGTGAGGTCACCTTCTTATGACGAGGAAATGAAACAGAGAAGCTTTACTGTGCAGTGTTTAGCTCATCGGTGAGCACACTGGTCCTTCCTGCTCACTTCCCAGCTTCCTCTGACTGCATCTTCAGAACCCTCGTGGGCGCACCCCGCCTGCCTCAGCACGATTGTGGCATGGGTGCCATGACAGGTGTTCCTGGAAGTCATCGTGGCTTTTGCAATTGGAGGTTATGCAACAGGCCACCACATCAACCACATCTTAGCCATGCCAGTGGATGAGCTGCCTCTCAAATGAGTCTGCCTGGGACAGCTTTCTAGTGTCTTTGTCCTGAAGAGTAAGGAGAGCATCAGTTAATATCAATGAGTGTGAACTTAATGTGGTTGTGTACTGGCCGCCATCTTAGAGCTATTTACAAGGAAAACAGATAAACTTTGAGAGTACTCGTGTGACAGTTTAACAGATTATCCAAATACTACTTGTCACTGGCCGTGGGGGGGGGCAGGGCCTCCCACATACGTATCCTTAGCTCTAGTTTTGAGGTTTTCAGCCTGGGGATAGAGCCCAGTGTTTGAGTTTCTTTATATCTTGGGTCCCCCATTCTCACTGATCCCCACAATAGCCATGTGTGGTTGTCAGACTGAATCCCAGAGGAGGGAGTAGATGCCGGAGGCTGAGAAGCCTGTTCACTGTTGCTGTCAAGCCTGGACCTGTCTGCTGTCCCTGCTGCGTCTGTGGGGGTTGTACAGACACCCAGCCCAGCTCTGGTTTCCCTTCAGCAGCTGTGTCCTGGGCATCTGCTCGGGTGCCCGGTGCTGGCAGGAGAGAAAAGGCGAATGGACCATCCTCTTCGTCAGTATCTGCCTCCCTTTGGAGTAGTCAGCTATCTGTAAAGGCCCACAAAGGGGGTGGATGGCTGATAGGTGTTTTCTCAGGAAAAGTACAAGTCACAAAATAGCATGGCTGCTCCACTGAGTTATCAAAGAGGAGGGCGGAGGAGGGAGGGAGGCTTTGTCCTACACAAAGTGAGGATCCCTGGAAGTTGTGTCTGTTTATTTATTTTTGTGTGTGTGAGTACAGACGCGTGCACGTGTGGGCAGAGGCGCTTCCCAGAGCCACCGCCTTGCCTTCCCCTCTTGGTCCTCTTGGCTTTGCTCCCGGGAGCTGCTCCAGACTCACTGGCTTGGGAGCTTTCAACAGATTCTCCTGTCTCCCTCCCCAACCCTCTTCAGGAGTGCAGGAATTCCAGATGTGAGGTACCACATCTGGCTTTTTTTGTGGGCTCTGGGAATTAAATTCAGGTCAGGCTTATGAAGCATCTTTTACCCACTGAGCCATCTCAGTCCTCTGTGTATTGTTTTTTTCTTAATGAAACTTAGTATAGTCATTAAACATTGAGAGTTTTTTGTGAAAAGATTAAAATAGAGATGGAGTTGAGTGACGGCTTAGTAGGACAGGGACCTTGTGAAGTGAGGATGGTTCTGGTCTCTGCGCATGCGCAGGGGCACACTCCAAGCAGAGCCTATCTACACAGTCCGTTTTCTCCTCTAACCTTCAGGGTCTTAGGGTAGAGCTCAGGTCATCAGGCCTGTAAAGCAAGTGTCTTCATCCACTGAGCTGTCTTGCCACCCTTGGATGTTTTAAATAATTTCAAAATTATCATTTGCTCATTTGCATGTGCATAGGTGTTTGCCTGTGTGTGTCTGTGTATCATGTGCATGGCCACCGAGGTCAGAAGAAGGGGTTGGGTTCCCTGCAGCTAGAGTAACAGACAGCAGTAAGCTAATGTGGCAGTGCTGGGACTCAAACCCTTGTCCTCTGGGAGAGAGAGTAAACAGTGCTCTTAACCACTGAGCCATCCAGCACCCTGGAGCCCCTTTTAAAATTGAAATCTTGTGTATATATGTTAGCATGCGTGCGTGTATGCGTGTGTGTGTGTGTGTGTGTGTGTGTGTGTGTTGTCTGTGTGTGTGTCTGTCTGTGTCTGTGGTGCCTGTTCATCTGAATGTGCACCATGTTAGTGTGTGTGTGTGTGTGTGTGTGTGTGTGTGTCTGTGTGTGTGTGTCTGTGTATGTGGTGCCTGTTCATCTGGATGTGCACCATGTTAGTGTGTGTGTGTGTGTGTGTGTGTGTGTGTGTGTGTGTGTATGTGTGTGTGTGTGTGTGTCTGTGTCTGTGTGTGTGTCTGTGTATGTGGTGCCTGTTCATCTGGATGTGCACCATGTTAGTGTCTGTGTGTCTGTCAGTGTATGTGGTGCCTGTTAGGGTAAGAAGGTGTCAGCTCTCCTGGAGCTGGAGAGACAGTAAGGGGGTTGTGAGCCACCCATGGGTGCTTAGAGCTTAACTTGATCCTCTGTGGGAGCAGCGAGTGTTTTTAGCCACAGCCCTTGCTTTTGTTTTTGAGACAGGTTCTCACTATAAAACCCAGTCCCACTTACAACTTTCAATCCCCCTGCCTCACCTTCCCGAGTGCAGAGACTACAGATGTGAGCCAGCATGCCTAATCTATGCCATTTTCTCTTTATGTGACAAAATAAAATAACATGTAAGCAGTAGTTTTATCTTGTGTAGATTTCTGCTGTATTAAGAACTATTTCTCCCGGGGGGGGGTGCACCCCTTTAGTCCCAGCACTTTGGAGGCAGAGTCAGGTGGATCTCTGAGTCTGAGGCCCGCCTGGACTACAGAGAGAGTTCCAGGACAGCCAGGGCTACACAGAGAGGCCCTGGAACAGCTGTATGAACAGTTTTGAAGTTTGGAGTCTTTGCACTGGCCTGTAGTTAATACCCTACAAGGTCAGTGGCCTCCTGCACTCTAGTGAGTAGTAAGAAATAACAGCAGGCTTTAAAGTAGTGTTGCTTGCCAACTTGAGAGGTGGAAAGCCGTGTTTCGGGGATTATTGATGTGTTTTTGCCGTGTCCTAGTGCCTGGCTGTAACTGTACTCCGTTCCATGTCATTGTCTCTTAATGTTAGTCACATTCCTCGTGGAGTACTAGTAACAGAGGAAAGGAACCCTAAACAGTGACGGCCACAAGCCCTGCTGTAAATCTTCAAGCACTGACCAAGTTACTCATAGTTCTGAGGCAGAGGTTGGTGTCACCTCCCTGCCATCAATAAGGAAAGGCTCCAGGAGTTAAATGAGTCACTCAAGGTTATGTCCTAGAAAGACAGCTGGTACTTTAGCACCGAAGGCGTATTCTCGCAGAGGCCAGGGTCCCACACACACTCAACACAACTGCATTCCATGGGAATAATCGCCACACCAGTTGGGGACTGGCTTGTGCTCTGCTTATTTTTGTCTTTTTTCTTGGTTTTGAGACAGTGTTTCACTTTGTAGCCCATGCTGGACTTGAGCTCCTTCTGTAGCCCAGGTTGGCTTCAAACAGTAATCCTCCTGCCTCTGCTTCTCTGGCGGGTGGTTTGCTCTTCCGTAAACGGATGAAGAGGGTGGATATCAGTGACTGCAGAGCCCTCATGTGAGAATTTAGACATCTCTGCCTCATCTGGGCCCACTGCTGTTTTTCACAAGGTACAAGGAGTGGGGCTGAAAATAGCTCTCACATTCTCACAAGGGTTGCTCTACAGTAGGGAATAGAGATATATCTGGGGTCCAGTGTATGTCAAAATGGAGCATCTAGATCCTTTTGCCTGTTTTCTTTTCTTGTGGTGCTGGGGGCCAAACCCAGGAGCTTGTACATGGCAGGCAAGTGCTTTACCATTGAGATGCATCCTCAGCCAGCCACTGCGGTTGAGTTGTTAGATTCAAATTAAGGTAATGTTGTATGTATCTTAGTAATTAATGCCCCCTCTCCAGGTGTTTAGTTGTCAATTGGACAAATTTAGATTAAGATTTTCATAATGTAAACTTTATTTAGTTGATATCCTAGTCAATTGGCCTTGCTAGCAAATAATGAAGGCCTTTCCTTGTACTTAAGTGATGTGAGTCTTGCTGTGTTTGTGGCCATTAGTCATAGTCACAAGTCGAGGGCTCTTGAGCTTTCTTTTCCTCATCTGTACATGGACATGGGATGAGGTACATATAAATGCCTACGCAGTTCCTGGACCTAGTTATGGCAGTGGCTGCTAACTCATGTGACATTAGGCATCCATAAAAGTGATTCATAGACGTTTAATAGCATGGGAAATTTTCTACATAATAATGTCTCATGAGAAAAATAAAAAATGTAATATAGATTTTTGTGAAATATCTCATCTTGTTTTAGAAAGCAAAGGAGGCTGGAGAGATGCTCAGTGGTTAAACACATTTGTTCTTGCAGAGGACCCAGGTTGTTGCCAGCATTCACATGGTGGGTGGCTCATAATCCCAGTTCCACAGAATCAGATGGCCTCTTCTGACTTCCATGGGCATCAGGGACACATGTGCATATAAATATATGCAGGCAAAACACACATATCTGTAAAATAAAATAAATCTATTTTTTTTTTTTTTTAAGCACAGAAGAAGGGTTGAAAAACCCTGGTGTTTGTGTTCCCGCCTTTCAGTGTGTTAGGCACTATGTGAGGATAGATGAGTCAGATCTTGTTTCTCTTTAGGAGAAAGGTTTAAAAATATTTAATTTTTTTGCAACTATGTGGATGCTCATGTTCCTCTGTGTGGCTTGTGGAAGCCAGAGGCATCCCTGGACCTTACAGGCAATTGTGGATCACAGACTCATTCCTTCTCCAAGAGCACCTAGCCATCTCGTCATCCACAGGAGAAAATTTTAGTAGGAGACAGAGTTACATTCTGGGGTGGAAGAAATAGAGGAAATCCAGGATGTTGCTGAGATTTCTGTCATGACGTGTGGGCTGTGGTGCCTTTCTCTCAGAGAGGGGGTGTGGTGAGACTAACTTCTAAGGATCACAGTGGTTTTGTCTTGGCTGTGCTATGGGTGTCCAAGGTAGCTATACAGGGGGCCAGTGCACGTGTCTGGGTGAGCTGGGGTGCAGTGAGTCTGTGTGGGGAGACCAGAGCCCCCCTTTTAAGATTCCCTGTAATGTAGTACAGGTGGTCTGCTCATGGTTCAGTTTGACCACAAAAGTCCTCATACCACAGACAAAAATGGCTTAAAGTAATAGAAGCCTATTTTTCTTTCCTGAAATAAGTCTAGACAGCGGTAGCCTAACACCAGAAATCTGAATTCCTATAGCCATCAGAATAAGGTGGGCACCCAAACTAGCCATCGCCGGGGAGAGGGCTGAGACAGAACATGTCCCTTCCATGAGAGAATACTTCTTGGATGTTACACAAAACAATTTGCCTAGACTTATTAGCCAAAATGTAGTCACTTAGCCATATCCATGTCAAAGGGAGGCTGAGAAATGAACTCTTTATTTTAGGATGTTGTATGCCCCACCCTGGTGTCCAGTTAGCGACGCTGGTAACAGCTTGTATTTTTCTGTGGATGACTCAGAATGGCTCTTTTGAAAAGATGGGCACAACAGTTTCCAGATAGGTCATACATGTCTCCAATTTAAACTGTATGTATACACCAGGTGCAGAGGCTAGGGTGCAAAGATCACCTGCACTTCAGTTTAGACTAACTTAGGCAGTACAGTGAGTCTCCTGTCTCAGAAACAGACACCAGAAACCAAACAACTTCAGCAACAACCATAAATGTAGGAGCTTCACAGTGTGGCCTGCATGTGACAGCACTTTGTCTTTCTGGAAGGACAGTGACGGCACTGGAGGTCTGGCACGTGTCTTTCTTCCGAGAAAGATGAAATCCACTAATGACTAACTTTGAACCCTGTCCAGAGCAGTAGCGGGCAGATCAGCGTTATCTACTGCACTGATTTAGAGTTCCCAAAAGTTTCGATGATTAAATAAACAGTTTCAACCTGCAGATAAGAGAATTATAAGGAACTTGGTGGGAACATATGAGGCAGTTCTCTGTGGTGAGTTCCCGGGAAGGTTGCTTGTGTGTCCTGTCCTGGTGCTGTGGAATCACGCTTGTCCAACAGGAGCTCTCCTGCTAAGCTACCACCTGGAAAGGAAAACTCGCATCTTATGAGACATAAGTCAGCCAGTCTCAGCTGGCACCGGGCCCTGGTAGGCAGTCCAGGCTTCATGTTGCCTGTGGCCCAATAAGAAATCTTAAGCTTCCTTGAAACCATGAGGGACACCGCCCCCCCCCCATTTTTAGAAGTAACTTTATTGCCTAGTTCTTGCGCATGAACTTTGTAGATGACCACATCATGTCGCAGTGCTAAGAGGTCGGACTAGCAGAATGTTTGCTGCCCATCAAGAGGATCCAGGGTTCCTCTGGCTCAGGAGGTGACTATGGTTTTCCATCAGCTACCTGTAGTCAGCTGTTGGCAGTTTGGGCCTTTCAGGAAATTGGAGCAAGATGCTGCTCACAGAGTCGAGCCCCTCACAGCAGGTGTTAAGTACTTAGTGGGTACTAAGAAGGGCTAGGAAGGACACTTTGATCTCTAGGCCCCCAAAGCTGGCTGCCCTTAGTAATTAAAGCACTTTATTTTATTTACAACTAAAATAGGACAGTGAGAAAATCTAAAGTGAATAGCACGGAGGAGCGTGTTTCTGCCTGCTCCAGGGGTGCAAACGCTTTAGCTGTGTGTGTACATGAAACACAGACTTACGGTAGTATTTCTACGCCTAAGAAGTCGACCACGCAAAGCATGCTCTTTTCTCCTTGGGAACGACATGAGCTGTAGAAAGCGCATGCTTGGGACTGGGGTGTGGACCAGTTGTCGGAGTTCTTGCCTAGCATGAAGGAAACCCTGGGTTTGCTCATCAGTACCACCCAAATGGCCTGCTACCTGCAATCCTAACACTTTGGAGGTGAAGGCAGGAGAGTCAAGGTCCTCCTCACCTGCAAAACAAGTTCAAGGCCACTCCAGCCTATGTGAGACTCTGTCTCAAAGGAAAAAAAAATTAAATAAGATGACATACTTCATACAGACTGGGAATGGGAAGAAGGTGACATGTCACCCTTTAATTAGATTGTGGACAGGGTCTGATGTAATGCGTGAGTGCTGACAGTTGACTGTGAATGACCCCTAACCTCATGGGGGAGGAGCGTCAGGCTTTATACCATGTCAGAAGAACCCAGTGATGCTAATGTTGATTACCTACCATGTTCTTGGTCCTTCCTGTTTACTTACCGCATCCCACAACTCCCACACAAGGCAGAGCGACTATTATTATTTATCAGCACTCTACACAGAAGTAAACTGAGGCACGCAGCTTGCTAGCAGAAAGGCCGGACTGTAGCTTCAGTGCAGGATCTCCCACTACACCGCTCGTCAGCAGACAATGGAAGGAGACATGGCAGTGTGGGGTTAGCCCAGAGTTCTGTGAAAGACTTGACTAGGCCCCATTTAAAGGCAGGGTTTGGGGTTCCGGAGCACATTTGGAATCGGCACAGTGTGGAGTGAGTGCTGGTAAAGGGGCCTCAGCACAGCAATCCTCATTTTCTGTGGATGGGGGGAGGTGTGAGGATGCTTCTGGACAGAGGGTGCCCAGAGGTGAGCTCCTGCCAGCTGGGAGAGCCACCATCACTCAGGGAGTCTATGCAGAGACTGCTAGCTTGAAACAAGCTTCGGCTGAAGTGTTTATGCCACGGACACTGGCAAATGCTACAGGACAAGGCTCCTTCCCCTTCGCCTGCAAGCTTTTCCCTACCTCCCTGACATCCAGTAGCACGGAGACTCCAAGCGCCAGATGCATTGAAACCTGGAGTGTGTACCTGCTGTGGTGGCATGCACTGTGCCAGGCACCGGGGAAACAGGTTATCCCCTCAAGAGAAGACCAGGCTGGTGGATCGTGGACCAGCTGAGAGCTCTCAGGCCAGTCACCCAGCCTGAGTTACTCATCTGTGAGTGGAGACGATGCTGAGAATCTCAAAGGGCCGCGGGAGTGGAGTGATGGGAGGCCCTCAGGAAGGGAGAGCAATGTAGATATGTCCTTCCGTGCAGAAGGCAAGGTGGGAGAAACAAAGGGAGGTGTCTGTGTGGTCATGGCTACCTTGTAGGATTTCACAGTTCCCAGGATGCCCTTGTTGGAAAGTTACTGCTTTTTTTTTTTTTTTTTTTTTTTTTAGCATATTACTTTTTATACTTTTTGGCTTGTTCCTCTCTGTACATTACTTAACTGTAAAAAAAAAAAAAAAAGTGGATCTATATCTACAGCTTTTTGTTTTGTTGTTTTAAAGAAAACATATACGTCTTGCATGTATGTCTTGCACCATGTCTGTGCCTAGCGCCTATGGAGGCCAGAAGAGGGCATCAAATTCTTGGAACTGTAGTTATAAACATTTGTGAGTTTTCTTGAAGGTCCTCTGGAAGAGCAGCCAGTGCTCTTAACTGCTGAGTCATCTCTCCAGCCATGTTATTTCTGACAGATCTTCCTGTGTAGCCCTGTCTAGCTCAGGCTAACTTTGAACTCATAGAGAACTTGTTTTCTGCTTGCCAGGTGCTGGGATTAAAGGCATGAGCAATGAGCATGTCCAGCAGAATTCTGGATTTTTACCCCAACTTTAACACTGACATGCTTTGATAAGATGCTTTAAACTGTCTGCAAACCTAGTTTCTAATATCTTAGGGGTGACACCTTGATGCTTTGGGAATCATTGAATATATGTGGAAATGGGTCAAGCTCCTTCTGGCCATTGAACCACAGTGGAATCAGTCTGTCTGCTTTGCCTCCCTTTATGCAGAGACGTACTGTTACTTTCTATGAGCCAACACCGTTTTGTATACTGCTCGGCCTGCCTGGAACACTGAGCTGGCGAGGTAGGTCAGCGTGTGGTCAGAGCCCAGGCACTGGGGTAGTCTCAGCCCTGTTCTCACTAGTGGGGACACAAACATGTCCTCCCTACGCCTCCATTCTTTCTGTCTGTAAAATGAAGAAAATAAGAACATTCCCCTTATCAGATTGTTGGAAGGACCAACTTAGTCAGGCAATATACCTGGATTTACACACAGCACATTCTCCCTCACTCTTCCCATCTTCACTATTTCCCAGGCTGTGGGTTAAGACCATTAGATCACCTCCCCAGTCATCCCACACCAGCATCCGTGGGTTAAGCCCACTCCATCACCTCCCCGGTCATCCCACACCAGCATCCTTGGGTTAAGCCCACTCCATCACCTCCCCGGTCATCCCACACCAGCATCTGCGTCTCTTCTGTGTATTCACTGGGGTGTATGGAGCACATGTGAGCATTCATCGTGGTCCAGACTCTACCCCAGAAGATTACAGAGGGAATTTTGTTTCAGATGACCAGTATGCTTTCAATGTGGTCCCAGCATCCCCCTGAGAGATCAGTTTCTTGTAAGTGAAATTCACCTCTCTAGAACTTTAGGAGTCCCCCTGTCATGTTAAAAACACCTTGTTCCCTCTGTGGAAAAGATACAATCTTTACAAATTAACTAGTAATACCGTCAGTGTACAGATTTGATCTTTGGACAGATATTTACCTGTGTGTGCACACTGTATTAAGTGGGGGGCATGCCGTGCTGAGAGTGGTAATCGTGGCCCCTGCTCACTTGTGGCTATTGACATTGAAATCATTCAAACTTAAATAAAACAAGAAGATCTGTACTCATGTAAGCCGTCTTTTAAGAGCTTGCAGTCACATGCATGGCAGTTCAGTGGAGGAACACAGACGAACATCCATGTCGCTGTGAAAGTTCTACTTCACGGTGCAATTCTACAGGAGGCTGCCGAGGATCAGATAGTCCTAAGTAAGGTGCAGTTGCAAGCGTGAGTGCCCAGCAGACTGCCTGGTTGTGTGGCACCTTTCATAGGACGTGGCTTCTTTGATGGCATCCTCAAGGAAGACAGGTTGGAACCGGATCTGTGGAGTAGTTGGGAGTCAGGAAGCCCTGTGGTGAGAGGAAGCACAGTAATTAAAGGGATGAGGGCAGGCTAATGGCTGGGGCCGGGGGAGTTGGAAGGACCCTGGAGGACCTGGTGAGAAGCAGATAAGGTTGCTGGGAAGCCTCTTGTTAGACAGAACCTGGGCTTGACTTCAAAGTCCTACCGCAACCTAAGTGTGTGTTCAAAGAAGTTCTGCGGTCACTTTGCCCTTTCCCCCTTGGGACCCGCCACATTACCCTGTCTGGGTTATTCCCTCAGATGTCTGTAATCAACTCTTTCTTAGAGGAACAAAAATACGAAGGGCCCAGCACTGTTGGCCCCACCCTGCACCCTCCTCAGGCCCTGCTACCTGCTTCTGGGTGACTTCGTCTAGTACCATAGTGTGAGAAAATTAACTTCATGTGCCGGCTTGTCTCAGCTATAGTCACTCATCCTTCAGTTTGACAGTAGATATCGCTGTGATGGTATTCTGAAAGTGTAATTAACATTGAAGTCAGTAAAGTTGATTACCTTCCATATTGCTTGTGGGCTTTCTCCAACGACTTCAAGGCTCGCAGAGAAAAGCCAGAGGCCACTGAAGAGGAAGGACCCTGCCTGCAGAGTCACAATCAAGCCTCCAGCCTGTGGACTGTAGACCTGTTGGCCTTGGAAGTCAGTGACCCAGTTCTTTAAGACAGGGTCTCCTATGGTGCTGGCTGGCCTCAAACTCCCAAGCAAAGAACTTCTTCTGACCCTTCACGTCCAAAACATCAGGATCAGGAGCATGCACCCTGTTAGCAGATTCTTTTTTCAAACTTCTATGTCCCACAGATTGTTTTTGTTTTCCTAGAAAACCCTAATATATGTAATATTTTTATTTTAGTTGTTTGTTTATTTCTGAAGCATGGTATTCTCGGCTAGCTTGGAACTTACTTTGTAGATCAGGTTGGCCTCAAACTCACAGATATCTCTGTTTCCATGTCCCGAGTGCTGAGATTTAAGACATCTGCTAGTAAATATAGTATATATGATGTCATTTACATTGGGGTCTCCTGATTTCTCTCAAATTTTTACATTTAGCCCTGACCTCCAGATCTATATATCCAGTTGCCTATTGGAGCACAGACCTCTCACGTTGGATTGTGGATGTGAACCAAACTAACTTTTTCCTCCCTGAGGGCCACGGCCCGGTTTCCAAGGCCCAACATCTGGGATGGTAGATTCGTATCTCCCTTTCCTATCTTTCATTCCATGGTCCGCAAACCCGTGTTTACGTCCAGCTTCCGCCTCACTAGTCCAAGCTTTTGTGGCTTCAGCCTCCACGCAGCCTCCTCCTGGGTTTGTGCCTCTCTTCCTGGTTCCCTGACTGGCTAAGTGCACGGGCTTCGGGCTTGAAGCTCCCTTGCTTCTTGGCTCCTCTGCTTAGAAAGGTTTGTAATTGTTTCCATGGTGAGTGTCTTCACTTCTGCTTAGGCTCGCCCCACAGGCACACTCTGAGATAGTTTCTTACCCTTTTGCTTCCTTTATTGTTCTGCGGAGTGCAAAGAGCTCTTTCAGGACGCACCTCGGCCCTGTTGCCTGCTTGAAGGAAGCAATGGCTTCGGGGAACCCAGGAAAGCACAGTATGTCCATGTGCAAATAGACATGATCAAGGAATTGATGCCCGAGTGGACCTTTCCTGACGAAGTTATTGAGCCAAAGGACCTTGCTTTTATTCTACCTGGAGTCATGGCTAAGACTTTAGTAGTTTGGTGGCCATGGGGAAGTGCCGGGAAATTCTGTCGGGTCCATTCTGTTTGCCTAAATAGAAACTTGGTTATAGCAGTGCTGTCAGACACGTGAGAAAAGAAGAAAAGTGGACCACTCATCGTGGCTTCTGGGAAACTATGACAGGGAGAAGGGACTGCTGAGTAGGGCAGGGGACAGATTTGAAGTCTGCGGCCTTGACTTTTAAGGGGAAATCACTTCTACTCTTCCAAGTGTTTCTCCAACGATGTTTTGCTGCGTAAGCAGGGTGCAGGCTGTGTGGACAGCTAGCTTTGACAAAAGCTGGTATTGACAAGAGCGGTCTTTTCTGTTTTGGATTTTTGTTTTTATGAGACAGGGTTTCACTGTGTAGTTTTGGAGCGTATCCTGGAACTCACTTTGTAGACCAGGATAGCCTCAAACTCATAGAGATCCACCTGTCTCTGCCTCCTGAGTGCTGAATTAAAAAGTTTTAGTCAGATGGTGGTGATGGGCAGTATTGAGCCTGTAATCCCAGCACTGAGGAGGCAGAGGCAGGTGTATCTCTGAGTCTGAGGCCAGCCTGGACTATAGAGTGAGTTCCAGGACAGCTTGGGCTACATAGAGAAACTCTGTCTGGAAAAGCCAAATCAAGCAGCCAAACCAAAACGAACATAACAGCACAACAAAAAAAGCTAGGGTGGGCCTGCCTTGTCTGTGCCTTTAAGAAGCCGGAAGTGATCTCAAGGGCCCCAGAGAGAAAGCCCGAGCGGCCATTGCTCCAGCTCAGTGTGCTCTTTGTCGGTGGACGTTTTCCAGCGGAACACTTTTAATACAGTACGACCGTATCACCCGTCTCAGCTGAGATGACAGCTGAGAAAGAGACAAGCACCTCCCATCATTTCCTGAGCACCTGCTCTACCACATTCGGAGAGGCAAGAAATCAAACAAGGGTTTGCTCTTCCAAAGTTCTGATAGTTAGGCGTGCAATTACTGTTAGGTACTTGGGGCCACAAAGAGCGGAGCAGTTGCTAAGTCCCAACACCTGCCTCAGGGGTGGCCCTGGGACCAGCACTGCGCACAGATGAGAAGTGTGTGGGTTGGGAAGTGTGGGACAGGTGCTGGGTCAGCTGTGCAGTGTGTGTACATCAGGCAAGTGCTTTACTTTCACCTAGGAAGAGCCTAGAAGGAATGCAGGAGGCCAGCCACTTACCAGGAGGCGTGGCTTCAAGCTGTTAGGAGGCACAACCCTTTCACCTGTTTTTCTTGCACCCTGCCATTAACCAAAGTAGTGGGTCAGACATTTCACTCATTCACTCACTCATTCATTCATCCAAACACTGACCTAGGGACAGGGAGGCATGAAAGGACATAGCCTCCTTTGGCACATGCTCAGATGCTGTGCTAAATGCTAAATATACCGTTTTCCTTAAAGTGAACAAGACAACCCCAAGCCTGGCTAGGACAAGGAGGAAGTATCGTAAGGAGAATTAGTCAGGGGGAAGCAGACCTGGCTTTAAAGATCCGGGTAACTTCCTTTAGGGAATTACCAAATTTGACTAAGACCATTGCCTTGGGCAGTGCGTCCCCAACTTTGTTGTCAACTAAAATCCTTGGAATTTTTAAAACCTAAGTGCCTGGTTCACAGCCAGTACCAAGGTCATCAGAACATCTGTGTGGGTGCCAGGCGTCAGTATTTCTAAAGTTCCTCATGTGAGTACATAAGATTACGTAGAGAGCAGCGCCTGGGGCAGCGGGCCGGTTTACTAACTCCACACTCAACTCCTATTGGGTCTGGTTCCCAACATTCTTTGAATTGCAGCCGCAGCCTTGGGTAGGGGGCGGTTCTGAGCAGCAGGGATTGGTACTGTCCAATTAGGAGTTCTCACTTTGCCGAGCCGATGGGTACAGGTTGCCAGAGCTGCACGAGGACTGGATTTTTTGCTTTGTCATTCTGACACTGTCAGTTCTCCCGCCTACTAAGAGCAGGGCGTGGCTTCCTGGAGCCACTAGGAACCCGCCGGTCTTTATCCTCAGTTTGCTTCCGTCAGGCCTTGCATCCACGCGGGAGGTGTGGGACGCCGCGGGGCGAGAAGAGCTGGCATTTTCATCTTGCTTGTTCACGTAAGCTCTGTGTCAGCGTGAAGCTGATCGCCGGGGGCCGGGGATGGTCTGGACGGTCGCTGGCCGGCCTGAGAGCATCGCTCTGGGGTGGTGATTTGGAAAGGGGAGGAGGACATTTAATATGTGTCAGAGAGGACTGAGTATTGCGGGACGAGCTAGGTAAGCTCTTGTCAGGGTGCTCAGGACAGCCAGGGCCACAAAGCTTCAGTGTATGGGCAGGGGAGGGCGGAGGGACTTGCGTCTGGTCCTTGGCTACTGGTGACTTGCAGGCTACCTGAGAAAATGCGTCTCTTTTGTAGAGCAAGGGTCTTGATTTATACATAGATGGCAGTTGCCGAAGAAATTGCATTAAGAAAATACAAGTATTTCCATATACTAAGTCCTAAAAAAACTCCTTGAAATTTTGCGGCACATGTAATGTTTCCAAGTGGCTTGCCCTTCCCGACCCCAGCTGTTGTTAAACAGGGCAGCTGAGTCTGCTCACAGCCCTTCCCCTCCCTAACCGAAGGAGGCGGTGCAGGCTGGCGCAGAAGTGCATTTGAGTCCTGCTTACTGTGTCGACTCGAACTCGGGCAAGTTGCTTGGCTAGAAGTAGCTCAGTTTCCCTACCTGTGAAATAGATGTGGCAATGCCTACATCTAAAACACAGTTGTGAAGACTAAATGCATATATGTAAAAACACATACTGCATTATATAGAGAGAGCATATATGGCAATGCTAACTGTTGGTTTAGTACCGAATAACTATTTTTCTAAGTGCTGGTATCTGTCTAGCTGTGGGCTCCAATTTCAATTGTCCCAGACTTTACCGAGTTCACCCCTTAGTGAGATGGGACCATCCTCCCCTGATGTCATCCAGAGCGTGGATGGACCGCGGTTTCAGATTCCAGGAAGCCCGGAGTGTTGCATCCTCCGGGTGCAGAGTTAAAAGCCAGAGCACGCAGGGACGAGCTAGTGCTGTGTGGTCGCGGGGTGGCCGCCTTGAGCCGCCCTTCGGAGCTCTTGCGGGTCGGAGTCCGCGGGCGGCAGTGCCGGAGGGCGCGTGGCGTCCCGGAAGCCCCGCCCGGAGGCAGGCTCACTGCCGCTCTGCTTTGTGCTACAGAGGGCGGCGGGGCCAGCGGCGGCGCGGGCGCGGGCGCGAGCGGAGGAAGGCCGCGAGCGGCGGCGAGCCGGCGGGAGGCGCGACCAGGCGAGGGCGGCCATGGCCCAGCCCTGAAGGTAGGGGCCGCGTGCTCCCCAGCCCCGATCCCGGGTCCCCGCAGCCCCGGGCCACTACGGGCTGCCGACCCACGTGCTGGGTCCCTGAGCCTCCCGGGAAGGCAAAGCCAAGCCGTTTCTTTTAGAGTGACCTTTCAAAGTGCCCCGTGCTCGGGTCCCCCGGTACAGGCTCCAGCGGCAGGCTGAGTGGCCTGGGGAAGTCTGGAGAGGAGGGCATCAGGAAATGCTTAGCCCTCCCTCACCAGATCGCCCGTCACCTTCCGCTTTAGTTCTCGGAGGCCCGGGCCTCTTAGAAACCCCAGGCTCCGAGGAGCAGCCAGGAATCCCCTGGGCCGAGTTTGTTTCCAGGCAGACATTTCTTTTCTAGCCCACAGTTAACAGTTGAGTGGATATAAAGGAATGGAGATCTACCCTCCAGTGGCAAGTATGCCGAATGTCTGCTTTTGGTCCCTCCAAAAACGCACGATGAGATCCCAGGCAGTGTGTTGCAGTCAGAGGACGCTGTGGAGTCTGTTGTTCTCGCCCCCACGTGGTTCTTCGCGATCAAACTCGGGTGTCCATGTCAGAGTAACATGCTGAAGCATTGCCCTCTTAGTGTAAGGCCTGCTAAGTGTAAGAACATTTAGATGTCTGTTAAGGACGTTGACAATGGATTCACATTTCTATTTAGTCTTTGTTTGCTTCTAAAAGAAACACACGTTTTTGAAGAGTGAATATAGGGAATGGAGTTAGACTTCAAAGGCAAACAGCAAATGGATGAAAACTAATTAAGGGAGATAAAAGGCTTTTTCCTGTAGTTAAAGTAGTTGTGTTACTCAGACCTTTAGAGTGCAACTAAAATAACTCAAAGACCTAGTAATGGGGCCTGCCCGGGGAACCCCACCTCTGTAGTAAATGTCTATTGAAAAGTTATAATCATTTGATTTCTACATAATCTTATGCATGCTCTTGCTTTTAACCTCAGTGGGAGTGAAGACTGCTTGTGTAAGCTTTGGGACTGACTGTTGACATGCTTCTCAGGCCTTTTCAATTTCCTCTGACCAGGTAGTTTCAGGCTTCTGTGAGATACTCAGCATTTACTGCACCCCTAGAGCTGGTCTTTTTTTTTTCCCCTTTGGGTTTTAACGAGTAGTGCTGAAAGTGTAGACAGAGCAGGTAAGACTCCAGCTTGAGAATCTGAGCCACTTGCTTGCCACCGTGATTAACTATATTATATTATAGACCAGGAGAACGTTGCGCAAAAGTTTCTCCTCCTTCCCGTCCCTCTGTGTGTGTGTGTGTGTGTGTGTGTGTGTGTGTGTGTGTGTGTAATTGAACAGGGCTGCACACACTCTACCTCGGAGTTATAACCCCAGGGCAACACTTTAGCGTTGTCTGTTTGCGGTGCTGGGGCTAGAACCCAGGGCCCTGCCCTTGCTGGGTAAATGTTCTACCACTTAACTATACCACATTCCTAGCCCTTTTTATTATTATTGTTTTTCTTTTCTTGCCTGCACCCTCAAGCATCTCGCTCAGGGGGCTTCACACTCAGAAGGCTCCCTCCCTAACCTGGCCGGTCTTCCCGATTGCTGCTTCTAGCTGCCAGATCTGCTCCCAGGGTGAAGGGTGCACTTTTCCATGTGATACCTTCTTGGCCAGCACCAACCTGGTTTTCTTTTCGTCTCCTCTCCCAAGCTACTGTAAGCTCCTGGGAATAGTTCCCTAGACCTCTCCACTTTGCTGGTTTCTTTACATGGCTTTCGTGCAGACGCGCTTAGCACTTTACCTCGGCGTCTCCACAGCACCCCACAAACCCTTATTTCTGGAAAGAGAGGAACCCTGCCCGAGACAATTTTCTGGCTCTCATCAATGTGGAGAAGTAGGCTTACTTTATGTGTCTGTGTTTGCACGGCGTGATAGTACTCCCATCTAAATGAACCAGCCTTAGTGACAGTAACAGTGGTTTGTGTGCTGGATTCTAAGTTCTCACAACTGCCTGATGGAGGATCTGGTGATAGCCAGTTACTGGAGCATGCCCAGATCACACAGCTGGCTACCAGACAGAGGCATGGCTGCATGCAGAGACCCCCTGTGCAGAGCTCACCCTGCTCATACCTCAGACACGTCTGTGCCTGGTCTGATTCTTGTGCTTCTGAGTCAGGATGGAGTCCGTGCGAATCCCAGTATTCCTCGCATAGTTCCGGCACACAACATTCATTAGAGGCTTGCTGGATGATCCTTCATTCCACTGTGCCCACTGAATCAGGATGATGATGTCTTCCATGTGTCCTTTAGCTCTTCATATGCATTCCATAAATTATACACTCATTCCGTGAGTATTCATTGGGTGGCAGGGACATAGAGACTCATTTAAAGGAGTTAACTTTGAAGGATCTGATTTCATTGAAGATGGGTTGTCAGACACGAAACCGTGAGCTGTTCAGAACTGGTTCCGAGTAGCACACTGGGAAACAATTGAGAATGTCTTTATGTGACAGTCAGTGCCTTTAGCATGACATGCAGGTGAGCCTTTGTCAGGCAGGAAGAAAGTGGGACCACACCAGGCTAGGCCACACCTTTAAACCCAGCTCTTGGGAAGTAGAGGCCGGCAGATGTCTGTGAGGTCAAGGTCAGCCTGGTCTTCAGAGTTGAGTTCCAGGACAGCCAGAGCTACACAATTGTCTTGAAAAGCCAACCAAAAAACTGGTTAAGGATTACAGTTAAAGTGCAGCTCAGTGGTATGGGGGTTGCCTGGCACAGACAAGGCCCTGGGTCCAAGCCACAGCACACCAAAAATGTTGCTAACAAATGTTTTTCTGTAATTAAAAAAGAAGGCCAGCACCAGTATTTTAAGAGAGAGTAGACTGACTGCAAATGTGGAAGCTCTAGTGTTCCCTGAGAGCAGTAAGTGGAAATTAAGCTTTTTTTTCTAGCGTGTATGTGTGTGTGTGTGTGTGTGTGTGTGTGTGTGTGTGTGTGTGTGCACATGTGGATGTGTACATGTGAGTACAGGGTGTGTGTGTGTGTGTGTGCACATGTGGATGTGTACATGTGAGTACAGGGTGTGTGTGTGTGTGTGTGTGTGTGTGTGTGCGCGCACATGTGGATGTGTACATGTGAGTACAGGGCCCCGGGGAGGTCAGAGGCATCAGATCCCTATGGACCCAGAGTCACAGATGGTTGTATTTCATCTGAGATGGGCCTTAGGAACTAAGGGTCCCCTGGAAGACAGCAAGTGCTCTTAACCACTGTGGTCCTCCAAAGCAGGCGCTTTGATTTGAACCCAGGCCGGCTTCCGTTCTGCCTCCTCAGATAGTCACACAGCCAGCGCTTCAGGTCTCGTCGGTCTAAAGGATGCTTTTCTTGGCTCTGAAGTGTGTGGGTTGACAGTAAAGTGTCCTGAAGTACGTGTTGTTACCACAGAGGAAGGGTGGCGGTTTTGTATATTCTGAAATATTGTCTAGGTGCACAGTATTTGGTGTGACTTGACTTGCATTTTATCTTTTGCTTTATGGATATACTGCCTGGGTGTATACAGCTCGTTGGTAGCATGTGTGGTTAGTATGTGTCAGGTCTGGGTTTGATCTCCCACACTGTGAGATAATGTAATACATTTTATTTGAAAGATCACTCAGAGTCCCTTTGGGGTACTTGTAAAGACTTACAGTGAAATCCAAGGCGCCATTCACGAGAACAATACCTTTATGTGCAAACAAACCCTACCTCTTTGTGGACCTGCCTTGGAACACCTGGAGGGGTTTACTCCTCAGGCTTCTTTCTTTCATGCTTGCTTTTTAAAAAGAGTTTATTATGTATACAGTGTTCTGCCTGCATGTGTGCCTGCTGGCCAGAGTAAGGCACCAGATCTCATCGTAGATGGTTGTGAGCCACCGTGTGGTTGCTGGGATTTGAACTCAGGACCTCTGGAAGAGCAGCCAGTGCTCTTAACCTCTTGAGCCATTTTTTTTTCTTTTCTTTTTTTATCACTTGAAACCATAGTTGGTTTTTTTATTTGTTTTTTATTTTTGAGACAGGATTTCTCTGTGTAGCCCAGCTGGCTTGGAACTAGCTCTTGCAGAACAGGCTGCCCTCAAACCTGCCTCTCAGGTGCTGGGATTAAAGGTGTGCACCAACAGCACCCAGCTCTGATGGATATTCTTAACAGTGGAATATCCTGGATGCTCATTGCTCCCTGACACTTGAAGCTTTGGAAAATATTTTTCTTGTCTTTTTTTTTTTTTTTTTTTTTTTTTTTTTTGGAGTCAGGGTCTCGAGCATCCCCAGCTGGCTTCAAGCTGGCTGCGTCAGCTGGTGACAGCTTTGATATTCCTGCCTCCACCTCCCAAGTGCTAGGATTGCAGGTGTCACTGCCAGTGCCCAGTTCTGAGGCTCCAACCCAGGGCTTTGTGCATATGGACAAGTACAGCTGTGCTACTTCCTAGGCCTAAAACATTGTCAGCACTGATTGGGTAGTCCTGATCCTATACTTGAGTAATTTTGTAATTATCGTCTTACAGGTGAGTGACAGTGGCAGGCTGAAGGTTTAGCCACCTGTCTAAACTAATACCAAGTAGGGTAGATAAAGATTGGGACACAGGCTTTCCTTCCAGTCCATTTTAAATTGTATTTATGTCGGTATCTGTGTTTCTATGAATATATTGTGTGTGTGTGTGCAGGTGCCTGCGAAGGGCAGAGGAGGTTGGGTCCCCTGAGATGGAGTTACAGGCGAGCCTCCGTCCTCTAGAAGAGCTGCAAGTGCTCTTAACCTCTGAACCCGTGTCTCCAGTCCTTCCAAACCATTAGACACTTTTTAAAAATTGGCTTTATGGTATGTGTGTGGTGTAGGCGGGGGTACCATGGTCTGTGTGTGGAGTTCAGCAAACAAGTTTGTGGGGTCCTTCTACTTCTAGTGTTTTGTCTTTTTTAACACTTTATTTTTAAGAGAGAGTGTGGGTGTGCACATGTGCCAGAGTCCAGCCAGAGTTCAGGTTCCAAAGAGAAGGTGTGGAGTTTGTGAGGGAGGGTGAATCAGGATGGCTGCCCGTTTATTGAGATTAGGCTACACTTTATGTTCTCTATTGAAAGCAGAATTAATGATTCTGGGATGAAAGCGGTCACCAACATCATCACAGCGTTTTTCTTGAAACAAAACCCAGTAAGTTGAGTAAAAATCCAAATGCCTGTTGTCCTCTAAGTTTCAGTAACCCCGCCATGAGTGTCTTGCACTTCCTCCTGCATGGTCAGGAGGTGCCAGACATTGAGTCCTGAGAAATAAGCCCCTAAGAGCAACCCTCATTCTTCGAAGTTGTTTGTATCATGTAGCTCAACAAACCTAAGCAGTTTCCTAATTGCAGGCCTGTTCCTCATAAGCTCCCAAAAGATCCTGACACCTTACTCTTTTTTCTTGTTACCATTCTGGTTCCTTCAGTGTATACTACTTTATATAGCAGAGGGGGATCAAGCCAGTCAAACTTCTTAACAGAATGAATCTGTTCCCCATGGGGCAGACCGGATCTTGCTGTACAGTAAACCATGAATGGAGGGCACTATTCCATACTTATTAACTGAATGAAGTCTTATTCTAAATGGCCTCAGGCTCTGGGTCTGGGCCCATTGTTCCTCTTGATTGTGTGTGCCCAGTTAGTAAATCTTTAACTTCTTTATTCCTAGTGTATTGGGGTGGGGAGAGGCACAGTGGGGATTCTTGTGTGGGGAATTAGGCGGAGTTATGCTATATGGTTCCATGGTGGTGGGGAATTCTTTTTTTCCCAAGAATTATTTTGCTTAAAGAAACTGGCATTGTATATATTCTCATCTTACACCAACACTCACACAAAACTCTGAAAGGAGGCATAAAGAACTCCCGTGACATAAGAGTCCTTAAAGCATGGTGACATAAGAGTCCTTAAAGCATGCAGGTAAAGGGCGCTGCAGAGTCGTGATCCACATTGTGGAAGTGCTGGGCGTTTCTCCATGCTGCCCATACCTCGCATGCGCATGCCGGCCAGTGGAGGCTGGAAGAGAGCGAGGAGCTGGCGTTCAGGCAGAGGTTGTGAGCCACCCTGTGTGGGTGCTGGGATCCAGACCAATTTCCTCAAGAGCTGGAAGGCTGTCAAACACTGAGGCATCTCTCCAGCTCCAAGGAAGTATATTTTATATATTGTAGTGGTATTTCTACCCTCCCTTCTCTTCCTTCTAATCCTTTTTTTGAGACAAGGTCTCACTCTAGACAGGAAGGCTTGAACTTCAGGATCCAGAACTGGGATTCAGAAGTTAAAGAGTACTCCTTGGGAAGCACAGGATATGATGCCCTCTTCTGGCCGCCTCAGGCACCAGGCGTGCCTACGGTGCACATACGTACAAAATAGCATTTTTTTTTTTTTTTCCTAAAGGAAGAAAAGGCCGTCTTTTTGAGTTTTCAAGACAGTGTTTCCCTGTGTAGCTCTGACTGTTGTGGAACTTACTCTGTAGACCAGGGTGGTCTTGAACTCGAGATCCGCCTGCCTTTGCCTTCCAAGTGCTGGGATTAAAGGTTTGTGCCACCACATCCGGCCTGAGTGTTTGTGAGATGCTCCTGGATTTAATATATATATATATTATATATATATTATATATATATATATTGCACTTGAATAAGGATTTTGAAATAATTTAGTATTGCTATAGATGTGATTTTGTTCTTCATTCACTGCAAAGAACTTTGTGCTAGCTCCTTCTGCTTCCCTGCCCCCTACATGAACCAAAAGAAAAAGGGCCTAAAGGCTGCTTCTCAGGACTCTGGGGCTGACCCGTGTACGCTTCCCAGTCAGGCTTTCTGTGTGTTGAGTTAGGCATGTGCTGCTTACATTGTTGCATCGCTGTGTACCGACCGTAGCCTGAACCACTTTAACTGCCCGATGGGTCTCCGAAGCAGACTATTCAGCCAGTGGATTACGCATGCCTTTTAAAAATCTTCGTTAGATTGCTCATCTTCTAGGATTAAGGTTAACCACCTCAGTAGAGTTTAACATCGTTTATTTAGCCTTTGGCAGGCTTCCAGATAAACAGCGCCTTTGCAGACTCCTGCCCACTGCTCTTCCACCCTTGAGTGGAGACGCATCTAAGATCGCTTTTGTGTAACGTGAGCATCACTCACCCACTGGTGCATGCATTAGCCTGGCAGGGAAAGGAGGCTGGGGCTGAGGCCTGACCCGGGGGTGGGGGGCTGCCGCTGGGGCCTGAGCTGGGGGCGTGGTCACGGGGTGGGCCGGGGGCGGGGCCGCATGCGCACGGGCAGGAGGCCTGGGCTCCAACGGTTGGATCAGGTTGGATCAGCCTTGTCACCGTCACCGTTGCTAGCCCTCAGAGAGCTGTGACCTACCAGCCACCAACATGTCTAAAGGAGAAGGCTCCCTGCCCGGAGGCAAAGAGAAAGGCGAGGAGCTGGTGGGAAACCTGGCTTGGCGGTACCTGGTGAAGCAGGGGGAGGAGGAAGAGGCACTGAAAAAGGAGGAGGAGGAGGAGGCCCGGACGGTTGCTCAGACGACCTGAGCCCCGAGGCCTCCGGCGTGCACCCGGACCTCCTGGAGCTGGCGGTGGACCGAGAGAAGTGCCGCAGCATCCGCAGGCAGTACCGGCAGCTCATCTACAGTGTGCAGCAGAACCGCGAGGACATCGTGAACACAGCCAGCGACTCGCTGACTGAGGCCCTCGAAGAAGCCAATGTGCTGTTTGATGGAGTGAGCAGGACCCGAGAGGCGGCCCTTGATGCCCAGTTCCTGGTTTTGGCCTCCGATCTGGGTAAAGAAAAGGCAAAGCAGTTAAACTCTGATATGACCTTTTTTAATCACGTTGTATTCTGCGACTTACTGCTGGTGTTTGTGGGCCTGAATTGGGTGGAAGACGAGTGTGAAGAGCTGGGCGACTGTGATGACAGCATCGCGCTTTCCTTCTGGGGCATGGTGCAGAAGGAAGCAACGTCCTGGATGCGGAGAGCTGAGACCTTCCACTTCGTCTTTGGCTCGTTTAAGGCAGAACGTTCTGCCCGGAAGCCCCGGCTTGAACATCACAAAAGAGCTTGCAAGATGGAAGGAAATGGAGATATGCCTACAAAGTTGAGGAAGCTGGACATGCATGCTAATCAGGAGACGACAGAAAAAGAAGTGGAAAGAATCTTGGGATTGCTGCAAACCTACTTTCAAAAGTACCCCGATACCCCCGTGTCCTATTTTGAGTTTGTGGTTGATCCAAATTCATTCTCTCGCACTGTGGAGAATATCTTCTATGTTTCTTTTATTATAAGGGATGGCTTTGCAAGAATCAGGCTCGACCAAGACAGACTGCCAATATTAGAGCCAACTAATGCTAACCAGGTGGATGAAGAGAGTGATCCCTGTTCTTACGGCAGGAAGCAAGGAGTTATATCTTTGAGTTTACAGGACTGGAAAAATATTGTCTCCACTTTTGAAATTTCAGAGGCTATGATCAAAAACTCATGCTGAAGATTTTTGTTTGTAGTGTATGAGTCCATCTTGTTTGTATTAACGTATCTCAAAATAGAATGAAAACAGAAGCACACTCTAGTAAACTATTTTCACGAATAAATGAAATTGTCTGCTGTGCAGTGTATTTTTCTTGGTAACTGTAAGGTGGTAGTCTTATTTAAAAGCTGACTGTTGTGACCCACATGACACTTTTAGTAAGCTCTTGCGTTTCTCAGAAGGTATTAACCGACTTGCTAAAGACAAAAACAGGGTCTCCTTGTTACTGAACAGCTTCCCCTGTCATGGTGAGCCAAGGGTGCTGGGGGTGGGGGTGAGGGCTTTTCACCAAGGTGGTCAGAGTGAGACCAGAAAAAAATCAGGGAGTAGTGGTTGGGCAATATTACTGTTTCCTTTCAAAAAGTGGATCTCCATCTTCAAAACAATTTCTCTGGTAAATGTGTGTATGTATGTGCTGTTAGACTCAAGCAACCAAGGCATTCTCAGTTTTTTGTTGTTTTGAGACAGGGTCTTTCTTTGTAGCTCTGACTGTCCTGGAACTCAAGAGATCTGCCTGTACCTAACTCTGCCTCCCACTTGGGGACCTTTCTGCTCAAACATTAAGCTGGGCAGGAATCTCAGCAACCTTGCCAGTCTTCTCAGAGGTGGATGATGTTTTTATCACATCTGTACCAAGTCTTATCTCTGGCCCATCTGACCACTGTCTGACATCTGCACGGAGAGGCCTTCAGAATTGGTGCTGGTTTGTTTTGTGACAACTCCAGAGTATTTGTCCCAATTATCCTTGGTTTAAAAGGGGTGGTGGGGTGGAGAGATGCCTCAGTGCTTAAGAATGCTGACTGCTCTTCAGCGGTCATGGGTTCAGTTTCCAGGGCCCACGTGGTGGCTCCCAAACATCTGTGATGGGAACCGATGCCCTTTTCTCTCTACACCTGGCTTAAGTTTTGAAGATCATTGATTTCTCCAGGGGACCAAGACATTTCAAGTTGGTTAAGTGTTTTATGTAATTATCAGCACCCCATTTTGTTTGCAATTTTCCTTTAGATCTGCTCTCTGAATTTTTGCTTAATTTTCTCTTGGGTGGTCTCTTCTGTCATGCAGGCACTACAATGCAAGTGATGCACTCATATACATAAATTAAAAAACAACACAGGGTTTTGTTCTGTGTCTGGGCCTGTATAGCAAGATGCATGCATTCTCTCACGCTGTTTCTTGTGGGCCTGTGTTGGATGGAAATGGGTGCTGATTTGAGGAGTCGTGCTGACAACAGGCTTGCTTCTGGAAGGTAACATCAAAGGAAAGCAGTGCTCTGGGATATTGCATGTTGGGAATTCCTGTTTAAGATGTTTGTACCATTTTTAAGTCCCCCCCTTTGGTGTTTTGCAGTTTTAAGAGTATAAATTACAGGACAACCCCGGGTGTAGTTCAGTGGTTGGGTGATTTCTTCATGTGAGTGCTGCTTTAGCTTCTGTCCTCAACATCAGTGGGGTGTGTGTGTGTGTGTGTGTGTGTGTGTGTGTGTGTGTGTGTGTGTGGTCTGTGGCTGTGTGTGTCTGTGGTATGTGTGTTATTTGGTGGTCAATGAAGAAAAACTTGGGTTATTAAAATAATTTGAGAAGAGGCAGCAGACATGCCCTGAGCTACTTCTTATCCTTTTGTGAATGTAAGCCTTTGGTGGTGGTTAGTGGTATTTTTGTTATGCTTTGAGCACAGGGAAATCCAAAGTCAAAATGATACCAAGATTGAGAGGAGGGACAGGCCTTTCTAGTGACAACAGACTGCTTTCTGTAGTAGCCATTTCCCCTTCTGCACGTGAAGACGCGCTCACCCTTCAAGATGGAAGGCAGCATCACTTGGTCCCGCTGATTGGTCCTCATCCTGGCATCTCAGCCAGAGCCCTGGGGTTCAGGAGGTTGGTCTGCTTTGGGCAGAGGAGGTGCTGCTGGGTGACAAGATCTGACTCAGGTCCTTCCTTACTCAACAGATGGCCTTGTTGAGTGCCTTTGCCTGGTTGTGTTCTGACATGAAGAGGAGAGGGCTTTAAAATGGAAAATGGAGACTTGGGGCAGGTTAATTTTCTGATTTGGGAGGGGTGGTTTTCCTCCGTTTGTGCCTGCCCTGGTTGTAATGTTTCAGTTTGTTGCGTTGTTTTGTATTCAGACTAGGGATCTTGGAAAGAGAATTGAGCAATAGGAGATGAATCCAGTAATAAAAATAAACCCCATTGCAATTCTGCTTGTCAAGATTCAGTAACAGAAGCTGACTCTGGAGTAATTTTACGGGTTTTGTTTTAAAGGTAGAACTCTGATGGGAGCAGGCGCATGTGGTACACATACATACAGGCAGAAGACTAATCTAAAGATTACGGGATTAAATTAGAAAAATGCATTTGACTAGATATAGTTAGTAGGTATGATGTATTGGGAAAAGCAAGAGATTAAGCAAAGATGTGTTTGAGTGTGATGTGTGTGCACGCGTGTGCGTGTGTGTGTGTACACATGTGTGTGTGCATGTGTGTGTGCATGTGTGTGTGCATGTGTGTGCACATGTGTGTGTGCACGTGTGTGTGTGCACATGCTCGTAATGTGTATGGAAGTGAAAGGACAGGATCACAAGGTCTCACTCAGATTCACAGATCTCCACCTGCCTCTGCCTCCCAAGTGCTGGTATCAAAGGCGTGCGCCACTGCAAAGGGCAGCTTTTGAAAGTTTTTATTTACTGTGTGATATGGGGATTGAACACAGTCATCATGAGTTTGTGCAGCAAGTACTTTTACTGATTGTGCCACTGGGCAAGTTTCCCCCATGTTTTTCTAAAAAACATTTTTATTTGCTGTGCATGGTCCTTTGGCGGTCAGAGGACAACTTCTGGGACTCTTTAACTCTATGTGAGTTCTAGGGATTAAACTTAAGTTGAGCTTGGTGGCAGGTGACTATCTGTTGATTGAGCTCATCAGCTTGGGAAAGGTTAATGCCATATAGCCTGTCATATCTGAAACAGAGATGACATCCGGTTTGGATTTGATGAGATTTAATGTGCACAAAGCATATCTATCTCATTGTGGACACTCAGCACCACCTACTTCTGTGTTGACATCTCTGTAATGGTTTACTCACTTTGAATCTCATACTTTGTAACTTCCTTACCTTTGTTTTGGGGGGATCTATTGCCAGCTGATTGTAGTGTACACATTGCTGATTGACTCAGTGGCTGACAGGGCCACTGTGCAGGCGCTGCTCGGCTTGTAGGGGGAGAATGGTAGAGCACTGTCCATCTAGAATGTGCTATACAGCGTCCTGGGTGTCCAGTTTCCTTCTGCTGTAACACATTGCCAAACACCAGTAGCTTTAGACAACACCACCATAGCAGTCTTGGAGCTTGGGTTTGCTAGACTAAAATCAGGACATGGACAAGTCTGGTTCCTATCTTGGGGAGCTGTTCTCTCGTGATGACATTTTGAGTGGGACATCATTTAGTGGGAGCTGAATGGTAGCCAGTTCAGTTTTATGTAGGGTTAAAGGGAACTATAGTGTTTTGTTGTAGGGTCAGTGGAGGGAGGCGTCAGTTTCTCGCATCTTGACAATTAACCCTTATTGACCCAGGCTCCTTTGGCATACTACTTCTTTTTGCTTTTCTTAAAAGCTGGTTGATATGATTTGATTTAAAGCTTGAACTGTAAAAATCCATTAGATTCAGAATTTTGGTAAAGAACACTTTATAAACTACCTTAGAGTTTCTATTGCTGTGAAGAGACACCATGACCATAAAAATAGGTATTAAGGGGAAAACTTTTAAATATCTTTTTCATTCTAGTGTATATACACTAGCTATATATATGTATGTATGTATGTATGTATGTGTATGTATGTATGTAATATAACTGGATACATTCTACACTGTTTTGGAACACTGTTTATTATAAGGGAACACATTTAATTGAGGCTGGCTGACAGTTTCACGGTGGGTCCATTATCATGGTAGGAAGCAACAGACAGACATAGTGCATTTGTTCTCACTTGTTTTGCTTAGGTATATTGCAAAAGGTCAGCTCTAAGGGCAAGGCGTTTTTATACCTGTTGTATACCTGTCTGCCCTAAGAACACGCAGTTAAAGTGAACTGGGCATTATAATAGTTATTTTTTTAAGTCAAATTTTCATTTATGTAATTTCAAATGTGATTACTTTGTTGTCCATTGAGGTCACTGAAGTTCAAGACTTCTGAGCCTTTTCTCAAAGAGCAAATGCTTTAATGTAGCATTGAATCAGAGACAAAGTTCTCCATTGGAGGCCTTTGGCTTCCAGTGTCTTTAAACAGTTTACTTTAGGGTAGAGCTGCCTCCGCTTGCTGACATAGGTCTCAAGAGTGAGTTGAGCTCACATTCATTGCTCCCCCATTCAGATACTGTGGGTCTGCATGGGGTATGTGGAGTATCCACTGAGACTTGGAAACAAGCTTCCATTCCCCGATGAAGTACCTTCAGATTGGGCCTCATGTTCCCCGAAAGGGGGATAGTCATCCATTGAGTGGCAATTGGAATGGTGATCTGTACATCTTAGTTTGCTCATTCCCTTTAAAATGATGCACCATTCTTAGAGCTAACCTCGGCATCAGCACCGTCGTCACAGCTAACCTCGTCGTCACTTTGTGCTGTCTCCTATGCTCGTTCTTGTTCATCCTGAACAGTGGTTCCAGAAGAGGATTTCTTTTTATGCCTGCCTTTTGTTCACCAGTTGAAAGAGAGTACACACACATGCCATCAGTTACTATTATTATTATTATTATTATTTTTAATGTGTATGGGGTTTATTTACATGTGTGTATGAGTATCACTTTGTGCCTGGTGCCTGTGGAGTTAAGAGACAATTGTGGGTTGCCATGTTGGTACTGGGAATTGAACCTAGGTTATATGGAAGAGCAGTTGGTGTGTGTGAGTGTGTGGTTTGAGTGTGTGTTATGTGTTTTGTGTGTGTGTGTGTGTGTGTGTGTGTGTGTGTGTGGTGTGTGAGTGTGCATGTGTTTTGTGTGTGTGTGTGTGTGTGTGTGTATATACCAAGCTGCTGTCGATCTATTGCCTTAGCCCCCAATGGTTATTTTTTTAAGAATATCTGTTTGTTTCTTTTGTTTACTCTTTAAAACCAACAGATAAGCTTCATGCTTTGGTGACCCCTAGGGAGGCATCATGGTGGTTATCTGACCTTACTTCCTGCCTTACTTTGATTTGAGGGCTCTTACTACCAGCTTCTTTTCCCCCACAGTGCCCTGCTTTGAAGGAGAAGCCTTGGTCATCATGCCAGCTTGTGAATGCTGGCTGCGCTTCCCAGCTTCTCGAGGTAGCCCTTTTGTGCAGACTGTCTGGGTGACACAGGCTTGCCCCAACTGTTGCTGGTTTCCAGGTTTTCTCCATCCGTTCCCCCAGCCACTGTGTGTGCCCCGAGTGCGAGTGCCGTGGAGGGGTACTCGTGGTGCTCTGATTCCTCCACGATCCAACACGGCACCCCCCTCCTCATCCCCACCACCCTGTCCTGACCCCCGACTCTGCCCTCCACCCTCTACACCTGATTGTAGGCAGGAAAAAAATACTCAGTCTGGGCTGGTAAGTGTGGGGCTTTTTAGTTATTAAGGGTAAAATGATTAAAAAATATTTTTATTGTACTTACTGACTTTTCAGTCACTATCCTCATTAGCCCAGGGTTTTATTATAGAATAATGGTGAATGTATTGCTAAAACAGTGTTCCAAAACAGTGTAGAATGTAGCCAGTCATATTACATACATACATACACACACACATACATACATACATATATATAGCTAGTGTATATACACTAGAATGAAAAAGATATTTAAAAGTTTTCCCCTTAACACCTATTTTTAAAAGTCTGATACATGCAAATACTGAAACAGAAACCAAACAGAACTTTAGACGTGCAGGGTAAAGCTGTGAGCTTCGTAGAGTCCTACCTTACCTGCTGTGTAAAGTGTCTTACGAGGGCTGGGTGGTAGGAGGCATGCGTAACCCTGTGGGTTTGAAGCTGAGCGTGGCCTTGAATCCCAGCACTGGGTGGCAGGTCTATAGAGTGAGTTCCAGGAGACCCAGAGCTACATAGCGAGACCCTGTCACATAAAACAAAAACCCCAGCCTACGAAATACCTTGTAGAGGCAGAGGCTTTGAGCTAACCCAGCAGTTAACACCGTTAGTGATTTTTCTGAGATCTTGGACTTTTTGGGTCTCAGCCACACAGTGTAACAGTCTTACATCTTGGCCAACTTTGCAGTTGCTGTGTTAACGTTATTGTGTTCATTATTCTCTTAGCCTAAGACCTCTACCCACCGATTCTGTTTTCACTAGAATGTAGAGGTGATGGCTGGATGACATTGCTGGCACTATTAACGACACTCAGGACAGTTATCGATAGTCTCACACTGTGCAATCGGGAGATTTCACTAGAAGGGTTTTGTTCCTGTGTCTTGTTTTCCCCAAGGTGAGGGAAACCTAATTTAAAATATAGTTTTAGAACTCTAGGAAGGGCTGATAGAGATGGCTCAGCAGGTACAGGTGCCCGTCACCGAGCTGATAACTGACCCAGGAGAGGCTCCTCTGATTTCCATAACCATGCTGTGACAGGTTACCTTCCCATAAACAAACACATGATCCCAGGACAGTCAGTATGAAAATATGACTAATAAACCCATTAATGCATGTTGTAAGACACTAAATTCTGAAAATATGACTAATAAACCCATTAATGCATGTTGTAAGACACTAAATTCTGCAGGGAATTGTGCTGCTCTGACTTTGTTTAGGTGTTAGTCGGTTTGGATGGGCTGTCGGGATGTGGAATTGGGCGAACACTCCAGAGTAGGTAGCAGGCGTAGGGAAAGGCACTAGGGTGCAGTAAGGCCATCCTGGCCCTGTGAAAGGAAGCACTGGCCCCCTTCAGGAAGCCTGGATGTTTCCATGTGTAGCTGCAGCGAGAGTCAGCATTTTCTCTGTGAAAATAACCTTTGGTTTTCTCTAAAGAAAGATTTCCAACGCTTTTTGAAAATTGCTGCTTTTGAGTTAAGTTCTTCTTGTTGATGTTGTTTCCCTGCAGTCCTATCAAAAAGGCGGAGTTGAGAAGCTGCTCACAATGAATGGCCCGGAGGATCCCCCTGAGTCCTATGACTTCGACCTCATCATCATTGGAGGAGGCTCAGGAGGACTAGCGGCAGCTAAGGCAAGGCGCTCGGGGCTGTGGCATGTGGGCGATGCGGTAGATAGAGTACTCCCTCTCTGCAGGTTCCGCTTCCTCTGGGTTCGTCCCATCCAGGCTTGTGGTTTCTCCATGAGCTTGGCAGAGGCATATAAAGGGGTCGATTGTCATCACTTTCCACACTGAAATGTCGGCGCTTTATGTAAAAGTTCAGAGCCCAGCAATGCAAGGCACACTTGGTTTCATTCTAAATTTGCTTGACCCCCTTTCCCCTCCCTCAGGATGTAAAGGTGGATGGGAATGGTTTGAAGTTGCATACATTGTTTTTGTTTTTTTGTTTTTTTTTAATTTTCATTTTTTTCTCACTTTGATGATTTCTTTGTAATAAATCTTCAGTGAACACTTAGAGTTCTTAAACATATTTAAAACTGACTTGCCTCTGGTGTATATGGGTGATTTGAGAATAACCAGTCAGTTCAGGGCCTGCCTAGGCAAAGGACCTGCAGATAGATGTAGGAGGCTCTGTCCCTGTCATGAGGTACAGGACATGCCTATGTGACGGCCCTCAGGCCTGTCATTGTCCAGCAGGATCTCTCAAAGGCAAAGGTGGTTACAGTCTCTTAGGTGTTTCCTATGGTCAGCCAGGAAGGTGGCCCTGTGACCCTCCCCATCAGGAGCAGGGGTACCTGGTGAACAGCAGGACTTAGCTAAAGGTGACTTAGCAGAGCGCCTGGCATTTTGTTCTGTGATGGTCACATGTTTGAAGGACACACGGCCTTAGTGTTTGGTCTCTAGGAAACGCCGCAGGTCCAGTGGCCAGTACACCGTGCTACTCGGGAGAAAAAGTAGTTGTACAAGACAGTTTGAGAAAAACAAACCAAAAGCCCCCTCCGGTACTCTGGCTTAGGTAGAACTAGATAAAACTTAGTTTTTAGATGCTGCCTTTCAGGACTCAGGGTGAGGCAGGCGCCTTGGGCTGTCAGTCAAGCGGCTTTACCAGGCGTTACCTCTCCCTTGGAAATAGAGTAAGACGTTTTTCAGATTCATGCTGTATCTGTTAACATTTGAGAGGAACCATGCAGGAGTCATCTAAGGCCTGCAGGCGGTTTCTAACACTTTCCCAGCCGTAATCAGTGTAAACCTTGCCTGAGTCTTACCTTGCCCTGCAGCTGGATAATCAGCAGTGGGAGATTCCCACACATTGATCTGTGATTGGGTGTGCTTTAGAACATAACGAAAGCAGCCTGATTGTTTGCCCTATTTCCACTCTTTTAACTCATTTCAGTATTTTTTGTTCCCAGGAGGCAGCCAAATTTGACAAGAAGGTGCTGGTCTTGGACTTTGTCACACCAACTCCTCTTGGAACTAGATGGGGTGAGCTTCTGAGACGCTTGGAACTGAGATGGGGTGGCTTGCTGGAAGTGGTCCTAAAACCCACTGTAGAGAGCTAACAAGATTAAAAATAACAGAAGCCAAGTCTTCCCCGAGATCTGAGTTAAGGGGATCCAGTTAAATGTGGCCGATTTAGGTTCAGCAGAAACCCTGACTACAAGCTGGCTAAGATGGCAGACGGTGGAGTTTGAAGCTTTTTGAGCATCCTCCCCTAAGTCCTCCTCCTGCATTTAGATTCCCAAATCCCAAGTCAGCTGTTGCAATTCTGTGTCTCGGACAATCACACATTGGCTGCTCATTCATTGACTGTTGGTTACTCGTAAAGCATGAGCGTGGGGCTATAGTGGTGAACTTGCTGTAGAGGTTCCTGTCCCTATGGAACCTGTACTTCAGCGGGAAGCAAGAGGGAGCCCGTCACTGTTGGTGGTGAGTGGCACTCGAGGGGGCTCCTGGGCAGGGGAGGGTTAGCTGTGGGGCCCCTGGGTAGGGGAGGGTTAGCTGTGGGCTCCTGGCCAGGGGAGGGTTAGCTGTGGGGCTCCTGGGCAGGGGAGGGTTAGCTGTGGGCTCCTGGGCAGGGGAGGGTTAGCTGTGGGGCTCCTGGGCAGGGGAGGGTTAGCTGTGGGCTCCTGGGCAGGGGAGGGTTAGCTGTGGGGCTCCTGGGCAGGGGAGGGTTAGCTGAGGGGCTCCTGGGTAGGGGAGGGTTAGCTGTGGGCTCCTGGGCAGGGGAGGGTTAGCTGTGGGACCCCTGGGTAGGGGAGGATTAGCTGTGGGCTCCTGGGCAGGGGAGGGTTAGCTGTGGGCTCCTGGGCAGGGGAGGGTTAGCTGTGGGATCCCTGGGTAGGGGGGTTGTGTTTGGCATTATGTGGGACCCCTGGGTGGGGGGTTAGTGGGCTCCTGGGTAGGGGAGGGTTAGCTGTGGGACCCCTGGGTAGGGGAGGGTTAGCTGTGGGCTCCTGGGCAGGGGAGGGTTAGCTGTGGGGCACTATTCGTGGTGCTGGGTTCATCCCCTGAGCTGTGCAGTTTGGACTTGGTGGTTGGACTCTCCCCAGAGGATATATATGTATGCCTTGGGACTGGGAGCCGCATGGATGCCTCCCCTCTCTGCCTGCATGGTGTTCTGATAGAAAGAAGTGATCACAATGGTCTCTAGGCTTAGAGGTGGCTATTTTGCGAGAGAGGCGCTTTACCAAAGGAGTTCTTCAGAGAATCAGTGAAAACTATAGGCTGTTGCCTCAAAAATTCACACACACCAATTTTTATACTCCGCCTAACCATGCCTCTTTATTTCTCTGTGTAGACTTAGTAGCAAGTATAGCATTATACACATGGTAACAATTCAGTTTTTCTGTCACCATCAACCATTTGAATCTGGACATTGCAGAAATTGTAGAAGTCTGCCTGTTTTGTTTCAAGGTGGCTATGTGTTCTGTCCATAGGCCTTATAATTGTACAAGTGCCACGAGGCTTGAGAACAAACTTTAACAGTATTGGCCACATAAAGCAATAATAATAATAATAGTATCTTATTATCTCTGGCTTCTTTGAAGGTCCTGAAGTGGGCTGTGAACTGACTTTGACTTCTGTTGTTGCAGGTCTGGGAGGAACGTGTGTGAACGTGGGGTGCATACCTAAAAAGTTGATGCACCAGGCAGCTTTGTTAGGACAAGCCTTGAAAGACTCACGCAACTATGGATGGAAAGTCGAGGACACAGGTATGAGAGAGAAGGGGCTTTGAGCTGTGACCTTGCGATGTCCATTGAAATATCTGCAGCTTTGTTCCATGATGAGTTCTGCTAGTAGCTCGGAGTGGCCTGGGTTAGTCCCAGAGCTGTTCATGGTAAAATTTCAGAAGCCCTTCTTGAACATGGAGCTTCTGGGGTGCTATGACAGGCACTCAGGGCTGCGGAGAATACTTAGTTGTAACGAATGCATTGCATGAGAGTTCAAATCACTGGTTTTTGGGCACTAAGTGACAGCTACACGCCTACATCATGTGACTAGCAGTGACCAGGTTTGAGGCTTTGCCTCTCACTTGCTAGCATTGTAACAAGTCCATTACCTACTATTTTTACTTAAAATGCAATACTTAAAAAACTAAACGAAAGCCAAAAGCAAACACAACCCACACAGAACAGAGATTGGTAAAACATTGCTGGCTATTATAATTAGATGACTGCCAATGGGACAAGATATGTACTGCCCTCTCGCATTCCTGGTGGACAGTGGGTTCTGCTCTTCTAGGGAGCAGAGGCCAGCCAGGAAGGCTTTCCAGATCCCTACAGCATCCACACCCCCAGTACCTAGTTCTCTTGGCTCCATGGCCTCTAAGATGAACTGATCTCATAAAGTTGCGTGCAGTGTTTCCAAATGAAAAAGCAGTCTGTCCGTCTCATAGGCCTGCCTTCATGTGCTCGGTGGCCAGGCTGCTTGACAAGCGCATGTAGATTCTAACTTCTCACGAGAGAAGCCTCTTCTGATGTTTCTCTTCTTACCACGGCCTCCCCCGGGCTTGTGTTCTCCTTACCTCTTGACTGTATTTTGTCTGTGCCTTGGTTTCTTCAAGTCATTAGTAACAGTGATTAACCAATGACTAAAGGCTAATTTTGTTGGTGGCTGTTGGGTTTTGGGTTTGGCTTGGTTTTTTGAGAGAGCATTTCCCTGTTTAGGTCCTGGGATTCACTTTGTAGATCAGGCTGGCCTCAAATTACACATCTGCCGGCGTCTGCCTCTGTTTCCTGAGTGCTGAGATTAGAGGCATGTTCTAAAGACTTATTCTGTAATCCAGGCTGACCAGGGATTCACTGGAAGCTCCCTCAGCCGCCCTCTTAAGCACTGGTGCAGGCATGTGCCTGTCAGAAAAGATCGATTTTTATCAGGTGAAATTTTGAGATCTAGTATTTAGTGTCTTGGCTCAAAGGACTAATTTAATTACAGAATGAAAAATTTTCTTTTTTTCCAGGTGAGGATTTGGAGACAATAAGATTTCAAGTTCTCTGAATGAAGGAACTAGCAAACTTGTAGATAAAGCGAGTGTTTGAGATGCTGGGGGCCCTTACACACAATTTCTGTGGCAGTCACTCAGCTCTGTCTTCATGTTGTGAAGATAGCTTGAGATGATAGTTAATGAATTTGGCTATATTCAGTAGAATATCATCGACCTAAATGATGGCAGGTCCATGGTGCCACAGTGTGCCCACACAAGCATATGCGATTACTGTCATGGCCCCACAGCAGCCTACAGCAGAGTCTGAGTTTGCTGCAGAAACGGCCCCAGCTTTAAGGGCACCCTGTCCCCACTAGCCAATGTTTGTAATCCAAGTAAACTGTCCATTCGCGTCTCGATAAAGGAGAAGGGAATTTGTGTTGCGCTTTGGGATCCTGAACGTGAGCAAGTGGCCTTTGTACCCCAAGAGAACATGTTCTTCTGGGTTGAAACCCCCAGGCTCCCCCAGGTGAGTCCTTCCTGAGGAACTGGTGAGGCGGTGGGGAGGACTGAGTGTTCTCTCTCTTCTCCTGCAGTCAAGCATGATTGGGAGAAGATGACAGAGTCTGTGCAGAATTACATCGGCTCGCTGAACTGGGGCTACCGAGTAGCTCTTCGGGAGAAGAAGGTCGTCTATGAGAACGCCTACGGGAAATTCATTGGGCCTCACAAGATTAAGGTAACCGGAAAGCTGCACTCCATACTCTTCCCCTGCCTGTTCGCAACTGTTTTCATCGGTGTAACAGAAGAGCATCGTGTCAGAGTTAAGGCTACTGTGACCGACATTGTCCAGCTGGGCTACTTTGCCATCACACTTGTGGGGCCTTCTGTGGGACATTTGGGTTGGTGGCATGCCAGGGTCCTAGGCTTGAATTTGCCTCTGCAGCACGCTAGCTCTATTCCTTAGGGCAGTTCTTCACAGCTCATCCGTTAGTGTCTCTTACCGTCATGAGGACTGAGGGAGACGTGCCCTTTACTAACTGTAAGGTTCTAAGGAATAGTCCTCTACTGGAATTGACATTGTTTCCTTTGCAGGCAACAAATAACAAAGGCAAAGAAAAAATTTATTCAGCAGAGCGGTTTCTCATCGCCACTGGGGAAAGGCCCCGCTACCTGGGCATCCCTGGAGACAGAGAGCATTGCATCAGCAGGTGGGCGAGGCGGGCACGGGCCGTCCCTTCCGCTTGTTCTTTAACTCTTGAGTTATTTGCCATACGTTGTCCTTGGGGAGTGGAAGAAGCAAGGGACTGACACCATTTTAAAAGTTGAAAGCTACAAGCATTGGTCATCCTGCTGTACAGCTGACACCACTGGCAGCATAACGTAGCCAGATGTACATTTCTCTTTGCAGGAGAAATTAATTTAAACGTATTGAAAACCAAGTGGGTATTCGGAACATTTTTCAAATAAGCGTGTGTGTGTGTGTGTGTTTTTTTTTTTTAATGTACGTTTATTTTTACAAAGCTAGGACCATGTCCTTGTTAACACTAGGGAAGAACAAGCTGGAAAGATTAGTATGAGTAG
Organism: Cricetiscus sungorus; assembly: GCA_030556225.1. Taxonomy (NCBI): domain Eukaryota; kingdom Metazoa; phylum Chordata; class Mammalia; order Rodentia; family Cricetidae; genus Cricetiscus; species Cricetiscus sungorus. Next base: position 3,129,278 of record JANBXA010000395.1, on the reverse strand, counting down.
ACAGCCATAAAGGTTCATGAGCCCGTGGCCCCTCTGCCCGGTCCTCTAGGAGTTCAGCATCCTGTAGCAGGACTTTCTAAACCTGTGTGTCAAGACAAAAGATTTTTGCCTATCCAGGGGTAACACTTTCAGGACTGTTGCTTGAGGAGTTTCAAGTTCCAAAGTCGTTAGGACACATCGCCAACCTCCGTCTTCTTGGAAGCATTTTTGCCTGGGAATCTCTGGTTGTACCTTCCTTGCTGGTTTCATTCTTTTAGAAGTAAACCCCCCCTCCCCCAGCCTTGTGCAGACAGGGGCAATTCTGATGTTTCTGTCCCTTCTACCTGGAATGTGTGGGCTTGCTTAGTCTGTTTGGGCTGTTGTGACCAACGGGGATTTGAAGTTCTGGAGATTTGAAAATAACCCCCGAGGCACTGGCCTTAACTCCTGACTGAATTACCTAGTCTGTAGATTGTACCTTCCTCATGGGGTGGAAAGGATGGTGGGCTCTCTGTGGGATTCTTTATAGGCTACGGTCCATTCATAAGAGCTAGGCCTTTATGATCTATTAAAAACCCATTAACACTGGCACACTGGGAAAGATGTAGCGGGAATTTTGATGTTTGAGCCGAAGGATGTTCATACCCTAGGAGGCTCCCTTCCCATTTTTATTTTGTTAAAATTAGTGTTTCATGGCTGTCCTGGAACTCACAGGCTGGCCTTGAACTCACAGAGATCCACTTGCTTCTGCTTCTTGAGTGCTGGGATTAAAGGTGTGCGCCACTACACCTGGCTGTTGTTTATTTCTAACTCAACTACAAAATTTTTTGTTGAGTTAAAATTCTATAACTTTTTATGTGTTCTTCCCTCTCTTCTTCCCATTCTTGATAACTGGGTGTCCCTGGGGAGGAGGTAAACTGACGCAGGAATGAAACCGAGTGTCGATCAGTGGCAGTTTGGGTTTGCACAGGGTCATATTTTCCAGATGGCACCAAATATCAGTGGGATCTCACACCAGAAGTTACTCCAGTGGCATATTTGTGAGCATATTTGAAAACTGGCTGGGTATTTCCAACAAAGAATAGTATGTAAGACTTTTAGGATTTTCTCACATTGTATGTATAGTGTCTTAACAAATGTTTAAAATATGAAAAGTTCTAATCTTAGGAAAGTGGAAAATACTTGCATCATTATTATTATCTAAACAATATATTTTGTCCTTTTTTCTCCCCTTAACTTTTTCAGTGACGACCTTTTCTCCTTGCCTTACTGCCCGGGGAAAACCCTAGTGGTTGGAGCGTCCTATGTTGCTTTGGAATGTGCGGGCTTTCTTGCTGGTATCGGCTTAGATGTCACTGTGATGGTACGGTCCATTCTCCTTAGAGGATTTGACCAGGACATGGCCAACAAAATTGGTGAACACATGGAAGAACACGGTATCAAGTTTATAAGGCAGTTTGTGCCAATTAAAGTAAGTGGTTTTCTGTGGGGTTGTTGGTTTTATATTCGTGGGAAAAGGCAAAGGCAGGATTAGTGGTAGAAGCAGGCATTTGAGCATTATAAACGTGAGGAGTGCTGGGAATTACCAGTAGGGCATTCTTCCTCTCTCTTCCTCTCTACTTTCCTCAGCCTGTGGTTCTTGATTCCTTTGGGTGGGTGGGGTCAAATGACCTGTTCACAGGCATCACCTAAGGCCATTAGAAAAATGTGAATCGAATTCACATTATGTTTCATAACAGTAGCAAAATTACAGTTAAGATTTAGCCGAAAGTAGCTGGTTGTGGTGGAGCATGCAGATAGGATTTGCTGAAGGAGACAGAGGCAAGAGGATGAGGAGTTTGAGGCCAGCCTGGGTTACAATTTTAGCTGGGCAGTAGTAGTGCATGCCTCTAATTCCAGCACTTGGGAGGCAGAGGCAGGTGGATCTCAGTGAGTTCCAGGCCAGCCAGGACTGTTACACAGAGAAACCCTATCTTAAATGCCCCCTCTCCCCAATTAGCCAAAAATAATTTTACGTTGGGGAGGTCACAACAACATGAAGACCTGTATTAGAAGATTGCAGCGTTAGGAAGGTTGAGAACCGCTGCTCTGGCCAGCTTTAGAGCAACAGGCGTAGCTCTTATTTGCATTAGGGCTGTAATTAGGAGACAGTGTGTGTTGTACTGTTGAGACGTACTTTCTTTTCTGAAATGTAGCAGCTTCCTGAATAATGTCAATATTCAAGAGGTTGTAGACCCTTTAGGGAGCTGATGGACTGTCCAGTGGTGTCTGATACCCTTAGCGTGTCAGTAGGTTGTCGCGGACATCTGTGTGCAGTAGGCAGGGATGTTTGCTCTGCTGCTGATGCAGGAGGCTTCTCACTCCTTCCCTGTATCCATAGCAACTGTGAACTCAAACTCATCTCTTCCACTGTGACTTGTAGTGCTTTCTGTCACTTAAACCCTCACTCACACACTTCACTGTTTATGGAAGCTGGACCTTTGTAGCCAAGAGATGCTCTCAGAGTGTGCGATAACTAACCTGGAGGGAGGCAGCAGTGGGTGGTGTGGTCCATTTTAGGGAGTGTGCTGCGCCTTCTCTCTTCTTTCCCACTTTTCCCTCTGCATTTCTCTGTGTAAGAGTCATTTGAGGAAAAGCCTGTCAAGCAAACAGTGTTAGAACAGGAGCAGAAGGTAAATGAAAGTTGTGCATCCTGGTGTTGCTATGTGAGTGAGGGATATGGATGTAAAAACCCTCTCAGGGCTACGTTCTGTTGCACTGAGGACAAAGAGATAGACAGGGAGGAAGCATCTGGTCCTCTTGTCTGTGTCTCTGCTTAAGAGCAAAACTTGATGACTTTTATAGGTTGAGCAGATTGAAGCAGGGACCCCAGGCCGACTCAAGGTAACTGCTCAGTCCACGACCAGTGAAGAGACCATGGAAGGCGAATTTAACACAGTAAGGCATGGGCCCAGGTCACCCTTACTGGGTGTCTTATATACTTCAAAAGACTCCTCTTTCCATTCTAAGACATCTCAATTACTCTGATAGAGAATTTACCTTGGCACAAGAATGGCTTCAGCCATCCCTCTGTAACTCGGTGTGCTATGTCAAGTGGCCAGAATAGCAGAAGTTGTTCATGAGTAGACTTTCTTTTTGTCATTTAGGAAATAATTGAGCCATGGACTGCACTCTTTGTTTTGAGTTTGTCTAGCCTAACCCTGTCCTAACTCAGCCACTATACCTAAACTGACTGAGCCCTAACCGTAACCCTAATTTAAGGCAGCAACTCCCTTTCTTGTCTTTTAAGAAATGCCAAGGGATGTTTGCTCTATCTGTCTGTTCAACAGACTGTGAAAGTAAAGGTCTCCATTCATTCACACCCTTGTGTTTTGGTAATGAAATGTGTATTCCGGGTCTGGGTTTAAGCGGTTTGTGCCTCGGTCTTTGTTGATAGTTTACTCTTTTTCAGGTGTTGCTGGCAGTAGGAAGAGATTCATGTACCAGAACGATCGGCTTAGAGACGGTGGGCGTGAAGATCAATGAAAAGTAAGGGGCAGACGTTACTCAGCTAGTGCTTTGCTCTGTCTTTGCCCAGGCCGAGTCATCCGGTAGGGGTGGGGTTTGTCATTGGATTTTCACTCTCAGACACTATGTTAAAGGGGGTTTGGGATTTATCTTTTGAAATATTTTCCGTATTTGATTTTCAAAGTAGTCGCCAGCATTTTCAGGGAGCGCCGAGATTCCTGTGCTCGGTTTTGTTTTTAGTGATTAGAGCAGTGTTCTGGGGAGGAAGAAGACTCCGTTTTACTTCACTAATCTTGGCGGTTGCTGGTTGCAGGACTGGAAAAATACCTGTCACGGATGAAGAGCAAACCAATGTGCCTTACATCTATGCTATTGGTGACATTCTGGAGGGGAAGCTGGAGCTGACGCCTGTGGCCATCCAGGCCGGGAGATTGCTGGCTCAGAGGCTGTATGGGGGTTCCACTGTCAAAGTGAGTTTTGGGGCTTTCACCCTTCGAGACAGTGTCTTCTGTCATCATTTTGCCTCTCTTCATTCTCTCTTTTTCTCCATGTGAAACAGTGTGATTATGACAACGTTCCTACAACTGTATTTACTCCTTTGGAGTATGGCTGTTGTGGCCTGTCTGAAGAAAAAGCTGTCGAGAAATTTGGGGAAGAAAATATTGAAGTGAGTTTTCCTTTCTTTTCATGTTACTTTTTCCAAAAATTTAAGATGCTTTCAAATGTACAGAAAACGACAGTTATAAATGGATTAGTGAGCATTTTATTTTTTAATTTATTCTATTTTTTATTTAATAAAGCTGCTCTATCTTCTTCATAAAATAGGCAGAATGGTGATTCTCTTTTGTCTTTTTTTGTTTTTATAATGATTCAGTCACTGAAAATTTACTCTAATTTTTAAAGGTTTATTTATTTTTGTTTCACGTGTATGGGTGTTTTGCCTGAATGTATCTCTGTACCATTTGTGTACCCTTGGAGGCCAGAAGGTATCAGATCCATTGGAATGAGAGTTACAGGTGGTTGTGAGCTGGGGTGTTTACAGGTATAGATGCTGGGAACTGAACCCTGGTCCCTCTCGAAGGCCGCCAATGCTGCTTGTAACTGCTGAGCATTGTCTGTGAATATCCCTCTAACCATTGTCCATTTCTGTAATTATTATCTGAGGATAGACAGTCTGTGATAAAGAAGTTAGCTAAGTAATGTAAGAACGCTTCTGTGCAAGCATCAGAACATGAGTTCAAATCTCCAGCACTCAAATTTGGCATTGGTGGTGGGGGGAAGGGCAGGCAGGGTTGACAGGATGGATGCTGGTCATTTGCTGGCTACTAAGCTTCCCAAACAATGGTATGCTCCAGGGTGAAGGGAACGAGGCAGAGAGAAAGAAGAGGAGTCTTAGTGGCTTCCATTCTTTTGTGGTATTCCTTCTCTGGTATCCTCGTGGGCATGCACAGACCTGCATAAATGTTACTTCCCTAAGCGACTCAGTTAGAGTTCCTATTGCTGAGGCGACACCATGGCCACGGCACCTCTTATAAAGGAGACGGTTGAGGAGGTGCCTCACAGTTTCCGAGGTTTGGTCTGTGGTGGGAAGCCAGGCGGCCTGCAGGCAAGGTGTTGGAGAAGGAGCTGGGAATGCTCCATCCTGATCTGCAGGCCGCAGATGGCTGTAGCTTTCCAATATATGACCTCAAAGCCCACCTCCACAGTGACACACTTCCTCCAGCAAGGCCACACCTCCTCATAGCGCTACTCTCTATGGGCCAGGCATTGTAACGCATGAGCCCGTGGGGGCCGTTCCTACTCAAACCATCACACCAAGTTTTTCCTCTCTAAGTTGCTTAGTAAGCAGTTTGTGTTCATATTAATAGTCTTTGATTTTTTTACTTTGATTGGCTGTTTTCATTATGAAAGTGATATGTTTGCATTGAAGAAATTTGAACAGTTTAGTTAAGGAAATAGGAAACACTTTGTAGGTTATGTCCATACGTAGCAATTTGGAGTGGTTTTCTTAATCCTTTCCTTGCACAATTTTGTGATGCTTTGTACTGGTGCGTATCAGACCACTAATGCCCCACTAGGGAGCTTGTAAAAGTCCCATGTTGTCTCCTCACACAGAGGCTGAAGGTCAGAGGAGAAAACAGTCCTATTTGTCATCCATAAGACACATCAAAAAAGGGTCCCTGTCTGCTGGCTCCCTGCAGCCCCTTCTTCCTGTGCTGATGAAAAAGTCCCAGGAAGCAAGAAGCAAGAGAATCAATAGGTAGCTGGTTGCTAGAGTTGTCCCTAACAGCTTGTGGGCTTTTATTTAGTTGACATTTCTCTAAGCCAGTGGTTCTTAACTTTCTTAACACTAGGACCCTTTAATACAGTTCCTCATGTTGTGGTGACTCCCAGCCATAAAGTTACTTTCATTGCCGCTTCATAACTGTAATGTTGCTAGTGTTATGCATTGCAATGTAAATATGTTTTCCATGGTCTTAGGTGACCCCTGTGAAAGGGTCAAGACACCCCCAGTTTGAAAACCACTAACAAGGTGGTCACTTTGTATTCTTTTGGGGGAGGGGCATTAATACATCTCTTAGGTAGCTCTGACTATCCTAGAACTCCCTATGTAGACCAAGCTGGCCTCAAACTCACAGAGATCCACCTGCTTCTGCTTCCTAAGTGCTGGGATTAAAGGCGTGCACAGTCCCACCTGTAGGTAAGATAGGGATAAAGTGGCTTCTTTCTTCATGGTTTTTCTGTGATGTCACTTAAGGTTTACCAAGCGTGTTGAAATGAGCAAGATCATTCAAAGGGGTCTGTAAACAAAATTCCAAATCATTTGCCTTTTTACCGGCTCGCATTTCTCTTATGACCTGTTGTGTAACAGAGGGCTAGTAATTGCAGTGCCTCCACAGCCGCTGCCCAGCGGCCGCCTACGGGAGATAGCGTCACACTGCGCTTATGTCTTTCCAGGTCTACCACAGCTTCTTTTGGCCATTGGAATGGACGGTTCCATCCCGAGACAACAACAAATGTTACGCAAAAATCATCTGTAATCTTCAAGACAACGTAAGTGGGGTGATAATGTTATGGTAATGTTTAGCTTTCGACCGTGAGATGGGTCTGCCATTAGTACCCAGCCCCAGGGACACCATTTGAGGCCAGGGTCTTGGTTCTTGTGGTTCTGCCCACTCATCTTCCCCTCTGCAGCAGGGAGTCAGAGCACACTTGAGTGAAGGAAGTCCAGGACACTTGGAACTTCTCTGTGTTGATGAATGAAAAGCAGTGAAATCCTCCACTACCTAAAAAGATGACCCCCACAAAACACCAAACCCCAGGTGGCCTGCTGCTTTAATCCTCAGAGCTGGCCTGTGAGAAAGCGTGATGGGAGGAACCCTCATCCAGCCCGCTTCCTGGATGAGATTTAAAACTTCTACAATGTGAGAGAGAGAGACCGAATACATTCGTGGTTTTCAAGCTTTTTCACTGTGACCACACAGTGAGAAATATATTTTATATCTCAGAAAACACGCTATCTTTTTTCAACGTAGTCAGCACTTGACCTTAGAAATCACTTCAGGAAAAATATGAATAAAGCCAAAATCTTGCTGGTCGTTGATGGCACATGCCTTTAATCCCAGTACTCCGGAGGCAGAGGCAGATGGATCTCTGTGAGTTTGAGGCCAGCCTAGTCTACAGAGAAACCTGTCTTGAAAAACCAAAATAAATAAATAAGCCAAAACCTTATGCTAAACACCCAGAGAACTTGTTTAGATTGTTAAAAAAAAAATAATAATAATTTTAGGGTTTCCCTGTTATAAAGACACATAACTTGTTTTCAGAGCCCAGAGTTTCAGGACATTGCCTTGGATGCAGAAGTCATCACTGAGGCAGGCGTTTAGTAAATTAATACACTAGAGTAACCCCTAAAGAACGCTGCCATCGACTTAAGGAACAATCTATGTCATTTTCTCTATCTCTGGACATAGGTTTTATTAAAACAAGCTGTATGTTAGTGTCACCTGACTTCACAATGACTAGATGTCCTTGGTTTTAATCATCACATAGCATCTGTGAAATGATTAAAACTCACACACGTGTGGGTCCGTGAGCATCAGTGTTTGGCTGTGTAGGAGATGAGCACCTTAGCTCTGTTCCCTGGGGGCGGGATCGTGCACCTCAGGATCCATGTTAATTATTTGCTGCCTGGTTAGCATGTCTGTGAACACTGACAGTTCTTAACTGCTCCTTCCGCCCATTCAAGGGTCATCCTCAGTAAACGAAGCCTGGTCCTTTTGCTTTTAATGTCATTTATTGCAAGGACAAGGAGGTGCGGTTCCATGGCAGAGTGCTTGTTTAGTTTCCTACAGCTCTGGGTCCAATCCCTGGCACTGCACAAGCAAAGGCCTGATTAAATTTTTATGTTTTCCTGCTATGGATATGCAAACCTAAGATCACAGCACATGGATATGGATGAACCTTATCCACGCCCCAAGCCTCCAGTTGTCTGATGAATGTAGCAAGACTGGCAGCAGAGGGGCCTTTGACAGTTTCTAACGAAGCCTCTGCACGTTAGCGGGCAGCTGCCCTGTGCTGCCTCTCATGTTGTGAGCAGAGTGGACCGGTCTAGTCTGTCAGCTCTGCAAATGCACCAGTTGGACAGCGGACGACACAAGATTGCTGTTCTGGGCAGAGATAATCTGCCTTTGAGCTTTAGATTTTCTCCAGAATAGTTAATAATGCTCACAGGGAATCAGTTTCCAGGTGTTTCCCTTCTGTGAGCCCGTGGAAGGGTTTGGACAAGATCTGAGCTGCTCTCCTATACCAGAGTGTTAGCTAAAGGATCTTGAAATTTGAGTGACTTCCATTAAGTGTCTGTCATCCCAGACCTTTCGTCAGGTACCGAGACAACCAGATAGAGAACCTGGGTGCTGCCCTCTGCTAGAGCTTCCTGAGTGGTTGTGTGGCGAGAGCACTGCGGGCACCGCGCCTTTCCAGTTCTCCTCTGTCGCCCTCAGATTTTGATGTCTTTCCTCTTGGTTTGAACTTACGTTCCCTGTTGCCCTTGCGAAGTCTTTGCCTTCTGCAGCATGTAGATGGGCTGCCATTTCTGTGAGGGCTTCCTGAGGAAGTACCTCAGGGTGCGAAGAGAGGGGAGACCATTTATCCATGTCACTTTATTTTGTGTCGTAGGAACGTGTCGTGGGCTTCCATGTCCTGGGTCCAAACGCTGGAGAAGTGACGCAGGGCTTCGCAGCTGCTCTCAAGTGTGGGATGACCAAACAGCAGCTGGACGGCACTATTGGTATCCACCCTGTCTGCGCGGAGGTGAGGCACACGCTCTTCCCAGCCCCGTGGAAACGCCCGCGTCTGCCACCCAGAGCGGCAGACCTCGGCCATGCTTCCAGTATTCTAGCTGCTTCTCTATGTGACTGTAGCAGTGATTGACAATCCCTCAGCAGAAGGCTCGCCTTCCACACTGCGGGTTCCCCTTTTCATATTTAAAACGAGACTCCTGCCCTGTGGATAGAAAAGTGTTGCGGATACTTACAACAGAAACTGACCTTAAATTTTTTATTTATCAGCATGCACCTTTAATCACAGTATTTGGGGCTCAAAGGCAGTCAAATGTGTGTGAGTCTGAGGCTAACTTTGTCTACGTAGCAAGCAAGCCAGGGCTCCACAGTAAGACTGTCTCAAAGAAAGAAATGGTAACCAAACCCCTCACCACTTTATCACTATATGTCCTGAAGTATTTCCGTGGTGATTCCTCACCTTCTGTGTTAGTTGTCTGGGAAAGTCTCAGAGCTAAAGATGGTGTCTGCCTTTGAACTGTGGGTACCAGAACATGATTCTTACACAGCAAATGATAGTGAAACTGGAAACTGTCCCTGATTGTCCAGGCTGGAGCACTGTCACCATGCAGGGATCATAAGCTTATGTTAAGTGGGAGAGCTCAGCGGTTTGGGCATGGGCTGAGAGTGGTGACTTTCATCTGTGGGCCACGGCCATGCTTGTGCTTGTGTGTGTGCATTCTTACCGGATTATTCTGCAGCTCATTTGAATACAGAAACCTAATCTGCAGAAAATTGTAAAAACTAAAGGGTAGATTAATACTAGGTATGAATGTATATATACATACATACACATATATACACATACATACACATACATACAGCTATATATTTGGTTTTTGGGGACAAGGATTCTCTGTGTAGCTCTGGCTGTCCTGGAGCTTAACTCTGTAGACCAGGCTGGCTTCGAACTCAGAGATCCACCTGTCTCTGTCTCCTGAGTGTGATTGAAGGCATGGTTTAGATGAATATTCTTTGGATATATCTTCTATTCAGAGCAGTGACAGACTGCCTGCATGGGGAAGGTGCTAGTGAATTTTTTTGAGTATATTAACAGTACCATGAATAGGCTTGTGTGTGAGAGCAGAAATCAGGCTGGTGAGATGACTCATCAGTTAGAGTGTTAAAGAGTTTATACTCCTTTTGCAAAGAACCCGAGTTAGTCCCCAGCACCCATTTCTGAGGGTTCACAACCACCAGTAACTCCTGTTCCAGGGGAGCCTAGGACACCTACACACACTTGGCATTTGCTCACATATACACGTAAATAACTTAAGTGATAAAAATACATCACAAAAGTCTTTTTTACAAAAGAAAGCAACAGACATATGGCCCCCACCATTCTGGCCATGCTTTCTCCAAGCCCAGCATCTCCAGCTTCACCAGCCTGCTTCTCCTCTGTGGGAGGTGAACTGGGTAGAGCATGGTGCAGCTGCCGTCCAGTGCTGTGGCTGTTAGGTTGGAGGAGAGGGGAGGGGATGGAAGTTTGGAGACAAAACAGCACTGAAAACCCGACAACAAATTTGAGGAAGTGTTGCTGGGACCTCCCACTGACCGGATGCAGCTGCTGTTGTGTGCGGGCACTGTGCTCTCCCTGTGGTCGCCTCTCTATCCCTCTCCTTGGGAAGTGGAGGGCAGCGTCTTCTGGTGACATACAGGGACACCGAGGACAGATCGCAGGGCTTGGCCCATGGTTGCCCGGCCTGAGGTGTGACCTCGCTCAGTAACTGCTTCTCAGTGAAGTCTGAAGCATCTTCGTCCTTCAGCTTGGCTTGCAGCAAAGTGGGCTGAACTAGGAACAGTGTCCAGTGTGGACTTGACAGAGAGGCTGTGGTGACAAGCGTCTAGACCCAGCATTTGCGGTGACGCTGTAGCAGCTCGGTGGCTGGTCTTCCCCAGGGTCCTTCCCCTAAGAAGAAACAGCTTGACGGGAAGGTTTTTGTTTGTTGCTTTAGACCCTCGCCCATGAACTCTATTAGAAACTAGAATTTTGGCAAATCAAACTTTCTCGTCCGCAGAAGTTGTTTTGATAGGGACAGCTTGGTTTAGAAAAGTGAAGTTTGACTTGAAGGGGCCCTCTCTGGGGAAGGGTGCTCTGATCCGGGTATCTGGGAGGCAGTGTCTAGACATTTGCCGTCCGCAATGCTGCCCCGTGTGGTTGCTGTTGGTCTGTGAGAGAGGGACAAAAATAAAGGGAAAGGGTTCAGAAACTTGAGCCATTTGACAGATTAATAATGAAGAATTGGGGACTAATTTATGTGCCTTTTAAAATTTCATTTCCTAGTACGTCTTATTGAATTTCACAGTGTCAGTCATAGACAGATAGAAATAATGGTTAATTAGAAACCAGTCCTGAGCCAGTGAGAAGGGTTCTGAAATGACCGTGGCACCCAGGCCGTTGGCTGCCTTACAGAACGAATTGTCTGCTGCCACACAAAGGAACCCAGGAAACAGCATTGTTTGTGGTTCCCCTCAGAGGACATGGAAAGATTCTCCAGTTGATACTATGTGTCTAGGCAATACAATTTCCTTCTGGAAATTTCTGTAGGAAACCATCTTGTTCTGATTAGAGGTCTTGGAGAAGCCAGTGCCTGGAGTGTCAGTAATGCCTGAGGGATAGTGGAGTGATTCCTGCTACTCAGCTCCACCTGTTGGGGAGAGAGCTAACACAGAAAGCGCATCAGTAAGATCCCTTTGAAATGTCTGATGTCTTAAATGAGGCTGGCTGCAGCAGCTCATGCCATGTCTCCGTGAGAGGAGGGACCAGAGGATTCCAAGCTGAGTCCAGCTTAAGCTGAACGCAGTGAGACCCTGTTTCCAGAAAATAAAATTGCCAAGGCTATCATGTCAAGAACTTGCGCTTGTTTTTAACATTCAGTGTTTTCCCATTCTAAAGAGAGCGGGAACCACAGGGCACAGCCACATCCGGGAAGACCTCAGTGTACGGTGGAAGCATCTCGAAGCACTTCCTCTGGAGTGCCCTGTGTGCTGCCCTCCGAGGTCACTTTTTACAGACAGATACTTTTGTTAAAGTTCTGAAGCTGTGGTACCAGAGTTGCTATCTGAAAAATCAGCCCTCCCATTTTCCCATTGGTCTGGTGTCAGTGATGGCTCGATTCTGCTTCTTTTTAGTAGCATTTTAAATGCTCGTAGTCCTTGACGGGTTAGTTCTTATCCAAACCTCTTTCTAAAGCTTTCTACAACCCAAGAAACAAGATGCAAGCTTGCAGGTGTTGGGAGCCAAGGGTTTATGTTCATCCCCTTGCTTATTTCTTTCCTCTCACAAAGATGGGGAAGAGCTCGTCGGATGGTGTCTTAAATTGTACACAATGCCTCAATCCGGACAGCTACTCCATTATCTCAATTGTCCGTCCTATCTGTAACGCACATTTTTTTACACAAAGGAACTGTGCTCCTTTTCAGAAACAGTTGGGCTGGCTCTTAGTGTGTCAGCATTCAATGTGAGGGTGCTAATGAGCCTTGCAGAATTCAGTGTGAATGTACTTTTTTCTGTGGTTACAAAGGGGATGACTACTTCAAGGATTTCATCCTTGCTAACAAAGATGAATTCCCTGTTACAGTTCCTTGGTTTTGAATGTGAATTAGTCGTACTTTAGGAATTGGGCTGAGGTTTTGCACTGCTGCCAGTTATAGGAAAAGGCCATGTCTCTACACAAAGGTTAAGCCAGTGCAAAGGGATCAGAAATGCCCCCTCATCCAGAGGCTGCTTGATTGACCCCAGTTGCTTTGGTCCATATACATCAAGATGGCCTTGATTTCTGTATCTATTCTCCTTGTATTAAGTAACGATGGCTCATCTGTGAATAGCGGTACTCGAGATGCCCACAGGAGAATTGCTTTGAGCTTGAAACCAGTCTGGGTGACAGAGTGAGGTCCTGTCTCAAATAAAAAGTCAGTGTTGAAAGAACCAAGTTTTTGAGAGCCAGTGAAGTTATTACTTGGCACAAGGTTTGTCCCAGAGCATCAGTGAAGATACATGCATTCCCCGTCAGCTTTCTGTAGCTGTCTTCAGGGGGCGGTGCTTGCAGGGCAGGGCAAGCCTGTTGGACACGCTTTAAAGGTCCCTAGGCCTGTGCTGACATTTGAAATACTGAGAGAGTAGAAACAGCCCTCCATGTTGTTAAATGTGTAACCTTTGTGACAGAGTCTTTAGGGGACAGCCTGGTGATTGAACCCTGAGAACTTTACACACACACACACACACACACACACACAGACACAGACACACACACACACACACACACACACACACACAGACACACACAGACACAGACACACACACACACACACACACACACACACACACACACACTCACTCAGTGTAGTGAGGCGAACTCTCTTTGCCTGAGAGGAGCTAGGAGGGATTCAGCAGTGGGCACAGTGGAGGAGGAGGGTCCAGTTCAGGAGTTGGTACGCAGCTGTGTACCCACCAGGAGCCACTCCCGGATTCAGCCCTGAGTCCCTGACAGCAGGAAGCACAGGTGGAACTCGCCAGGGCCTTTGGGCCATTATGTGTTTGTGCACCTGTAGGGACCTGGGGCCTGCAGGGTCTCGCTGCGGCTTGGCTGTGACTGAATGGGCACAGGACAGAACAAGGACCCCGGAACACTGAGGAAAAGGGGCAGGGGAGCACTGCTGTGGAGACGAGAGGAGGAAAGGGTGGTGGGGCCAACAAGAGATGCTGCAGGTGGAGGCTGCCCCACCCCCACCCCCAGCTCTCCCTCACTGCAGCCTGCGTTCTTCCGTGGCTTTGCTCTGTAGGAGCTGGGGCGAGCTCTCCAGTGTGTAAGGACCAGGGTAGCGAGTACCTCTAACCACTAAGTGTTTGCACACATACAGAAGGCTCATTCTAGTGCAGTTCCTCCTGTTACGCCCTGGAGAACTAGAGCATCCTGGGTCGTATGCCTTTGGTTCTCTTTGGTCTACCTGGCCCCTAAGTCTTTGAAATGCACGGGGACTCGTCTGCTCTGAGCTTTGCAAATGCATGCCTTCCTCCTCTTTCCTACAGATATTCACAACGTTGTCGGTGACAAAGCGTTCTGGGGGAGACATCCTTCAGTCTGGCTGCTGAGGTTAAGCCCTGGTGTGGATGCTGTTGCCAAGACTACAGACACTGCCTTGCTTCCTTGCCCACATCCAGGTGAAGTTCAGGAAGGCTCTTGAGCTCTCGGCACGGGTAGGAGGTGGCAGAGAGAAGGCTGCAGCACCACACTGGGGTCACCTTGATGGACAGACAGACATTCGGCAGTGCATCAGGGAGATGCATTCATGAAGTCACCAGCCTCAAGCCCAAAGTGGTGGGCAGTGACAGATCAGCTGTCGGATTTGTTGAGCCAGACCTCCCCTTTACGTTGTGTAATCTCGTTTTCAAGCTGTCTTATGTCAATTCTAGTTTTCTTTTTTCTTTTTCTCCCCCCCCCATGGGGTCAGTGATATAGAGATAGGGAATGTTAGCAATCAGTTTTGTCTAAAAGCATGTGGCTGGACAGCCATCTTACCGTGTGGAAGGGGGATGAAGTCACTTACGAGAGCCACACGTTTGTCCTAAGAAAGAGCAATTGCCCTGTGACTAAACTACACTGATCGTGTTACTGACCTGTGTAGCATCATCTCTTTTAATAAGCCATGTGTCAGAAACAAGAAAACCACTTTCTGCAAGTTGCCCTGCTGTGCCCATTGCTGAGGCTGCCTAGGAAGGGAGGTGGCCACGTGACCTCCACAGTAGTGTAGGTTGTTGCCGTCACAGAGGCTGATGAATGGCAAATGTCTTTCTTGATACAGTTGTTTTCCATTGGTCTGAGTAAGCTGAGATTGTTTGCAATGGAAAACACTTTTAATTTGCTTTAAACTTCTTTGTTTTTGTAAGGTGGATTTAGTTTTAAGCTTCTGTCTCCTGAGAACTACATTCATAGACAAGTAGCTTTTTCCAGACATAGCACATAAATCTTCTGAGGTAATTACTTTTGTAAGGAAGCTGTTCGTAACATAAGTTATTATTATTATTGAACGCAGGTGGATGTGAAGGATTTTCATTGGAAAACCAAACGGTTTTTCCTTTTTCTGTTGAACGAACCCAGCGGTGTATCTCCTGGGTTGTGTGACTGTGAGCACCATCTCTCCCGTTAAACAGCCGTCCTGGTCCTGTAGCCCTTGTCCTCGTCCCCACTGCAGTACTGAGTGGTGTGTCACAGTGCACTTCCAGGCCACCTCAGGGAATGTGTTTGCCTAGTGTCACCCACAAGGCTCCCTCGCACCCTCATCCCATCAGCTCATGTGAAAGCAATAGGAAGAGAAGACGGGTTTGGAGGGAGAGTCGCCTCTGTTCGGTTTTATTTATTTTTTACACTTTTTCACCCAAGCCTGCCAGTCTCTGAGGTTAGAACGACAGTGTAGGGTTAACTGTGCCTAATCATGTTGTGATTGTCTTAGTGGAATGGAATGTTCTGTCCCCACGAGAAGGAACAGTGGTCATTGTTTGTATTCTGTAATCGCACAGTGTACTGTAACTCAAATTCCAATTCCATGTACTTTTGTTAAATTTTCTGGGAAAAAAGAAATGTGAAACAGTAAAGGTGTTTGTGCACGTGTGCCTTCTTACTGAGTGGTGGCTTGGGGTTTTTGACACTGCAGAGGGGTGAGAAGGTCTGTGGCTTTGTGTTGAATGCTAAAATGCATACTAAGCCTCCGTGATGCCTTGCTAGTGCCTGGGCTGTACCAACTGAGGTTCCCTTACAGTTGGTACAGTTGATTGAGGTGGTAGCGCTCAATCACCCTTTCCAGTTCTGATTGGCCTGTCCACCATGGTCTTTAAGGCTTAAAACTAAATCATCATTAAATTGAGTTCCGGGTGTTGGAATACCGTGTAGCTGGAGAGCCTGGCGCCTCTACTCTAGGGTCTTCTGTCAACCCAGCTAAACCGTCCCAGCCCTTGTAAATGCTGTCTCTGGTTTCAGTTAGTTCAGCGATGCTATCACAGTTCCTGTGCTCAGCGCAGTGTCCCCTTAGCACCGGGTATTAAGCAGAGGGCCGTTTTGGGTCAGTTCTTAGCAAGTGTCTTTCCCAAGTGTTTCTGCTTTCCAGGATGAGCAACTGCAGGCTGGCATCGGTGATAGACCCGTGAGTGCTGGCACGCCGGCTGTGGTGCCAGAACCCCGTTCAGCCCGCTGGCTTCACCGCGTCTCTGACAGGCAGGCACCTGGACTGCACACAACACTTGCATGTGTCATTTCACAGCCCCATTTGGTGTCACCTGTACTCTAGCTTCCCAACAGCCCCTCCTCTCCCCGTGAAGTCTCAGATGTGTAACTGGGACCCCACTCTGCCAATTGGGCTTGCCATCCTCCCTGTCCCCAAACACACTGCTGGCTTCCCTTAGAGGCACCTGCTCTGCATTGCGCTGACCTCAACTGTCTCCTCTCGGGGTTCTGGTGTTGGTTAAGGGACCCCACGTGGAACTGGTAGATCAACTTCTCTCATTTTTCACCTCTGCCCTCGGCTTTGGCAAAGGCCCAGCACTTCGGGGGTTGGTGTAACTGGCTCGGCAGTTAGGTACAGCTCGGATTAGGACCCATGGGGAAGGAAATTGGTTCAGGAACTGCAGCACTTTAAGGTATAAACGTGTGCCCAAGAGGTCTACCACCACTCCTACCCGCTGTGTGAAAGGCACTGGCTGGGTCGGGACGGCCCAGATAGCTAACGGTGTTTACTTCATGTGTGTTAGAGCGCGCATGTGTGTGTCTTAGCACTGAATTAGATCAGTAGGGTTCCTCTTAGCAGTGGGTGGGCACCCAAGGGGCCCCTGAGGCTCCATGTTGATCTCTGAGTAGATTTGACCTTTCCCTAGGTTGGGGGTGGGGTGGGGCTGCTGCAGCAGATAAGGGACAGTGGTGGTTGGTACCTATGGCCATGCAGTCAATCATCCTGGTCACTGCGAGCACAGCTGACAGGATTGGGGACTGGGTGTTGATGCCAGGTGAAGCGGGGCATACTTTTAGTTCCAGCTCTGAGAGAGGCTGAGGCAGGCCCATCTCTAGTGAGACTGTCTCAGGAAACCAGAACAAAAAGATAGGGTGTTATGTTGGTTAAAGGGACCAAGGGTGGCTGCAGGCGCCGACATCTGAAGAGACAGGACAGAGAGTGGAGAGGCCATCTCAGAGATATCCGAGGTGTGGAGGGCCTATAGTTTCAGCGTGAGCTTTGTACGCACTAGGCAGAGGAGGCAAGCAGAAGCAAGCCAGGAGTTCCAGAAAGGCGGAGCAGCGGGTTGGACAAAGGGCAGAGTGTGAGCGAGCCTTGATGATGGAAGCCTCCAGGGCAGGAGTGCAGAAGGGAGACACTCCTAAGAGCCATAGGGGTCTGAGAGAGCGGCGCCCCAAGAGGATGTCTGGGGGCCCTTCTGGTAATGAAGGGTGGAGGCCCCCGAGGAGCAAATTCAAGGCAAGGAGAGAATGTTCCAGGCAGACAAGCAGGAGCAAGGTGGTGGGAGGGGAGGGCTGTGAAAGCTGTCTGGGAGCGCGGGACCCCACCCGAGGCACCGGGACACGGGCAGGTGGTGCACTCACTCCTGCCCCACCCCAGTCCCTCCCCAGGGTAACTGCTGCGTACGTTTCATTGTCAGCTGCATAGGAGCTAGAGAACAATTGAACCATCTCTGCCATCACTGGCCCTTGCAGCTGGCTAAACCAGACAGACTCAGCAAGGCAGTGTTTCCCCATGGTCTCCGCTCCAGTTTCTGCCTCCATGCCCGTCCCTGACTTCCCTCAGTGATGGCTGTGCGTGCGAGTAGAAATAAACCCTTTCCTCCCCAAGTTGGTTTTAGTCAGTGTTTATCGCAGCCAGCTTTGGGTACACATTCCCCCATCAGTCCTGACCCAAGCACCACAGGTTTGAATCCCAGCTGTGCCTCTTGGTGTGCGGCCAGGGCTGGAGTCTCTCTGTGCCTGACTTGATTCTGCCTTGGTCTGTAAAATGTGAGCTGGTACCTGGCAAGCTAGCAGATGATCACCTTCTGTTCACTGATGTCTGGGCCTCACCCTTCTCCCCATCGGGGTCTTTCATAGATGCCTGGACTTGCCAGTGTTCCCAACCAACCAGCGCTCAGCAATTCCAAACTCACATAGGAGTTTCACACTTTGGGCTGAAAAAGCACACTGTGACCTACCATAGATTGTACTGCTCCTTTCTCGTTTCCATGACAACTGCCCCTCTCCGATTCCCCTGCATCTCTTGCTGATTTATATTGACTCTATGTCATCCTTCCAACATCTCTTCACATTCTTTATTCCGGTCAAACTGCTTAAGACCCCGATACGTGCTGCCGTGTGCTCACTCCTTTAACTCTCGGGTCTGGGAGGGCTCAGCAGGGGCTGCCAGTGAGAAGGTGGGAAAGCCAACGGGAAGGTTCTTAGTCGCTACACCGAGAACCGAGTGTCATCCATGAGCATTGTTAGTGTTGCTAAGGTCAAGTCAACGACTAAGTACCACGATCAAAAGGCCCAGCATTAGACGACACCTTAAACAACTTTTAAAATGCTTCGGAAGGTCTACTGAGTGGCAGGGATCCAGTTCCCATAGACTTGTATGAGTCCCTTTTACTATGGGTCTGTGTTTGGGGTGCTGGAAGATGACAATTCAGAAATACACAGGCACAGGAGAGTGAAGCCCTTCATGTAGGCCTGAAGCCTTATGCATGGTAGCCTGGGGCCAGAGCTCACTGCCACCCTGTGTGGCACAGGTGATGCCTGAGCCCGAGATGGCCTGCCCCCTGGTGTCTGTGCTGATGTCCTGTGTGTTTTACAAGGACAGACACTTGAATGAGCAAGGAGGCAGAGCCGCTAACCCACTAGTCCAGCTCTGAGGTCCCAATGGATTGGCAAGATGACTCAGCTGGTAAATACATGTGCCGGCAAGCCAGCTGACCCCAAGAGAGGATGAAGGAACTAACTCCCTCAAGCTGACCTCTGGCCTCCTTTACATCCTCGCCCCTCCTCCCCCCTGCACACACACAGGCTAATTAATGAGTGTAAAGGTTTCACACATTCCACTTTGTTACTTCCCAATTAACATATACATGTATATATACACATATATATAGTGTGTGTCTATACATATAGTGTACATATATATATATATATATATATATATATATATATATATACTATATATATAGTGTGTGTGGTTGTATTTGTGGTTATATGTGCATGAATCTGGTCCACACATGCATGTGTGCCATAGCACATGTGTGAAGGTCGTAGGACAACCTCACCCTTAACCCCTTTTGGCTACAGGGTTTCCTGTGACTTGCCACTGCAAACACCGGGCTTACTGGCTGGCTCTTGAGCTTGCGGATACTCCCCTGCCTCAGCCTCACTGGGAGTTCTGGAGTCGCAGGCGTGCACTGCCATGTGTGTCTAGCTTTTCAGCGGGTTCTGCTGACTCGCCCTCATGCTTGTGTGCTAGCCTTTAGGACTGGGTCATCCCCCTACCTGAGTGTCAGGGGTGGGCAGGGGACCCTTCAAACTGGCTGCACACTCAGAGATGGCTCACTCTGGTTACCACGTCTGAGCCACACGCAGGGTACACGCCACTATGGAGTCCAGCTTTAGCTCTCTTGAAGGGGACCCTGTAGTACTTTCTAAACGGCTGGCCACTTGTTTACTGTTTTATAGGGTCTGTTGGGCAAGCTGTGAAAGGGCCCGTTACACAGGGGGCTTCTGGAACTTTCCATCTCCCTACCTCTGAGTGGAAAGCATTTTGACCTGGCAGTTATTTTTGGCAGACACCAGCTGCCCTCAAAAAGGGCCCTCAGTGCAGAGCGCCCTGGCAAGCCGGTTGCTGGGGTCTGTGGGTGAAGCTGTAAACTTGAGACCCTAGGTCTCCCGGGGCGGGGGGGGGGAGGGGAGAGTCTGTTTCCTGCTCTGTTCCTTCCCACTCTTCTGCCAAGCCTTGACTAACAGCCAGGGTTCTGTGTGCCTCCCCAGGTCTGTGGGGACCGTGGGGCATAGGTCTGTGTGGCTGCCTCTCTGTCATGCTGTTCTTCCCCCACCCCAGAACTGCTGCCTCCACCCCCACCCCAGCGCCCAGCTCTGGCAGACACAGACAGCCTTTGCCTATCCCCATGCTGCCCCTTCCAGGAGGCCTCTATCCTGGATGAGGCATTGCTTTCTGTGGGAGCTGAGTGTCCTGCCTGGGGCTTGGTAGGTTGCCCTGGATTTGTCTGGGCCTTCCTTTGCCACAGGAAAGCATCTCTTGGGAGGTCTGGCTGCTCCACTCACACAGGCAACGAAGGTACAGATTGTCCAGGCCCCCACGGCAGACAAGCCATTTCAGAAAACCGAGAAAAATGCCATTGTCGCTCTTGTTGACTAACTTTCCATCCAGATCCCTGGGTCTTCCGTGGTGGCCTTGGTGGCCTAGTGGATTCTGAGCATTGGCTCTCTGTGTTCCCTCGGGCCGTCCTGGCATAGCAGGAAAAGCTGTGACAGTCTAGTGTTGAGCACCAGGCAGGGACAGTCTATCCCGCCTGCTTTGTCCTTTGCTATGTCTGCAGCCCTGGCACCTGTGTGCTCCTTACCCAGGAAAAACACTGAGGCCCACAAAGGACAAGCCACTGGCTGGGGCTGCCCAGCCCGCCCAAGGTCAAGTCACAAGTCAGACACAGATCCAGTTTCCTTCAGAGCAGGTGGCTTTGCCCTTATCCTGTACCACCGCCTCTGTTCCCCTAAGCCAGTGCCCCTTGCAGGAGCTGTGACCTTTAGGGTCCACACCTCCACAAACCCAATCCACAGCATTCGGGAAACAGCCTGGCTTATTTTATTTTTTATTTTCTAATTGCGTGTGCTGTGTGTGTGTGTGTGCTCGCGCATGCATGCGTGCATGTGCATACATGCATGTATGTGTGTGTGCTCATGTGTGTGTGTGTGTGTGTGTGTGTGTTGTGTGGGTGGGTGATTGCTGGGTGTGTGCACATGCGCTTGTGTGCGCATGCGTGTGTGCATGCATGTATGTGTGTGTGTGCGTGTGTGTGTGTTCTCGTGTGTGTGTATGTGTGTGTGTTTGTGTTGTGTGGGTGATTGCTGGGTATGTGGCACATGCGCTTGTGTGTTTGTGTGTGTGTGTGTGTGTGTGTGTGTATGTGTGTGTGTTCGTGTGTGTGCGCGTATATGAGTGTGTGTGTGCTCCTCTGTGTGTGTGTGTGTGTGTGTGTTGTGTTGTGTGTTTGTGTGTTGTGTGGGTGAGTGCTGGGTGTGTGGCACATGTGTGCTTGTGTGTGTTCCAGGCTATTGAGTACTTGCAGCAGAGGAAGTAAGTCTGTGTGCCTCTCTGGGTCTGCAGACGAAGGGGTTGCTTTCTTCGCTCTGAGAAGGATGGTGACGGGGCTGGAGAGATGGCTCGGTGCTTGAGAGCACTGGCTGCCTTTCCAGCAGTCTTGGGTTCATGACAGCTCACACCGGTCTGTAATCTAGCTCCAAGGGATTTGACACACATGCAGACAAGACACTAGTGCACATGAAATAAAAATGAGTCATTTTAAAAAAGGATGCAGATGAGGGTGAGTTAGGACCAGATCTGAACCCGGCGTGCTCTATTTTTCCCTGCTGTCTTTCAGGTTAGAGGCTGGGGAAGGACCGTACAGGGGAGGAGCTTCAAGGCGGAGCCACCTTGTGTAGGGACATTCTGCTTCCTGGTTTCCACCAGAGGAGAGGAAGAACATAGCTGGGAAAGCCTTACACAGCGCAGCTCTGGAGATGTAGATACAAGGCAGGTCTGGGCACTGGTGGACAACAGGGACCTAAAGGACATTTGTACTCACCACAACAGGCATTTAAGTCATTAGTGTTTCTCTGAGGACTCGTCACTGAACAAGAGTCCCCACAAGAGCCCCTGCCCCACCCCCACAGTAACAAGGTTTCTACAGGTGTAGTTATAGTCAGGGGCCCAGAAGACCTCAGGGGCCACTGGCCTACCTGGCATGAAAAGGGACATTCGTGAGGGACAAACTGGTGTCCTGCAGCTTTCTGTGTCACCTTCCTCACCCCATCATACTGGAAACTGCTTTGTGCTTTCCTTCCAGGATCTTCAGTCAACTGTGGCTTCAGGCTGTTGTGCAGGCCACTTTCAGCCTCTCTAATGGGAATTAGATCCCATATTATCCCTAAATCCATTCCAGGTGAAGACACTGAGGTAGAAAACATCAAAACAGCTTGTCCAAGGTCACACAGCCAGTAACCCACAGAGCTGCGATTTGAACCCAGGACAACTGCACTCGGAACCCATCCTGGTCTCATCTGGGCTCTGACATCTTTGATTCAGGATGCTGTATAGAGCAGTCATGCACAGGGCCAGCTCATGGTGTGCTGGGAGAAACCCTACAAATAAAAGCTAGGGCACAATCCATTCAGAAGCAGTCACAGGATGTATGGGTATCTGCAGGCAGCCATATAAGGTGCTCTGTGTGGCGCCCTCCTGCCCTCCCGAAACACAGGGTGAAGAGGCGGTTAGGAAATCCTGAAGGCAGGGTGACACCAGCTGGCTTTACATCTTTCTTCCTCCTCTGTCTCCCTTCAGTCCTTCTATCCCCACACACTTACTGAGCATCTAACAGTCAAGGCTGACATTAAGGCTGTAACACAAAACCCTTCAGGTTACTGAAACAGGAAGTGGGAGAGAGAGCCGTGATGACGCATGGTTGAGAGGCTCTGGCGGAGTGAACTATGTCTAATTTGCCAGGGACTTTCCTCGATTTAGCACAGGAAGTCCCAGATTCTGAGACACCCCTCACGCCCTGTCGAAATACAACCCTCATGTGCGCGTTAACCCCGAAAGGTGAAGGGTAGGATGGGGTGTGTTGCAGTCTTTGCCTCACCTGTGTGGGTGTATGTCCTAGGTACGGGAGAGGAGGTTTATTGTAGATATGAAGGAAAACAAAGCCAGAGGCAACTGGAAGAGACCAGGCTGTGAGAGGAGAGAGAGAGAAGAGAGAGGCAAAAAACAAAACAAAACAAAACAAAAAAACAAAAAACAAAACAAAACAAAAATTTAAGAGCGAAGAGAACAGAGAGGAACCAAGAGATCTCAAAGCCAAAAGGGCCATTATGTAGGGATCAGAAGCTGGGGACGGAAGCCCAGCTCGGGCTGAGAGGTTTAGGGGAGGGGCGAGGATGGCAAATGCAGAGAGGAGCCAGGATCCACCATAGGTACTTGCCGTGCTGGGAGCGCCGGGTCAACCATTTTCCCCGAGTTTCTTTGAGATCTACACTAACATGGCAGCATCAAGAGGCATTTCATTGCTCTCCTGTGCTTGGCTCTCTTCCCAATTTCCAGGGAAGCTGAACAATAATTTCTCTTGGTTGGGGAAGTGACTTACAGGTGTTTCTGTCACTGTCTTTTCCATGTAACAGGATCTTTTGCGAAACTAGTGCTTCGTTTTGGTAAGTCCATTGTCAGCTTCTCTTTCTTATGGCTTTGTGAGTGATGTCTAAGGTGTCTAAGAATCCATCACCCCAGATCTCAAGGGTTTTCTTTTTGTTGTCAGAGGTTTTACACTTGCATTTATGTCCACAGCTGTGTTCGTTTTGGATGAGATGTGTGGTTTGGGGTTGAGTGGCTTAGACGTCTGGGTTTGTTGTTGTTGTATTTGCTGCCTGTGGGTGTCCAGCTGTGCCAGAGCAATCTATTGAAACAATAGTCTTTCCTCTATTGAATTGCTTTTGTACCTCTCAAAAAATGAGCTGAGAGCAAGGTAGCACACACATGTAATCCCAGCATGTGGGAGACAGGCAGGCAGATCTCTGTGAGTTGGAGGCCAGCCTGTCTACATGGTGAGTTCTAGGCTAGCCAGGACCACATCGTGATAGCCTGTCTCAAACAAACAAGCGAACACCCGCTGAGGGTATCCCTGGCCCTCTGGGCTTTGCTGCCCCATCCCATTGCTCTCCAAATCTCTCCCATTGCCAGGCACACTCCCTGGGCCGCTTTGCTTGGTAATGACTGTTAAAATGGGGAGACAGATTTCTCCTGAGATTGATCCTTTTTTTCAAAGTTGTCTGAGTTATTCCGGTTCTCTTTCCTTTCCATAAAAAGTTTAGAATAATCGTATTCATAGCTAAACATTCTTGCTGGCAACTTAACACAGAACTAACCTCTTTACTATGATGAATCTGCCAGTCACGAGCACGGGGTGTCTCTGTGTATCCATAGCTCTTGAATTCCTTTCATAAGTATTTTATAGTTGTCAGCGTAAGGGATCTCTATATGACCTGAGGATGGAACTCGGTTGCTTGCCTGGTGTACACAGAGCCCTGGGTTTGAGCCCTGCACCATGTAAACTGGTTGTGGTCTCCGCGCTCACGAGGTGGCGGCCGGAGGATTGGATGTTCAGGTCTTCTTCAGTTAAATGAGAGAGCTAAGACCAGCCTGAGCATAAAAACCCACAAACTGTATATTGATAGGTTGATACTTAAGTACTTAATTTTAGTGTGTAATTACAAGTAGTATTATGTTTTATAATTTGGCATTCATGTGTGCTCCTTGCTTAAATACAAAATTGATTATTGTGTATTTTTACATACTGTGTCCTTTCTTTCTCCTTCGTTCCTTCCTTCCTCCCTCCCTCCCTCCCTCCTTCCCTCTGTCTCTCTCTCTCTCCCTTCCTCCTCCCTTCCTCCCTCCCTCCCTCCCTCCCTCCCTCCCTCCCTCCCTCCCTCCCTCCTTCCCTCTGTCTCTCTCTCTCTCCTTTTCTTCTTCCCGCTCTTCCTGCCTCCCTCCCTCCCTCTCTTCCTCTCTTCCTTCCTTATTTTTGAGACACAGTTTCTCTTTGTAGCCCTGGCTGTCCTGCAATTAGCTCTGTAGGTCAGACTGACCTCAAATTCACAGGGATCACCTGCTCTGCCTCCCACCCCCAGCCTTTCTCCATTAAGTATGTTAGCTGCACCATTTTCTTCTATTTATTAAATTGAGAAAATGTTCCTCTGTTCTCATTTTTGGGGGATTACTTTATGTCTCAATATGTAGCCTTGGCTGGCTTTGAACTCACTCTGTAGAGCAGATGAGCCTCAAAGTCAAGAGAGATCTGCGTGCCTCTGCCTCCCAAGTGCTGGGACTAAAGACAGGCACCACCACATCAGGCTCTGAGAGTTCTTTTAAAACTGCCGAGTGGGCATCACATTCTGTCCAACCCCGTTGCTGCTTGACTGCGCTCATTTGTAAACCATATGGTCTCTCCTTTTCAGCCTGCGAACATGGCAGATTGCTCTGGGTAATTTTAAAGTTCTGTACTCTCCAGGTGTCTCAGTGACCGTTCCGTTGCTGTGAAGAGACACCATGACCAAGGCAACTCTTATGAAAGAAAGCATTTAACTGGGGGCTTGCTTGCAGCCTCAGAGGGTCAACCCTTTGTCGTCGTGGCGGGGGTGTGTTGGCAGTATGGAGCAGTAGTCGAGAGCAGAGAGAGATCCTGGCCTGGCATGGCCTTTTGACCCCCGCCCCCCAGTGACACACAGCCTCCAACAAAGCCACACCCACTTTAACGAGGCCATGTCTATATGAGCCCATGGGGGCCATTCCTATTAAAAGCAGCACACCTGACATCCATGGCACAATCCCCACTGGCAATGATGTATAATGTGTCTTTATAGTGCTGACTTTTATCGAGCAACATTTTAGTAAGGATACTCGTGTACGATTACTGACCTATGGTTCTCTCCACCCAAGTGCTAACCAGGCCCCATCCTATTAGCTTTCAGAAGCAAAGGAGACCAGGCTCAGAGAGCGATAGCTGGGACTCTCTGCGCTGTCTCTGGCTTCACCATCAGAGCCATGCTAGTTTGATAAAATGAATTGGGAGTTTCCCCTCCTCTTCTGTTTCCTGAACGAGAGTGTGTAGCGATTGGGCCAACTCCTCTTTCAACATTTGGTAAATTCTTCATGGAACCATCTGGAATTGGAGATTTCATTTCTGTGAGTCTTAAATTATAACTTCAGTTTCCTTAACAGTTGTGGCTGTATTCATAGTTCAATACAGGACGAATTGTATTTTCAAGGTTTTGGTGTATTCTGTTATCCATCAAGCATATGTTCTCGGGGGATGTTTTAAAATCCACACCTTTAATCCTTACATCAAAGTGAATGCTCACTCCCTAGAGCCTGGCCACCCCTTCCAGGAATGCCCCACAGATGGGGTAAGTCTGGACCTCCAACCAGACATCTTCTTGGGCATCCAGGCAGAGACTCAGAGGATTTCACCGACATGGCAAGCCTTGGCAAGCTTGCACGTGTCCTGGGGCACTAGATGTGGTCTAGATCTGCTTTACATCAAAGACCAGGACTCTGGTCCCACCACTAGGTGGCGCTCAGGGCATACACTTGCCACTGAACAGGTCGGGGGCATTTTGTTCCTTGGGTGAGATGTACTTTAAAACTAGAATCTGCAAACACTCTCTCCGCTGAGCTCTGAGCTTGCACTTGATTTCTGCAGATGGAGGAGGGGCCCTGGGGAGATGGTGCAGGCTGGAGGTCCTGCAAGAAGTCAGCAGCGTCAAAGAGCACTGCCCAGACTTGGGTCTTCATGCTGAGCCTCTCTGAGGGTCAGAGGCAGCAGCAGCCTGTGACAGACCTTGTCCTGGGAAACTGTCGTGTGCTGTTGGAACTCTCTGAGGAGCTAGCTTTGGGAGTAGAAATGCACCTCTGCCCCAAGCATATTTGTCTCAGCGTGTCCTCAAGGCCCCCTGTCTAGCTAGGGATTGGCTGCTACCCCCAACTCTGTAACAGGGAGGAAGGAGAATAGCAAAACAGGTCAATAGTAAAACTATTGTGTCCATGTCCTTAAAAGCAGCTGTAAGGTGGGGGAACTGCAGAGCATTGCAGAGGACCTGTGTTCAATTCCCAGCACCCCCGTGGCGGCTTATAACCCCAATTTCAGAGGATTGCTGTTTTCCTGCCACATGCGTGCATACACATGCATTCATGCAGACAAACCACTAGTACATATCAAATAAAAATAATACATAAATCTTTTAAAAAACAGCCAAAAGGTAAACCATTTCCAAGAGATATTACTAATATCCACTCCCTTGATATAAAATGTCTGTAGTGGGAAAGAGAAACAAGAAGTTTAGCTATGAGCAACGCAGCTGTGGAGAGAAAATTCTGTTGGGACTCCGGCTGACTGCCTCAACTTCTCCAGTCAGTTTCTGCTGTGTGCCTTGGGCGAGATGCATATGGACTCTGCTAGATTTTGGCTTGTGTTTAAATCCCACCTGGATATTTGCTGCCCTGTCAGCAGGGGGCACTATTCCTCCAGTGCACCTCTAAGGTAAAGGTAAGACTAGCCTCCCCCATGGGGTTGCGGGCTCCTGTCTAGGCAAGCAGGAGCGCAGTTAGGCTCTCGGCGGATGTTTGGATGGCACTGCCACCATGTAGTCACTGTGCCTTTCTGCTCCCAGTGTAGCCCATGTTTTCAGCACAAAAGCCCAGGTCACAGCCTCCCCAGCAGGCCGGGCTCACTCACCTGTCCTGACCGCTAGTTAAAGAAAGGCCGGGTGGGAAGGCAGAGGAACCCAGTCAGCAGGCAGAGAGCAGGGCAGAGCCAGAGCAGAGTCCAGCCTGCAGGTCCTCAGGGAATGACAGGAAATTTAGGTCTAATTTTGAGGAGGATTGGGACTTGGGTCCTGATGTGTGTTCCCGCCTGTCATTGTTTCTGCTCTGGTCCTGCAGAGTCATCAGATAGGTTGTTAATGATCACTGAAGGGGACAAGTCTGGTTTCTGCAGAAAACCTGTCCTAGGATTAAGCCTTCCCACCATGGGTAAAACTCGCCTGGGGGTGGTCTGCCCTGCTTGGGCGTGGTTTCAGTTTGTCACAAAGACCTTTACACTGAACTCCAGGGTGACCCAAAAGGACAATAGAAGCAAGATAGAAAGACAGGCTGCGTTAAGGGGACATGGGAAGAGATTCCCCACTCAGGAATCTGAGCTCTCTCACCATCTGAGAGGGAAGAATTCCATCGTAGTTGACAGCATTGACCGCCTGTGACTACACACAGCATTCACCCCACAGTGTCCCGAACACGAACAGAAAACTGTGAACACGCTCAGCTCACTGCCTGAGTGTGTATGGCCTTGCTCCTCTCCATCTGTAAGCCTGCAATTCTTACAAACATGGCTGCAACTTCATGCATAGCAAAGGCGTGTCTTAGCTAATGTGTGCAGCTCTTGTGACCGTCTGCAGTCCCACTCAGTGAGCCCCAGGGAGCATCTATGATCTCATTTATTGGGAGAAGAAAGGAAGAAGGAAGAGAAAGAAGAAAAAAATGCTACCAATGTAGCTCAATCGTTAGGGTACCTACCCAGAATGCTGGAGGCCCTCGGTTGGATCCCCAGCACCATGTAAAACCAGTCACGGTGGCCCTGCAATCACAACATTGGAGGGTGACAAAGTGTTTCCATGTGTATATGCTACCTTCAACATCGCCACCGTCACCACCACCACTGTCAGCAGCAGCATGATCACCACGACCACTACCATCGTCACTATGCCACCCGAGAACACCATCAACACCGTCTCTGTCGTAGCTACATCGTCACCATTCTCATCACAGTCAGCTGTGATGCCACCACTGCTGTCCTCAGGAGGAGCATGGCAGGAGGGCCATTTGTACTAATATCCTGTGTGCAAGCAGTGATCACATTAATCTGATCAAATCCGATAAAGGCCAAAGCTAATCAGAGCAGTGATGTGTCGTTAACTGATGAAGCCAGTAAAAAAATCCAAAAGGTCTTTCTCGCATTGCTGCTTTCCCTTCCTCAGGAATGGCCAGGCCTCTTCCTGCTCTCACCTTCTCCCTGCTTCACCTCTGCATCCTTAATGGACCATGACTAACTGGAATTCTTTCTGGGCTGACTAAAAGAAGCTGGGAAGTAGGAGAAAGAACACACAATGAGATGTTAAAAATACATTTCTACATAGTTGAAATAGTTTAGCAGCTTCCCAAAGAGGCCAGCTTCTCTGCCATAACTTTAAGAACTCAGCGCAACCATGGGTATGGCATACACTCAGAACACGAGGATTCCAGGAGGCTCTGATGTACTTGCTGGGTATGCTGCCTGTAACATGGGTAATAAAAGATCCAGAGACTGATATTGGGGTTTAAGCTTCAAGCTGAAGATCAGAGAAGCAAAGCAGTCAAGCCAGCAGATCTTACATCTACCCAGCTGAAATGGCAGTCCTATCTCCATGAATCCTCAGAGGCAAAAGCTCTCAGATCCTGTCTCCTCGTCCTCATGTTCCTCTCTCTGCCCAGCCACACCCTCCTGTCTCCACCTCCCTAGTGCTGGGATTAAAGGTGTGTGATCCCAGGTGCTGAGATCACCTTTGTGTGAGCTGTTTCTTTTAGGACTGGATCAATTTCATGTGGTCACTGTGGTCTTAAACTAACAGAGATTTATCTACCTCTTAATCCTGAGTCCTGGGATTAAAGGTGTGTATCGCCAGGGCCTAGCTCTGTGGCTGCTGGGATTAAAGGTGTGTATCACCACTGCCTGACCTCTATAGTTTGTGGCTGACTTTGCTTTCTGAATCCTCAGGCAAGCTGTAATAAATTCACTCACGTTTGGGGCAGCTGCTGAAGGACAGACACTATTCTGGGCAGCTCTAGGGCAGGACTAACTGGTGTCAGGGAACTCCCTAGTCTGTTCTCCTTTAAGTTCAATAATAAACATGTGACTCTGCCTCTAAAAGCAACTCAGAGGCGACTCAAACAAATTCTCTCTTCCCCAGGACCAGAAAGAAAACAAAAATGAGTTTCAGAAGTCAGTGTCTAAAAATGCCAAGGGAAAGCTTTTCTTCAGAGCTAGTAACAGTAAGAAGTAGAAGAAACTGAGCTGTGCTGTGCTAATCAAAAGCCAAGCCATGCTGTTATCTAACACAATGCAGCAATCATAAAATGTGAAAATGGTTTACAGAATAGCACCAGGAGAAAGAAATAGCCATGACACGCTGCACATTGTGATTACACAGGGGTCCAAAAATTACATTTAGAAGATTATAATTAATAAATGAAAAGGGTCACTTTGTAAGGCCACCTGGGTTATGAGTAGTTAAAAAAAATCTGTGAGGCTGTTCCGCAGTAGACTCTGTATTTCACATCTTCCAAAGAGCTGCCATTTCCCAAGCTCTGCTAGGAAGGGTGCTGTCTTAGTGACGGTTCCCGTAGCTGTGAAGAGACGCCACGACCACAGCAACTCTCATAAAGGAAAACATTTAACTGGGGCTGGCTTACAGCTCAGAGGGTTAGTCCATCATTGTCACAGCAGGAAGTGTGACGCCATGCAGGCTGACAAGGCACGGGAGAAGGAGCTGAGAGCTCTACATCTGGATCCACGGGCGACAGGAAGAGACTGTGAGCCATTAGGTCTGGGTTGATTTCATGTAGTCCAGGCTGGCCTTGAACTTCCTCTATCCAACCCTTCTGCCTCCACCTCCCATGTGTTGGATTACAGGCATATGCCACCACATCTGCTTTATATAAACTGCTGGGGATAATGCCCAGGACTTCGTGATCGCTAGGCAAGCACTCCACCACGAGCTCCATCCGCAGCCATTTTCATGATTCTAACATATACACACAAACACCAACCCACATTTTCAGCAGCCATGTTTCCAAATGTCTCACACTTTTTGACTTATGGTCAATGATACAAAGTCATAACTCAATACTTTCTGGCAAGCTCCAGACACCTCCAGTTAAAGACTTCCATTTTATTTTATATTTTTGAGGCAGGATTTCTATGTAGTCCTGACTGTCCTTGCTATGTAGTCCAGACTGGCCTTGAACTCACAGAGATCTGCCTGCCTTTGCCTCCCGAGTGCTGGCATTAATGGCGTGTACTACCTACCACACAGAGCTCAATATAAATTTTTAAAGTGAGCCCCCGGCGGCACCAGAAAGCACATGGGGGTCGAAAGCCACCTCCTCACTTTCCATGGATGACAGGGGAGGTGACTTTATGTGGAAAAATACCGATGTCAACAAGACTGAGTCGAAAATCACTAAGAAGAGTTGGAGATTACATGGTCAATTTATTCCAACCATACTTCTCTTTTTAGATGTACCCCCCAAAATACACGATACACCTAGGTTAAATCTAAAGAGGACCTTCAGGAGGTCTGCAGTAAATGCTTGAAGAGATAAAGGAGCTCTGGGTCCCAACTCTACTACACAGAACACACTCTCAACACCCTCACCCACATTTTTTGAAAGTTCTTGGTTCCTCAGCATTGTAATCATCAACTATGTAAGAGAAAGAGGAGACAGAACCCTTCAGGAAGTTTGTATAAAGAATTCAAAACATTTGGGCCTGGGCATGGAGGCACATGCCTGTAATCCCTGTCCCTGGGAGGCAGAGGCAGAAGTGTTTAAAACTCTAGGCTGGGGCCAGGGTAATGGTGCTTGCTATGCATCCTGGGGACCTGAGTTTGATGCCCAGGGCCTATCTGGTAGGTAGGAAATAACTGATTCCCATAAGTGGTCTTCTGACCTCCACACATGTGTTGTGGCATGCACGTTCCTACTCCTACACACATGAACACCCACACAAATAAATAAAAGTTAAAAAAAAAAAGCCAAAGATAACCCAGGCCACATAGTGGGCTATCTCCGAACAAACAAAACATTGTTCTTGTGTTAAACCAACTGCAGCTCTGTTACCAAGGAGTTTTAAAATAAAATTTAAGCCAATGGACACAATTTCGGCTTCCTGGCCAACCTCAGACACAACAAGTCAAGCCCTCAGAGTCCAGTGGTCATTTTCGTCTGCTCCAAGGCTGCTGCTATGGAAAAATTTGACTAGTTCCTTTTACAAAGAGGCCATTGATTCTCTCAGCCATTGGTCATTAAGCAAAAAACACACCCAGTTCCTCCTGTCCCAGGCTGCTGCCATGGCTGTTCATCCTCACCATCGTCTGTTTACTGGACAGTATCTTCAGAGCCACATGCATCTTGGCAGTGTCCCTGCAGTTTTAGTCAAGGAAGCCCAAGTAGTGTGGTTTCCAAGGTTACATCAGAGACCACCCTCGATCTAGAAGGTGAATTTCTTGCTTTGGAGTTGGGATGAGTGGTTAAGACCCATGATGGACTCATCATAAATCTGGAATATGATTTCTTCATTGTATTAGGCTTGCAGAGAGAGAGAGAGAGACAGAGACAGAGAGACAGAGAGACAAAGACAGAAAGACAGGAGACAGAGAGAGACAGAGAGACAGAGACACAGAGAGAGAGCAGAGAGACCAAGATAGAGACAGAGGGAGACAGAGAGAGACAGAGAGACAGACAGAGGCAGACAGATACAGAGACACACAGAGAGAGACAGAGACAAAGACAGAGAGACAGAGAGATGGGGAGACAGAGAGAGAGACAGAGAGACAGAGAGATGAGAGAGACAGAGAGAGAGACAGAGAGACAGAGAGATGGGGAGACAGAGAGAGACAGAGAGACAGAGAGATGGGGAGACAGAGAGAGAGAGGCAGACAGAGACAGAGGCAGACAGATACAGAGACACAGAGAGAGACAGAGAGACAAAGACAGAGAGACAGAGAGATGGGGAGACAGAGAGAGAGACAGAGAGAGAGACAGAGAGACAGAGAGAGAGACAGAGAGAGACAGAGAGAGACAGAGACAGAGAGAGACAGAGAGAGACAGAGAGAGAGATGGGGAGACAGAGAGAGAGAGACAGAGAGAGAGACAGAGAGAGACAGAGAGAGATAGAGAGACAGAGAGAGAGAGGGGAGACAGAGAGAGAGAGAGACAGAGAGAGAGACAGAGAGAGAGACAGAGAGAGACAGAGAGAGAGAGACAGAGAGACAGAGAGAGAGACAGAGAGAGACAGAGAGAGACAGAGAGAGAGAGAGAGAGAGAGAGAGACTGCATTTTCGTGTATTGTGCTATTCTCACACCAAGCAACCTTCCCTCAAGTATGGGGCACAGCAGTAAATAGAGCAGGTAAATTCCTTAAGAATTTACACATAAACCAGGCAGTGGCAGCAAACGCCTCTAATCCCAGCACTCGGGAGGCAGAGGCAGGCAGACCTCTGAGTTCAAGGCTAGTCTGGTCTACAGAGTGAGCTCCAGGACAGCCAGGGCTACACAGAGAGACCCTGTGTGGAGCTCCACCCCACCCCCAAACCTAAAACAAGCAACCAAAAGCACCTTGCACACTAAGATAAGAAAAGGCACATAAAAGAAAGCGTCTAGACTATGGGATGGGTGGTGGCGAGTGCTACCAAATAAGGGAGGAAGAGGCATAGCCTTGCTAAGGGGTGCAAGGGGCTTTTAGCAGGGCGGTCAAATGACAATGACAGGACCAAGGGAACAAACAGCCAGAGATGCTGGCTCAGCTGCATTTGAAGGTACCCCAGGGGTGCCTAGTCTGTAAGAGGAGGAGAGAAGGCAAGAGCATCCAAGCACAGCAGCCAGGGACCGTGTGGCTCGTGATGGCCCCTGCGGTCCAGCTGCCACAGGCTTCTGTGCTTCTCTACCTGCTGGGTTGGCGATGGTCTCAGTGACTTGTTTCTGATGGATGACTTAAGTTGATGGGTCTCATTTCCATGACAAACACAGTGCCCACCTTCGTGGCAGGTTCATGTGCCTTCTTAGCTAGCCCCTTCCCCTGTGTAAGATTTATTTTTATTCATATGTATGTGTGAGTGTGTGTGGCCACACGTGTCCATGTGCTTGAAGAGGCCGAAGTGGGATCAGATCCCTTGGAGCTGGAATTCTAGGTGATTGTGAGCCCGCATGGGTGCTGGGAACTGAACTTGGGTTCCCTGGAAGAGCAGCCAGTGCTCTTAACTGCGGAGCCATCTCTTTCTCTAGCTAAGCTTGCACTTTTCAATGGAGCAAGCTGTCTTAGGGTGGGCTACTCCTAGTGAGCCCTGAGAAGCCACATCTCTAGCTGATGAGCCTTGAGGCAAGCCATTGGCACCCTGCTGAGTATGTGCAGCAGCCTGGGACAGCTGCAGAAGAGTTGGCTAGGCCAGGTTTAGATCATCATTCAAGGATTCAGGAGCAGATACGTACACTTTCAAGATGACCAGTTATGAGTGGTTTGCTATGCAACAGTTCATAATTAATACACAAAAGTAGAAGAACGAAGTCCTCATTTACCACAGTGATGAATGCAGGTGAGGGATGCGGGGTGGGAAAGGACAGCATGGAAAGTTTGCTTTATTGTGTGTGCAATAGGCACATATTTCTGTTTTGTGGTTATGTCTCTCGTACATTTTCAAGTGACAATTAGCTATTCACATCGTGATCTTTATCTCCCACCAAGCACTGTAAAGCAAAGTTAATGAAGGCAGCTTCAAAAATCAGACACTGTAATAATTTTGACTATAAGTATTTCTAGAAACCAAGATCATCACATACAGCACCAACAAAACAAAATCCCAATATCTCATTTTTTTTTAAAGTAGTTTGCACAAAATCTGAGGGGAAAATTGGGCAACCATTGGCGAGAAGAAAGGTTCCATTTCAGCGTCTGGCAAGGAAAGCGTTCTCTCTGAGGTGCACGTCCAACTTACTGAGGGTTTGAAGTAAATAGCCCGGTGACTGACACGGAGCTCAAAAGTCAGGTGTGGAAACAGAGGGGACACAGGAGGTAAGATCTGCAAGGCACGGTTGAGGAGGAAGTGGGCGGCTGCTGATACCCTGTGCTCAATGCCCATCCCAGCTTCCATCCCAAGATGGCACCATTTTGCG
Source organism: Cricetiscus sungorus (assembly GCA_030556225.1). Classification (NCBI taxonomy): domain Eukaryota; kingdom Metazoa; phylum Chordata; class Mammalia; order Rodentia; family Cricetidae; genus Cricetiscus; species Cricetiscus sungorus. The sequence goes on along the minus strand of JANBXA010000395.1, from coordinate 3,094,683 downwards.
TTTGATTCTGGAATCAGGTTGCCAATTCCAAGAGCACAGGTAGGTCTCCACCCAAACCCAGAGGAAATGCAATTCACATGGCGACTCTGGTGATCCCACGGGAGGTCCTTGCCCATGACCGGTTGACCAACAATATTCCATGTGGTTATAGCAAGGAGATGAGAGAGAGAGAGAGAGAGAGAGAGAGAGAGAGAGAGAGAGAGAGAGAGAGAGAGAGAGAGAGAGAGAGAGAGAGAGAGAGAGAGAGTCACTGGGTCACCTCCAGGAGGGCTTTCTTCTTTAGAGACCCTTAGGCAGACATTTCATTTTCTGCCTTTGGACATTGCCATCTGCATGTGATACCTGGACCACAATTATGTGATGATGGTAAATACTGTCTGCATGTGATATCACAATTATGTGATGATGGTAAAACTGTCAACTTGTTAGGGTCTAGTCTCACATAGGAGACAGACTCCTGGGAATGTCGGTGATGAGTTTTCTGGTTATAACTGAGGTGGGGAGGCCCCCCTTGAATGTGGGGAGTCCCTTCCATGGGCTGAAGTCCTGAGCTGAACACAAGGGAGGAGGCGAGCTGAGCAGAAGCATTCTGACCGCTGCCTGACTGCGGATGCAACAGGACCAGTGTCTGACAGCCCTCTGCTGTGTCTTCAGCATGCCAGGTGTCTTATATCCCTCTGCTATGTCTTCCCACCATGAAACCTTTGAGTCTCAAGTGCTCTTCCTTCCTTAAGGGGCTTTTGCCAGGTGCCTTGGTCACAGCAAGGAGACAAGCAACTAATACAGGCGCAATCAAATGGCCAAAGAGTGGCAGAGGGACTTAGGTTCTTGATACTAAGTTGAACTGCCATGACTTCTGGTTTTAGGGTTGATGTTATAGACTTGCTTTTATAGGCAAAGCGTCACTTTCCAGGGCTTCCAGCCATATTTTGAGTTGGATTTTCTATTGCTTGCCGCCAGAACCTATGAGACAGCCCCGCTTTCTGGCATGGTCAATGGACTCATTGTGTCCCATAAGAAATGTAGATGATGACAGGCCTGGGGCTTGAGTCATGCTCAGTTAGCATGCGTTCAGTTAGCACATCTGAGAGAAGTCCTAGGACTTCTAAAGGTGTGTGAGTCCTTGGAGGGGGTGAACGAGGGACTGCCATGCTGGTCTGGCCTGAGTTTGGATCTCAGCTTTGCCTCGTGTCTCTTTTGTCACCTGGGGCAGGACACTGGGGGCCTCGCTTTCACCCAGTAGGAATTCCTGTGGCGTAATAGACCGTCCCAGTGCTTGCTTTCCTTCCCTCTAGACGGGTGACAAACCTCACGTCCCAACACTGCTGCTCTCAGATAGTGCCACACAAATGGGTTCTGAACAAAGGGGTGTGTTAGATGTTTTGTTTCTCGCTGGTCAGCTGATACAGAGAATGCAGGGGCAGTGTGATGGCTGATCTTGGTTGTCAATAAACGAGAGACGCTCCTTTGAGGAATCACCTCCACCAGATTGGCCTGTCAGACATTTTCTTGATTGCTAATTAGTGAAAGTAGCCCAGCCATTGTGGGTGGCACCTGCTGGCCTGGACCATATCAAGAGGCCGGCCGAATGTGTTCCTGGGAGAAAGCATTCCTGTGTGGTTCCTGTGTAAACTCCTGCCTCAGCTTCTCTGGGAGACGGGCTGGAAGACGAAGCAAACTCTCCTCCCAACGTTCCTTGTTTGTCAGAAGCAGGCAAGCAAAGTAGATCAGAGAGCTCTCCGGGTACTGGGAGATCAGAGCAGATAAAAGAGGCAGACTAAAGTCTCAAGCAATAGCCAACTTTATTCAGCCAGTCTGTGCTTGGAAGGCTAAGAGGAGTCACGTGAGTTCACAAGCACAAGGGCAAGTCTCATGTGATGACAAGCCACACACAAGCTGCATGTGGCAAAAGCTTGCTTCCCATAGAGGCATATAAACAATAACAGCAGCTAGAGGTATTGAATAATCGGAATAAATCACTCTGCCACACCTGGGAGGGCATGAAAACACATCCCAAGAGCAGTCCTCTGGTTTTGAAGGCACTGAGGCCACAAGCTCTTGCTTTGGGTTCTTGGAATTTTTCTCACTAGCACACAGAATTCTCACATGACTTATGGTTATGTTATTCATGGGTTATGTTCTGACATCTCTCCCCTTTTTGGTTTTTTTTTTTTTTCAGTGTAGGAGTGGTTTTGATTTGAGATGTTGTAGATAATCTAATTGTCATTTGATGAATGAATATCCCATGAGAATGCAAATTATAAATATAATGAATAGTGTTAGAATAGTGAAAGCATTGTGTGTAATACTCCGCCCCCAAAAGCAGGTATCCAAATGATGGCCAGTACTCTTGGTTACATTTTTATATTGATCAGAAAAGTCTAAAGGCCAGCTTCAAAAGAGACCCTTACGATTAGTATATTTTCATTGTAATAGAAATACAAATGTTATGATGTCCTATGCAAAGAGGAAGTGATTAAAATCCCAAGGAAAAATTAAATGCAGATGAATGAAAATTCTCCAGATGAATGAGTGAGTCTACTATGGTCCAAAGGTCCTGCCATAAAAAAAGTCATTAATAAAGATAACAGGATCTGGATCCATCCAATCTGTAGGTTGAGGCAAAGGGGGATGAGGCACATAAGACCAATACTCGTGCTCAGAGGCGCTCACTGCAGACGCCCAGGTCAAAGCAGCTAGCATCACCACAAAGAGATTCTCAGGTGACACAGGTGTGTTTTATAGCATTACTCCCCGACTGGTGTATAGGGTGGTAACTTGGCCCCTGGTGGGCAGACTTGACTCTCTAGCTGTAGTTTTGCCATCTTCCTGGTGAGTCCTGCTGCCTTCTTACCCTCCTCCATTGTCTTTGATGGTCTGAAGCCAGAGGAGCCAAAGAGGAACCCGCAGGTCTCTGTGGATTCATCTGCAATGACAGATGCATGCCCCTTCCAGATTTTCTTCTGGAGCAGCAAACATAGGACATAGGACAGGTTAAAGCGTCAATGCTTATTTCCTTCTGCAATGAAACCAGGGAGGTTAGAGTATGAGTATGAGTCTATTGCTGGAAAATATCCTACAACACAAGCAGAATCTGAAGCAGTATTTAAGGGCTATGAACTAACTGTGACAAATGCATTAAAAACAGCCAGTTCTACCTGTTGGCCTGAGGAAAAAGAAGTACTAACAGATTGATGACTGTCCGGACCATGAATCCCTCCTATACCCTTAGGTGAACCATCCATAAAATAAGTCTCCAAATGTGGAACGGGAGAAGGTTGGACAATTTTTGTAATCACAAATTCAGTTCTTATGAGAAAAGCTCATAGTTTACCAGATGGATAATGGTTTCCTATCCTTCCATAGTATTCTGCAAAAGAAATTTGAAAATCCATAGAGTTCTGTAGTGTTCTGAAAACACTGATTGTTAGTTAAGAGTAATGACATCAAGGATCAAATCCATGTCATTGTTGACAGCAGATCCTCCCCTAATTCATTAACTGAGCGGGAAAAATAAGGTAAGCAATTAGCCCTCTATAGCCCTCATGGTGTAAATCAATCCATTCCAAAGGTTTATCCTCTTGTGCAATTTAGTAGGAAAAATGAGTTCATTTAAAGGCAGTGACGAATCCACGTGCTACAATACACTTTTAGTCTGGGATCAAGGCTGTGGTTCTTTCCTTGACTCTTAAGATGTTATGTGAGGACTTTTCGGCACCATCTTTCCTTCTCGTGTTTTAAATAGATTGGTCAGTGCATTGGCCATACCAGGTATAGCTCAAGAGGCTGTGGAGGAATTGGGAAATGAGTTTCTTTTGCCTGCCGGTGCCCTAGTTTGTCTAGATCTTAATTTTAGCATTTTCATAGGCTCTCCTAAATCCTCACCAGGAAGTGGAGGGAATTTAAGATTAGTTTGATTATCAGATTCCTTGGCCCATGCTTCAGGGTCGTTTTCAGGCAATGCAGGATACGTATTTGAAGGAGGCCCCGGTAAGGAAGCTGAGGGAAACACCACCAGCATAGTTATTGATGTCACTGTCCTGACTTGCAATTTTGTCTGAGGGAAAATAAAAGTTTTTTCTTCTCTTACCAATTTTAAGGTATAGATATCTAGTTTACATTCATGCATTGAATAGCAACCGCTCCCTTCATGATTAATGTCCTCCTTATCTTCCTTGGGTATTTTGATAATACTCCAAATTAATGCCCAAGTGACCCAAAATTGAATGGCAATCTTTCCCCATAGATAATATACATTCTCAATGTTCTTTCAGACCCATACTTCTTTATTTAAAGTTCCCTTTTCTAAAACCAGGGATTATAACCATAAATGACTCACATGCAATCTATTAATTGTGAGTTTTGATACCTCTGTTCCTCCTTTCTTTGAAAATGATGCACAGACTCCTGGTTCCTGTCCCGCTGTCCTCACTCACCCGTCCTCTGAGAGCCCCACTAGCTTATCTCGTAGCTGACTCCACGCCCCTGCATAGCCTGTAGCTCTAGCTGGCAGTTGGACCTGGAGAACAGAGCAGATGAATGAGGCAGACTCTGGTGGTTTGAGCAAGGGCAGCCCTGTAGACTCTCTGATACCTGAGTACTTAGTCACCTGGGAGTGGCACTATCAGGGAGTGGCACTGTTGACCAAGTGGGTGTGGCCTTGTTGGAGGAAGTATGTCCCTGGGGGTGGGCTATGAGGTCTCAAGTGCCCAAGCCAGGCCCAGTGTCTCTCTCTCTGGGATGCCGGCCGATCTGGTTGTAGGGCTCTCAGCATCTCTCCAGCACCATGTCTGCCTGTGTGCCACCACGCCTCCCGCCATGATGACAATGGGCCGAACTTCTAGAACTGTAAGCCGGAAGAGTTGCTGTGGTCCTGGCGTCTCTTCACAGCAGAAGAACATCGACTAAGACATGCACTAAAGTCTCATGCAATAGCCAACTTTATTCAGAGCATCAGTCAGTTTATTCTCTGAGGGTTAAGAGGAGTCACGCGAATAAAGTTCAGGCTCACAAAGACAGGCCGCACACACGCTGCCTGTGGCAAAGATGTGTTTTCCCATAGAGGCATATAAACAATAACAGCAGCTAGAGGTTTTGAATAATCGGAATAAACTCACTCTACTACAGCTGGGAGAGGCATGAAAATGCATTCCAAGAACAATCCTCTGGTTTTGAGGGCACTGAGGCCACAAGCTCTTGGTTTCTTGGAGTTTTTGTCACAAGCACACAGAACTCTCACATGACTACATTTGTGGACCGTGTTCTGATAGTAGACCAGTCAAGTTCAAAGGCTTCAGGGTGACAGGGAGTCTTTAGAATGAAGGTTCTGGGCCCTGGAATGGATCGAGGAGGAACCTTACTCCCTCATCACCTACACTGGGTGTGGCACAGCGAGGAAGTAAACCTCGGGCTCCCAAGATGTCAGCAGGAAAAGGACTTCGTTGCCAAGTCTGAGGCCCCGAGCTCTATCTCCAGACCCCACAGTGGACAAGGAGAGCTGACTTTTGAAAGTCGTCCTCTGACCTCTTCTGTAGCATGCTCCCTCCAGAAATATAAACTTAAACAGAAAAATGAACTTTGCCCCTGTTGTTTGGTAGCTGGCATTCCCCGTCCTGTCCACCTGTACTTCCCAAATGTCGGATGTACAAGATGGCCTAGGTGGGGTCCAGATGTGGTATGTATTTTCCCTATAGTTAGGTACCAAAATCAAGGTGGAGTGGATAGAGTAGAACACATTTTCCTTCTTGTCCTTCTGGGAGCCGGAAGTTTGAGGTCAGGTGTTAGTCTGGAATGGGTCAGCTGGTCACTCTTCAGATGGCACTGCCCTCTTCCGGTGCCCTCACACAGTGGGCTTCCGTTAGGAGGGTGTGGTTAAAAGTTACAATGTGAAATCTCCTTCCACAGGCTCATGTGTCTGAACACCTGGCCCCAGCTGGGGGTGATGGTTACGGAGATGGTGAAGCCTTTGGGTGGGAGGCGTGGCTGGTGGTCTGCTAGGGTGGGTTCTAAGCAGCGCTGCTTCTGAACTTGGCTTCCTGAGCTGCCCGGCCGTAAACCAGCCATGCCTCCAGGTCCCACACACTCAGGGGCCCGCCTTCCCACATCATGGACTGCGTGCTCAGAAACTGCAAAAGAAAGTGTGTCTTCTCCCGTAAGCTGCAAACACAGGCACGAGTCTCATTCCTGAGACACTCGTGGCCCTATTCCCTCCCAAAGCCATAACCTATTGTCGTTTAATGGGAGTTAGTAGCAGGAGTTAGGATTTCAAACAGACAACGTTTTGAAATAACAACGGTATTAAAACCCACAAACCACCTTCTACTCTTATGGTTGTAGGGATTACTTAGGACAAAGACTAGATTAATTAATGCAAACAGGCTTGAAACAAAACAAAAAAAGCCACACATGTTGTTGCACACCTATAACCCCAGCAGGAGGGTGGAGCTTGAAGCCAGCCTGGGCTTAACGTATGGAGAATCTGTAAAAACAAATGCAGCTGCAACAGAAAAGTTTCCAGTGGAAGAGGTGTTAACAGAAACGGTGGCATTTGGTGGCTCCTCGACAAGACATCAAGTATATGGGGCATAGTCTCCAGGCTAGCTTCCAGTGTGAGGATGGCAGCTGGGTGCAAATCAGCATGACTGGGTTTACCCCTCTGTGATCATAATCCCTGCCTGTGCCTTTGCTTAACACCTGCTGTCCCTGGGCTCTGTGAGGATGAGATATTCTTGTCTGAGTCCGGAGTGGCGGGTTAGGGCCTGGTACTCAGCGGGGTTCTTATTGACACCAGCAGGTTTATATATGTAGTATCTGTAGGTCTTTGCATGCAGCACATGCGTATGGCACCCACAGAGATCAGCAGAGGACATCGTATCCCTTGGGACTGAGTTGCAGATGGCTGTGAGTGCTGGAATTGGAACCCAGGTCCTGTAGAAGAGAGGTTAATACCCTTAACCACTGAGACATCTCTCCAGCCCCCCAAGGCAGGTTTTGAACTTCCAGGTGGTGCGATATTAATGTCTTTATGGTCTCAAAGCACAAATTTCATTGCACAGGGCCACGAGTCCCATGCTGCCTGGTTCTGTTCTGGGCCCTTAAGGCTGACCTACAACCTGGTATGTGGTACACAGTCAAGAACTTCTAGAAGTATGTGTGTGTGAGTATGTGTGTGTGTGTATGTGTGAATGTGTGTGAGTATGTGTGTGAGTGTGTGTGTGTGTGTAAGTGTGTGTGTGTGTGAGTGTGTGTGTGAGTGTGTGTGTGTGTGTGTGTGTGTGTGTGTGTGTGTGTTTGAGACAGGGCCTCATCACCCTGGTTGGCCTGGACTTCACTCTGTATACTAGGTTGGCTTTGAACTTACAGACACCCTCCTGTCTTTGCCTCCTGAGTGCTGGGATTAAAGGTATGTGCTACTGTACCTGCAGCATTTTTATTTTAATCTTTTGCATAGATTCCTTCCATATCCAAGCCAGCCCATGACTTGAGAGAAATACTTCTCAGCCAAAGATGAGCAGAGTTTAAGTACAGTGACTTTGGAGGGTCACATGGGCACAAGTGCAGGCAGTGGGATGTCCGAGTCACATAGAAGGTGGACAGCTTGTCGTGCAAGGCTGCCTGGGCTTTGTAAGGTAACAGTGCCCCAGCCAGGGTCTAATGACCCTCCACACACTATAGACCAGTTACCCACTGAGAACCCACCCACAGTGAAAACCTATGACCCAGAGAGCAAGAGGGTCTCACCGGAAAACCAGAACCAGAGCCGGACCTGGACATAGATCTCTGCAGTTACTTGATAGTCAGTCCCCAATGGCTGTTCCAAATTAAGCATCCCCGATCCCAAATCCAAAGCCGGTTAAATGTCAATATCATGATGCAAATAAAAAGTTCTTCACCCCGACACTTTGTTTCATGGTTCAAATTATTAAAAAATATTATATAAAATTATCTTCTGGCTGTGTGTATAGCTTGTACAGATTATGCACAAATTCCATGTTTGTTCTCGACTTCCATCCCCAGGATGTCTCATTATGTACATGTAAATGCTTCAGGATCTGAATATGTTCAAAGCCAAAAACTCCTGTGACCCCAAGCATTTTAGATTGGGGATTGTCGGTCTGTAGTGTAGTGTGTCTGTTCAGACCAGAAAGCAAGGCCATGGAGGGGCCAAAGATATCTGTGCTGACTGGGACAGAGCACCAGGGATGGTGGTCAGGGCGCTCCCTATTTCTTCTTGCTGGTCCCTGAGCATACTCAGCCCTCGCTTAGCCCTGGCTAGGGAGGAAGGCAGCTCGGCGGGGCCCTGGGGGGTCTGGGCAGGGATGAGCACTCCCAGGCCAGGCCTAGCTTGGCTTCCTAACAGAATGGAGATGCCTATGTGTGCTTTAAAGCAAATAAATGCTGCAGCAGCCAAGGAGGGAGCCATAAATGGCTCTATTGAATCCAGGGGAATTTACTTTCCATTAGGGGCAGCCTTCCTGGGAAGCGTGGTTCAGCCGGGGTTAGACAGGAAAAAGGCACCGTGGCGGAGGGGATGGAGTTCATCCACCCACTGCTTTTACCAGCTTTTCTAAACCTACAGCCTCCTGTGGCTGGCACACCCAAACACACTCGCCTCCCCTTGTTCTTTTCATGGTTTCCTCATTGGGTGAGACCATCTTCTGTGACCTGTCACAAGCAGTACTGAGATGCCCAGCTTCCCAGAAGCCCCAGCATCTTCTTCGCATCTTCATCTCTCCTTGCGAGTGGTGCCTGTCAACGGGTAATGAGACGTTTCCCTCCCCCTTCCTAGTGATTGTTTTAAACAATGGATGGTGTTTGCAGAAGTGAGAGAGGGAATAGAGATTCCTAATGAGTAGTTCTGGCAATAATTAGTTATTTTCTATATTTATCGAAAACGAGTGTGTCCAGCATTGCTGTTTTCTCTGACGAGAAAAATGGGATGATTATCATGGCGATTTGTCTGCTTCCCGATTTTAATGACTAGCAGTTGCCATTTTTTAATTACTAGGACTAAAGAAAATGTTACCCTTAGCTGAGGTGGCTGTGGTATTATTGGTAACACATTTGTACCAAATGCAGTGCCAGGAGAGTAGATAGGAGGTGCTTGACATCGCTGTTTTGTTTGTCCCTCCACCCGCCTGCTAGGACCACAGGCACAGCAAGCAAGGCTCATCTTCCTAGGAACCACCTTTGACATCTATCTACTCTTTATGTGCAAGCACGCACTAGGAAATGTTTAACTGCTCGCTTCCCAGGGGGACGTTTCCTAGCTGAGTAGGTCAGCTTCCATGGTGTCCTTCCTCCTTTGCTGTGGCCGACTTTAAGATCTCATCATTTTTACTCTCAGGTTTCTACATATTGCCTGCTCCTTCAGTCTCTCAGGCAGTCCCTGAAAGCCTCATTCTTTGGATGCTCCCCTCAGGTGATTCCTCAGGTGCTCCCCTCAGGTGCTCCCTCAGGTGCTCCCTCAGATGCTCCCTCAGGTGCTCCCCCCGGTGCTCCCTCAGGTGCTCCCCTCAGATGCTCCCTCAGGTGCTCCCTCGGGTGCTCTCTCGGGTGCTCCCTCGGATGCTCCCTCTGGTGCTCCCTCAGGTGCTCTCTCGGGTGCTCTCTCGGATGCTCCCTCTGGTGCTCCCTCGGGTGCTCCCTCAGGTGCTCCCTCAGATGCTCCCTCGGATGCTCCCTCAGATGCTCCCTCGGGTGCTCCCTGAGGTCTTGCCTTGGACAAGGGGTTTGTTCCCACCCTGAGAACAGCCTGATCCACAAACACTAATATTTATGGGCGTCATCAGCTGAATGAGACTCAAACATCTGATATTTTATCAGGGCGTCCAGACAGGCCTGGCCTGCACTGTTACCCCACCCTTGGAGTGTGTGAGCACCCCGTTTGTGCTGGCTTTGTCTGCTGCTCCACACCTACCCCTGCGGCTGGCTGGAGGCACTCATAAGCATTTGTAGGATGATTGAATGCATGGGTATTATTTTATCCTAAATTACTGCTATTTTCATTCCAAATTACTTTTACTCTTCTTTCATGTTACAGCGAGGACATTTTATTGATTTGCTTGAAATTGTATGTGCGTGGAGGTGAAATTATCTATGAATTTCATTTTGGAACCATGCAGAAGCCCTGGGGTCTATTTAGCCCTGGGGTGGGGAGGGGACATCAGAATGGTCTGTTCAAGGACAGGGCACAACAGAACTTCCTGCTAACATTTGTTGTTTTTTATTTTCAAATATTATCTATTTGATGTGTGTGAGTGTGTGTGTGTGTGTGTGTGTGTGTGTGTGTGTGTGTGTGTGTCATGCGCTCTAATGAGCGCCATAGGTAAGTGTGGAGGTCAGAGGACAATTTGAGAGAGTTGGTTGTCACTTTTCACCACGTGGCTTCCCAAGTATTAAGCTCAGGTTCTCAGGCTTGGCGCCAAGAGCCTTTACTCAAAGCCACCCTCCGCCCTGCTTTATTTTCGCAGACAGCGTCTTGCCGTGGACCTCAGGCTAGCCTCACGTTCAGGGTCACCCTGCCCCCATCTCCCGACTGTGTGCCGCCACCTCCAGCTTTCTTCCTGCTCCATCGGGCCCTCGAGTCACCCTAGTGACTCTCCAGCCCTGGGGAAGGGAACCTGAGGACGCTGCAGGGGATTTTCCCCAGCCAGGTGGGCTGACTCAGGACGGCCCAGGAGCACGGCTGGAGCACCGGGCTTGCAGTGACCCTCTCTGGTGTGTAGTGGGAGTTCAGTGAGTGGAAAAGGAACAAAGACAGCCACGTGTGGCGGAGCGTGCCTCTCGTCAGGCGCTGCTTTTGTCTCTGAATCTCCGGCAGAGTCTCTGCACTCAGGAGGGTTCTGTTTGTATTTATTTTTTCTACAGACTTCACCTGTAGAGACATTGACAGCAACACAGCTCCACAAGCAGCTGGCAGCTCCGAGGGACAACGGGCTTGCTGGGGGCCACAGCACAGGCTCCAGCGCTCTGATCCCATGGTAGGGATCCAGCCTCAGGGAAGAACGGGTTTGCCTGATACAAGCCTCCCCAGTTAGGGGCTCAAACACAGGCCTCTGGCTCCAGGCTTCCTGATGTCCCCAGGAGTAGCTAAAAGGAGGCAGGAATTACATAGTACAAGGGTCTAAGGGAAACACAAGTAATGGTGTGTGTGTGTGTGTGTGTGTGTGTGTGTGTGTGTGTCTGTGTGTGTGTGTGAGTCTGTGTGTGTGTGTGTGTGGTGTGTGTGAGTCTGTGTGTGTGTGTGTGAGTCTGTGTGTGTGTGTGTGTGTGAGTCTGTGTGTGTGTGAGTCTGTGTGTGTGTGTGGTGTGTGTGTGTGTGTGTGTGAATCTGTGTGTGTGTGTGTCTGTGTGTGTGTGTGTGTGTGTGTGTGTGTGTGTGTGTGAGTCTGTGTGTGTGTGTGTGAATCTGTGTGTGTGTGTTGTGTTGTGTGTGTGTGTGGTGTGTGTGAGTCTGTGTGTGTGTGTGATCTGTGTGTGTGTGTGTGTGAGTCTGTGTGTGTGTGAGTCTGTGTGTGTGTGTGTGTGTGGTGTGTGTGTGTGAGTCTGTGTGTGTGTGAGTCTGTGTGTGTGTGAGTCTGTGTGGTGTGTGTGTGTGAGTCTGTGTGTGTGAGTCTGTGTGTGTGTGTGTGTGTGTGTGTGTGTGTGTGTGTGTGTAGCTGAGACAGGTGAGACAGATATCTGGCTCGTAGGATTGTGGCAGCTTGGAAAGGCTCAACTCTGACAGAGACCCAGGGAAGAGTGACAGGCTGAAGTTCAAAGGCAGCCCGTTGGCATAGTTCCTTTTGCTCTGTTCTCTTCAGGTCTTCAAACGATTTTGTGAGGTTCCCAGAAGTCTGGAGTGCATCATTTGAATGTTAATATCGTCATCTTCAACAACAAAACTGCCACACCAGCATCTAGAGTCGTGTTGGGCCGAACATGTGTGTACTGTGGCGAATGTACGTGCGTACACACACACACACACACACACACACACACACACACACACACACACACACACAGAGTCAACGACATCACATGAATCTGCGGATTTTCACTCAGCTGGTCTGGAGGCCAGGGACATCGGGGAGGAGAGGAGGCCGGCTGGGGAGGTGAAATCCTGACTCCGCCCCATCTCTCCTTGACTTTCTGCCCAGCTGCCCAGGTTCCTTCCAAACCTGATGCTCTGGCCTGCTCAGGCCTCACAACTGATGGGCTCCACATGGGGACAGTGTGGCACACCCTCCTGTCACAGGGCTCCCCTGCCGCCTCAGACAATGTCAAACTCCAGGCAAGGCTCGACATGCCGTGTTCCAGAGGGTGTCCCAGCATTCACTTCCCTCAAGCCTTTATCTCTTCGTGGAGGAGGCACCGGCTACCCTTGGCCTCGTGGCCCAGTGAGGTGAGGGTGGGGCAGGAAACTGTGTAGGGCCCAGGTGTACACATCTGTAACCTGTTTCCACTCATCGCATGAGGCTCTGCCAAGCGGCACCAATCTGCTTCCCATGGTCCTCACAATGTCGCAAGCTGTGCGTCCCTGTGTGTTCTGGGGAAAAGGGCAGGACTACCTGGCTTCTTCAGCACCATCCCTGTCATGGGCAAATGGAGAGGGTGGCCTGTGTGTGCTGAGATGTGTGAGTGTATGTGTACGTGAATGAGTCCAGTGTGTGTGTGTGTGTGTGTGTGTGTGTGTGTGTGTGTGTGTGTGCGCGCGCCTGTCTGTCTTTGCGCAGTAGGAAAGAGCGGAAGGAAGAGTGACAGGGAGCAAAAATAGGGGAATAAAGAGAGTTGAGCAGAGAGAGGCCGTGATCCCTCCCAATGAGGACAACTTCCCAAGACCTCGGCAGAAGTATGAGGTCTGCATCACAGCACTGACCCCTGCATGTGCGAGGTCTCCTATGTCCGCACATCCAGTGAGGCTTCCTTTATAATGCTGTGCCGAGGAGATGAGCTGCGACCGCTGAGAAATCAGATCAGCAAGAGTGCACGGCTGAAAAGCCTGCGTGACTGGTGATGCAGTTCACTCAGGAGAGTGCTCACCAGCAGGCTCGAGGCCCTGGGTTCAGGCCTCCCTTCTGCTTACTCTGCAGCCCCAGCTCACAGGGGTGGAAGCTGAGGACCAGGAGTTCAAGGTCAACCTCAGTTACTTGTGAGTTCAAGGCTAGTCTGGGTCTGTGGGACCCTGCCTCTAAGACAGGCCAAGGCCCCTGCCACTCACGCCTGGCAACCCGAGTTCAACGACCAGGTGGGAGGAAATAAATGGTTCTTGACAAATGGTCCTCTGACCTTTGCTTCCTCACTGTGATGCCCACACACACACGTCATCCTACACACGCAATAATAAATACACTCTTATTAAACAAACAAGGGCTGGCAGATGGGCCATCAGATAAAGGGATGGCAGGCAAAGCGACTTGCTTCACAGACAAATGACCTGAATAAGATCCTGGGGAGAAGGAAGAAGTTGTCCTCTGATCGCCACCTGTGTGCTGTGGCACATGTCCCCTCCTTCACACACACACACACACACACACACACACACACACACGCACGCACGCACGCACGCACGCACGCAGGCACGCACGCACACACACATACACTATAAATATAATAAATGAAAACACACGTGTTCTCCCTTTCTTTCTCCTCCCTTCCCCCTTCCCCTCCCTCCCTGTTGTTAGATGATGTAGGTACCGGGTGTGACACTGCATCAGGCACAATTAAAGGGTATGAAACACTGTCACAGTCCGTATGATGAGAGAGATGGCAACTAAGTGATGGACAAGTGGCAGATGGGGTAGGGATACACTGGATGGGGAATGATTCCACCCATAATGCACGAATCAAGGCTTCATAAGACTCCACCACCCCGCTCACAGTGGTAGTCAACCGAAAGTCTAAGAATTATTTAGTTCTGGAATTTTCCATGCAATGTTTGCAAACCACTGCTCAGCTCAGGAAACTGAAAGTATGGGAAGTGAAATCATGGCTAAGTGGAATCATGGGGCCAATGTGTGAGTAGGAGGAAGCTTGCTTTGCCACCCAGGGAGCTGTTGGGAAGGAACTGGAAATTAATCCGGTGGGTGACAGTGCGTCTACCTGGCCAGTGGGGATTGGGAGGGAGAGGGGTACGGAAGGGTGTGGGTAGATGTGGCCATGGACACGGATCTGAAGGGACCATGTAAGTAGAGTGAGGAGGGGGCCCACTGGGAGAGGGCGGAAGGGACTGAGTGGACGGAAGGGACTGATGGAGCTCTACAAAGGGAAATGCTCAAAGCAGAAATGGGAAGTGAAGCTGAGGAGAAGATCCTGAGGGGAAAGGGGTGAAAATGGAGAAGCCTTGCTTCAGCGGATCCGGCCTGGAGAGCAGATAGCACTTTTGACCTGGAGCCTGAGGTGTAAGGAAGGCATCAGCCTGGTTACTGATGGCAACGCTCAGGTGGGAGGCAGGGACCAAGGTCCTCCCCCTGGAGACCCAGCTCCTGCTGCCTTGGTTAGCACCCCCCACCTGGGTGTGGCTGGTGCCATCTCTCTTGCTCCCAGCTTCAGATCTGTTGTGTGGCTGGAGAATGAACAGCCAGCATGGCAGAGGGCTAAGGAGTGTGAGAGAGCGCCCACAGGCACAGACAGAAGACCCTCTGGGGTTACAGCATCTGTCCAGTAGTGGGTTGACTGGAGGCTGAATCCTGCAGACCCCACCTTCACCCAGGGTCTTTCTTCCCTGGGGGCTGCCCCATGTAACAGATCAGAGCTGTGACTACACCCCAAGTTCAGATTCTCCCCGCCAATCACACTCCATGCCCTGGATCCCACCCCTTGCAGGACAGTTTCTCTATAAATGTCCTGCGTGAGATCTCCATCTCTGACTCTGTGTCACCCAATTCAATCTTGGAAGAATGGTTTTAATCAGGTGTCGCCGGGATTTTAAACACTATATTGAAAATACTCAACCCAGAAGCTTGGAAGAAAGCAATGTGCTGGGGGCTGGGCCAGGGGCTGTGAGGATTCTCCAGGCTGTTGGAGAGCCTTTCCTAGATATGGACTCCTTTGTCAATAAATGATTATAGATGCCCAGAATATCCCTCTGTCTCTCTGTCTCTCTGTCTCTCTGTCTCTCTGTCTCTCTCTCTCTCTCTCTCTCTCTCTCTCTCTCACACACACACACACACCATACACACTATATGAACACACACCACATCATACACACCACATAAACACACACACAAACCATACAAACACACACCACACAGACACATACACACCACACATACTTATACAAAAACACACACAAATACACCACACAAACACAAACACATATAAACACACACACACCACACACACACACACACACACACACACAGGATTGCAGAGAAAGCCAGAGCTATTGAGGCCCAGCTATTAAGCTCCTGTAAAGACAGTGATGGAACAGATATGCTGATAGAGTTAGTGAAAGGCGGATCAGTGGGTTCAATACTCCAGAATCAGTGAGTGTTTGTGTTGCTTCAAGATACACAACAGCTGTAGAACATGCAGAACACACAGCTTCTGTTGAAGAGGAAGTCAGAGGTGTTGCATATATGAAAGTCAATGAAAAACTATAATATATATGTATATATATTAATATTACATTCCTGGCTGTCCTGGAGTTCACTTTGTAGACCAGGCTGGCCTCGAACTCACAGAGATCCACCTGCCTCTGCCTCTTGAGTGCTGGGATTAAAGGCTTGCACCACCATGCCTGGCTTAGCCCCCTGAATTCTATGCAAGGACTCCTCGGGGGAAAGAGGGAGCTGTGAACTTTAGGGCTAAAAAGAGTCCTTGGTGTTACAAGGTCTGTATTGTACCCTTAGAACCTTCAGTTGTAGACCAGGAAAAGTGTCTACCGAAGTCCAAATGTTGAAGCCTGCTCCTCAAGGACATGAAATGTTGGGTGTGAGGTCTTTGAGAGGAGCCTGGTACACAATGTTAGTGCCCTTGGGAAGGGGTCCTTATCTGTGGGCACATCATCCTGAATGTTCCTAGTCTTGGAAGCTAAGCAAGGTTAGCCCTTCTTAGTACTTGGATGGTAGAAGAGGTATTTTATTTATTAGTCATGTGGGAAGAGAAGTCTCTCGTGTGCAAGCTGTCAAGGAGGCATTCACCAGACCCCGAATCTGCCAGTTCCTGGATCTTAAGCTGCCCAGCCTCCAGCCTCAACAGGTGAAATGTGTGTTGTTTAAGCTATACCGACTCCATTGCTATTACAGCTGCTGCAGCTGGCTAAGCCGGGTAGGAATCCAGGGGCGGATGATGAACCGGTAACCAGATGGGCTGGGACACATGTGGAGGTGCTGGCTGGAGGTTCCGTGTGCTGTGCCCTTGACCAACACAAGTTAGACCAGAGAAGAGCAGCAATGCTTACTAGTAACATATGTGGCCCATACCTAGTTATCAGAAATGGGCTCTTGTTTATAAAATTAATGATACCAAAAGTGAGTTGGCTGACACGTTTAAAGTTTTATTTTTTTTTTAGATTATGTGTATTGTGTTTGTGTTCCCAGAAGAGGGTGCTGGGTCCCCTGAAGCTGCCTGGTGTGGGTGCTTTTGACTGCTGAGCCATGTCTCCAGCCCTAGCCGAACCTTTTGAGACTGCAGGTTTCAATGACAGGATCAAGAACCCAATAAAGCCTGCCCGTTCTCTGCGGTGCTTGTGCCTGGGACTTTGTTCATCTCTGCCGTGTGTCCAGCCAAGGGGGTCAGACAGAATCTTCTTTTCCAATACCCACCCTATGCAGAACAAAGGCATCTTTGAATGTTGTTGTCTAACATTTAAGAAAATGTTCCCTGTACCCTGTGAGCAGATCACCTAAAAATTCAGAGAACTGGAGCCTTAAGGGATTTGTAATTATATGTTGTGAACTGCTTATTAATGGTGTGCTTGTCAATAGGTAAGTGTGTGAGGTCTGGGAGAACTGTTGCTCTCAATGGCAGGCAATAAAGAAGCAGAAGACTAGCTAACTTTGGCCCACATTGAACATTCTAGAAAACCAAGATGTTGTGCCTTAGATGGGTGTGTTACAATGGCAGTTATGTGTCTAAAATACTTCTTTAGATCTAAAATCGTCTCTATCACCACCTGTGCTATAGAAAAACAAACGAAAGAAAACTGACAAATAACTGAACAGATTTAGGGGAAGGCAAAAGACGCACTGTCAGAGGCGTCAGGGAAGTTGATCAGAACTTGGAGGTCAGTTGTCCATTGAGCAAGTGGAGAATTAGCCTGGGCATGGGGGGTGGTCACAGGAGAGCAGAGCTGTCCCCAAATGCCCCCAGACACAGGGCCCGCTGACTCGACTTCTTTTCTATTTGGCTGACAAGGACAGTTCTTATTTGGTGGCAATGGATCCAGCCTTAGCAAACGAGGGGAGGTTCTCCTGGGGTGGCCCTGGAGAGAGGTCAGGGCTAAGGCTCCTGGCTCCTTGTTGTGCTGTGCCTTACAGGGGATGAAGAGAAATCCTAGCGGCAGGGAATGACCAGGGATGGGGCAGAGTCTGCCCCTCTGTATGAACTAAGTATTGATCCTGTGTGTGTGTGTGTGTGTGTTTGTGTGTGTGTGTGTGAATGGGCATGTGAACTGAGGGTGGGTTGAGTGTAATCTAGACTAGGTGATCGTGATGGCTTCCTGAAGAGCTGGCCTCTAAGCAGATGTCTGAAATGGAACATCAGGGTTCTATAGATTCTGTATGCACAGTGTGTATGTTCCGAATGGTACCTTAAGCTCTATACAGAGCAATAAGGTTGGAAATGAGGGGAGGAACAGTCGTGTAGGGAGGTTGATACTGTGAGCAGAGGAACTCTGAACAAAGACCTGAAGGACAGAAGGGGCATGCAGAGTCTGAGGGAAGAACGGTCCAGCAAAGGAGGCAGTAAGTGCAAAGGCCCTGAGGTGGATCATGACCAGACTCTTCACGACAGCAAAAAGCCTGGGCCAATAGCGCGGGCTTATTATTAGCTAACTCTTACAACTTAACCCATTTCTATTAATCGGTATGCTTCCCTGATGCTCATGGCTTTTTACCTATATCTCATTTTGTGTGCCTGACTTGTTCTCTGGCTGGTGACTCTTCTCATTCTGTCCTTCCTCAACCCATCATTTCCAGTTTGACTTTCTTGCCTAACTGTATCCTGTTCAGCTATTGGCCAGCCAGCTTGTTTACTAAACCAATTATAGCCACATATATCCACACAGTGCACAGAAGGATTATTCCATAGCAGCAAGCTCCTACACATTTTCTGCTTTCTCAAATGAAAATCCTGCTCCCATCCCCACCTCTCCACCCCCCATACCCTCACACCATGTCTACAGGGTAATTAAGTTCCCCCGTTTAGATCAGCCTTGTAGTTTATCCTACCCTGTCTCTGGCGGCTGGCGGAGTCACCCAGGCGCTGCTTTGCCAGAGTAAACCTGGTTTTTTACTTTTTAACTGGGCCTGATCTGCCTTACTGCATTGGCAGAGACACCTCTGATCAGGTACAGAATTACGTGAAGATCACAGTCTCTGTGTGGGCTGTGGGCCACCTCAGCCAGCTTAAAGTTTTCACTGCCTTCCGGGAGAGAAGACATTCTTAATTTTAATGTAAACAAAAATGGCCAACCTTTCTGGGTAGGCTTTGATGTACTCTTAAAGAAAAATCTTTCCTTTCTTGAAGTTAGGATTGAGTTAATCTAAAAATTTTCCTGAATTTTTCTATTTTTTTAAAATGCTTAAGTCCTTAATATTAAAATAAGTAGGAGCGGCCTTGATGGGTCAATGATGGTTCCATAAGCTAAGCACCTTGTGCCGGAAGGAAGATTCAGACTGAATAATAGGGAAGTTACTGGCCACTCAGTACTCTTGCAGTAGAGACACCCTTCCTGCTGACAGGTCTGTCTGAAATGGTGTCTTCGTGTCTCTACTCCAGGGCAGAGCAGCTGTCCTGCATCTTGTCTGTTCCATAACCCCCTGTTTACTGACAGGGAAGGTGTGCAGATACAGGAAGTAAAGAGTTATCAGTGACATAGCCCTTTCTACTATGGTCTTGCTTTTCTGTGTGTGGCCTTTGGCTAGCCACCAAGACAGACTCAGGACACATACTTTATTTAAAAAGGAATGTTCCTGAGCCTTAACTGTGATCTACTGGATCTGTGTTTTGTGAAATGGAGCTTCCTCTTTCTTTTTCTTCCCTAGCAACAATAATAACAAAATACAATAAATTATACCCTCTCTAGTTTACAGTTTCATGAATTTTCACAAATGTATATAGCCATGCAATCCCTAACTCCAGAGAGTAAAACATTTCCTTGGTCTCCAGATTCCCTTTTATCCATCTGTAGTCTCTTACCCATAATGCCCCCGTCTCTATTGATCTGTTTAACTCCTAGACACCGTTTACAGCCAGCCATTTGTTTTCAACATTTACTCAGCACTTTCTGGAGGCTCATCTATAAGGCAACATGGATTCAGGTCAGCCCCAGCTGCAGTCTGGGACACAGAGGAGGTCATCTGATTCAGCTCTGACAGGGAGGCTGCCTTGGGGAGGTTGCCTGGAGGGGGCGGGGAGCAAGAGAGGGGAGAAATCAGCCTACATAGGGCTTCCTTATCTTTGAGGAGGATAGGGTCAAAGGCTAGAATCCCCATCCCAGAGTTAGAGAAGAGTGCTGGCAGCTCCTGGAACTTTTGTTGGTTTCTTCCTTCTTTCCTTCCTTCCTTCCTTCCTTCCTTCCTTCCTTCCTTCCTTCCTTCCTTCCTTTTTCTTTCTTCCTTTCTTCTTCCTTCCTTCCTTTCTTTCTTTCTTGTTCTCTCCTTTCTTTGTGTGGTTTCTTTGTTGTTGTTGTTGTTGTTGTTGTTTTGAGACAGGGTTTCTGTGCAGCCCTGGCTGTCCTGGAACTCTTCTGTTGACCAGGCTGGCCTCGAACTTAGAGATCTTCCTATCTCTGCTTCATAAGCATGTCACCACCGCCTGGCCCTGGAAGCATTTTCTAACACTGTCCCTCCTCTCTGACATCACTGAGGGCAGCATCTTCTGCAGGCATCCGGCTGTGTTTTGGGACAGGCATCTGCCCCACCAGCTTTAGGCAGAGAAGCAGACGTTCTGTGTAGATGGTACCCAGTACCTGTGATCCCTAAAAGGGACCTTTATGGCTGTGCTGGCTGGTCTTATGTCAGCTTGACACACAAACAAACAAGAAAGGAAGAAACCTTAACTGAGAAAACAGCTCCATAAGATCATTTCCTTAACCACCCCATGGTGAGTGGTGCCGTCCTGGGCTGGTGGTCCTGGGTTTTGTAAGAAAGCAGGCTGAGCAGACCATGATGGGCAAGCCAGCAAGCCGCGCCCTTCTGTCTTTCAGTGTGTTTTTGTTTGTTTGTTTGTTTTGTTTTGTTTTTTGACAGGGTTTCTCCTGGCTGCCCTGGATCTCACTCTGTAGACCAGGCTGGCCTTGAATTCACAGAAATCCTCCTGCCTCTGCTTCCCAAGTGCTGAGATTAAAGATGTGTGCCACCACCACCTAGTTTATCCCAAGTTCTTTCAATGATGACCATCAAATATGGAAATGTGAGTCAAATTTGCTTTTGGCCATGCTGTTTGTCTCAGCAATAGCAACCCTGCCTGAAACAATGGGCCAATCAGAAACAACAGACCCCCTTGCTCCTGGGCAACCCCAACAGGGCCGCTCACTCCCATCCCCTGCTGTATGAGTACATTTGCTTGCATTTCATTCTCTCCAGACAGGTGGTAAATGGTGTTGACTGAGTATGGTCTTATGTTGCAGACTTGCTGTACACATCTGCTCCGGTAGAATTCTCTAGAATGTGCAGCGGGCCTGTGGTTTTGATGAGCTGCTCTATTTTAAGCAACATGTGTAAAATAGCAAACTCCCCTGGGAGGTGAGAGATTTTGCAGCTCAGGGTACAAGCCTGTTATTCCTTTCTTGGGGCGGGGTCGAGGGGGGACTAGCTGAGCACACACTAGAAATTGTCAGAGTCTCCCTCATTCATGCGAGGTCATAGAGTAAATGACAAAGAGAGAGGGGACTTATCGCAGAGACTTCCACAGCTCCATAATAAAAGCCCGTGTTTTACACCAAGTGTTGACTGAAAAAAGGAGAGACCATCACAGACCTGGAGTCAGACCAAGAAGGAAGGTTCTGAGACCCCAATGGGAGTGTGTAGTCCTTGTTTATTGCTGGAGTATGGGTTTCTCTGCATCACACACCCAGCTGCAGCCCTCTGAGTCTAAGCTAATGGCAACAGCACCAGTATCCGCATCGTCTGGGCTTGTAGATGGATTGTAATCTCATACTTTGTTGTGTGACCCCAAAGTACAGGCACACATGTGCAGATAGATGCCTTTAAAAAAGCATCTTCTTGCAAGTGTACCCTGGACCAGCCAGTCTCTTGTCTCCCGTGTTTGCATAACTTGGGTCTGAGCTGGAACCATGACACTGATTAAACTTTGAGGAACTGACATTTTTCTACTTGGAGATGTGGTGAAACAGACAGGTAGTTTTGGCTGTGTCCTTACAACCCTCCTGTTGCACAATACACTATAATAATAATTATTAGCATCATCAATGAACTAATTTATTAGTTTATTACTTGTGGAATAGGTACTCAACACAGCCTCTTTCCAATCCAACACACTGAGTCTTCTGTTTCCTGTCATTGGAATCCTAACTGTTGTGGTTAAATGCCAACATTTTCATCACATCAGATCCTAGCCATGTCAGTGGTGTTCTGGTTAACTGGGCGTGAGTGTGGCATCACCAGCTGGTTTCTCTAGTGTTGAGTTTCCCACTGTGTGAACTTCCAAGTTACCCTTACCAATGAGTGGACTCAGAAATTTCTGAAAATGTAGCAGTCAAACCTGAATGATCTCCTTGGGGTGTACACATCAATACAGTGGGAGCGCTAGCCAGAATGGTGTGTACCACATGGTATGCCCAGTTAAAAATTGTTACCATTACTGTTACCGCTCATAAGTACTTCAGTTTTCATCAGTTAATTTTGTCTCCCCATTAAACTACCAAAATGTCAGCCTTGGTTCTCTGTTGAGTTCGGGAATATCTATCTACAAGTTGCTGAAATGATCTTGGATAGAATTGCGTTCCCTTCCATTCAGCCCCTAAATGTTATTAGCAGAAGCCAGTGCTGCCACTGTCCTGGCACAAGCTAGACTTCTAAGACTTTGTTATCTTTATTCTTTTTTGTTTTGCTTTGTTTTGGTTTTGAGACAGTGTTTCTCAGTGTAACAGTCCTGACCAGGCTGGCCTCGAATTCACAGAGTTCTGCCTGCCTCTGCCTCTGCCTCTGCCTCTGCCTCTGCCTCTGCCTCTGCCTCTGCCTCTGCCTCTGCCTCTGCCTCTGCCTCTGCCTCTGCCTCTGCCTCTGCCTCTGCCTCTGCCTCTGCCTCTGCCTTTATTTTATTTTTTCTTTTTTGAGACATGATCTCATGAAACTCAGCATGTAATCCAGCCTGCCTTGGAACTCATAGGGTTCCTCCTGCCTCAGTTTTCCAAGGGTTGCGATTATAGGCATGCATCCTTATGTCTAGATTTTTTGTTCTCAAAAACAAATACATTTTTGTTTTACATGTATCAAAACAACAACAAAATAATCCAGAGCTAGAGAGATGGCTCAGTGGTTAGGTGTGATCAGTGGCTGCTCTGTGGGTCTGGTCCCAGCAGCCACACCATGGCTATAATTCTTCTGACCTCTGTGGGCACGAGGCATGCACATAGTGAACAGACACACAAACATCCAGGAAAAACACCCACATGAAATAAAAATAAGGGATCTTGAAAAAAACCTTCAGAGAACTTAAAAAAACTCTCCTGTGGTTTTTTTCTTTAATATCTTCCAAATAAGTGAAATTATACCGTGTTCGTTCCTTTGGGTCCTGCAGTGGAAACAGGACCCACACCTGTACCTGGCTGTCAGAGGGTGCTCTGGCTTATCAGCGGTGGGCACAGAGGGAACAGTGATGGCTAGCTGTTGGATCCTGGCAGCAGGAACTTCTGGGAAAATGGTCTGCTGAGAACATCGAGGGAAGCTCTCATGAGGCTTAGACTTCCATTTCTATTCTGTGCAGAGACACATGACAGGTTTCTAACTGAACTGTAAGGGTAACAGTCTCATAAGCAGAATGTCCCAGGGTCACAGATATGACATGCATATGATTATGTGTGGCATACATGCTTTTTCTTCTTCTCCGCCGCAACCCTTTGCTAACAGAACATAGAATCTGAGTTTGTTCCAATAGAGGTACAGAATCCTTGGGCTCAAAGACAGTGGGGCCCTCTCCAAACCCTAGTTTAAACTGTGATTGGGCTAAACTAAGCAGGGCACTTTGCCTAGGACTGTCTTTCCCATTTCCCCTTGCAGTTAGGGGTAGCCATGCCAGAGTTCTGACAGGGAGACTCTATTTGGGGAAGCTCCTTGCATCCCGATGAAGTCATGAATTTTCTATGCCCTTCCCCAAACTCTTGCTTTGAATGCAGCTTCCTGATGACACGACGCTTGGAGCTTCAGACATCTTGCATCCATGAACCGAAGATAAAAAGCAACACACTGAGGATGACAGACGGAAGAGACAGGAAGTCTCTCTGGGCCACCGCATTGAGCTGCCACTGGACATCTCCTTGTGGCAAATAACTAAATGTCTTTGTTGGTCCAGCCGTCTTTAGGTATTTTGCAAACATGCAGCCAGACACATCCTGACAAGATTGTAAAAGTAAAACACTGCTGCATTCCCAGGCCGTGAGCAGGAGCTCCAAAAGACAGCATGCTGGCTCATATCTCCCTTTCTCTCTCTTCAGCCAGAATGGGTCAAATTACTCTCTATATCTGGTCACACTGACCCTGCCTCCGTGGCCACACACTTTCTGTTTTGTACTTTGGGGACTCTTGTGATTATAAATGGACTAAGAGGCTGATCCTCCTGTCTCAATGACAGCCAGTGTGAACTTGACCTGTCTGCAACATTTTCTTTAAATAAAAAAGTACATTTATTTTATGTGTGTGCGGTACATGTATATGGAGGTCAGAGGTTAACTTGTGGGCAGGTTCTTGTCTTCTGCTATGTGAGTTCTAGGAACCTAACTTAAGTCCCAGGTTTGGCAGCAAAAGTGCCTCTACTTGCTGAGCCATCCCACAAGCCCTGCAGCTTTTAAAATATATTCTGTACACTGTGCATCTTTGCATCAGTGTTTATGTGAAGGCCAGGAGGCAACTTGATTTGTTTGTTTTTGGTTTTTTTTTTTTTTTTTTTTTTTTTTTGAGACAGGGTCTTTCTATGCAGTCCTAGTTGTCCTGGCACTTGCTACGTAGACCAGGCTGGCCTCAAACTCACAGAGATCCTCTTGCCTCTGCCTGCTGAGTGCTGAAATTAAAGACAAGCACCCTCATTCCCAACTCCCAGAGGACAATCTGTGAGACTGGGTTTTCTCCCCTGCTTATTGAGGCATGGTCTCTCTTATTATTTCTGTTACTGTGCTGTGTTTGCAAGGCTCTGGTCCATTCTCCTGTCTCTGCCTCTAGCAATGTGAGTGCTGGGTTCTAGAATGAGCCTCTGAATCCAGTATCTTTTTAAAAAAACATAGTATCTTAGTCACTGTTGTGGTGGTATGAAGAGACAGCATGACCAAGGCAACTCTTATAAGAGAAAGCATTTAATTGGGGCCTTGCTTACAGCTTCAGAGCCTTAGTCCATTATCATTGTGATGGAGAGCGTGGTGGCAGGCGTGGAAGGCATGGCATTGGAGAAGTAGCTGAGAACTACATCCTGGTCTGCAGGCAGAGAGTGAGACTGGGCTTGGTTGGGCTTTTGAGACCCCAAAGCCCACCCCTAGAGACACACTTCCTCCAACAAGGCCACACCCCCTAATCATTGCAGTCCTTTCAGATAATTCCACTTCGTGGTGACGAAACATTTGAATGTATGAGCCATTCTCATACGTTCCAGGGATGGGTCCAGGGATGGGGCTCATGTTGTCTTGGACAAGCACGTTTACCCACTGAGTCATCTCATATGTCCCCTGCAACTTTAATCCCCAAGGCCAACTAACATAACATAGTATGTCTTAGCCACAGATCCCAAGAAGCTGGATGTGAGAGTCTTTGGGTCTAGCATCTCACATGTCATGCATGTTTAAGGTTTAAGTGAGATCATGCATGCGTGCTGGTATACAGCTGGTACTCAGCTGATTTCCATCCTCCCCTTCCTGAGCCTAACACACACCAGACCCTTGCAGTAGCTGTTCTTCCTATGAAGGAGTGTGTCAATGTTCCCTTTTTGGGATCTGACCTCACACTCATGACCCTTTGGCAGCAGCCGTCAGAGTTCTGGGGTTACAGGCACATAGCACCATTCCAACCACAGTTACAAAGTAAGGGAGTTTTCAACACAATTTCCATTAAAAAATGTATTTTGTTTTTTAATTTGCGTTTGTGTATGGGGGTGTTGTGTGAGTGTGTTTGTGTACGTGAGTGCCCTTGGAGGGGAGAAGAGGGTGCTGTATCCCATGGAACTGGAGTGGCAGGTGATTGTAACTCACCCTATGTGGGGGATGGGAAGTGCGTTCATATCCTGTAGGAAAACCACAAACTCTCAACTACTGAGCCATCTTTCTGGCCCCCAAACTAGCAAACTTCCATACATTGAAATTGTGAGGGCAAGTGTGAGTTTGTGCTACTTGGATGTTTAGCTGGAATGATGGAATATGATAATGGAGATTATTTTAAAATTCTATGTGTAGCAATGAGTGCACACCAGAAATGGTTTAAAAAATACGAGTATTTAACCGATAGACATGGACTCGGAGTCTGGGCCTTAAGTTGCATTCTTGTTTCTCTTCTCTTACTCTCGAAAGACAGTCACAGCAAGCCAAGGAAGCCACTCGGCCTTGTAGATTGGTGAGCAGGTGAGCACGCTCAGATCTAACAGCTGTGTGAATGAACCACCGTCAGCTGTGTCGGGACCATCCTGGCGGGCAGAGTGGATCGAGGCAAGCACCCAGCCAAGCCCCCTGCAAGTTATAGTCTTGTGAATGGGTGAGACAGCTATAGTTACCACCATGTTAGCCTAAGAGCAACACGGTGTCTGGAACTTCTGACCTTCAGACGGCCGTGGAGCTCACATGACAGCACAAGACAGCTAGGCAGACTGAAGGGGGCCTCAGAGTAGGTACATGACACACCAGGCAACAAATTCTCAGCACAAAGGAGATGTTAGTTACCCCAGAGGGGCAAGCAGGGGGAGGGTGCCTCTGGATAGGACAAGGACAGCAGCAAGTGTTCCTGAATGAGTGGGTTTTAGGGAGAAGTGGGGGATGTCTGTGTAAGGGTGAGTTGCTAAACCCTGATTGGACATGTTAGTGTAAAATTTTGACAGCGGGACCTTGGTGTTTTGATGGCTGGACCTTGGTGATCGGCCTCAGAAATGAATCAGGCAGAAGGAAGTGGCCAAATAAGGGAATGAACCTTGGTGGCTAGCTTTAGGAATGTCAATGTGCCCCAAGAGGAGGATGTAATGATTTAGCAAGGCAGGAGGGAAGTGAGGAGGGCAAGGCTTGCTGGTGTCACGTTTGCAAAGCTTGGACCTGTTTGAGCCCTCAGAGACACCATCCACCAGGGGCTGTTGCCTCAGGGTTGGTCAATGGAGACGTATAATGTTCTACACAGAATGGGCAGCTTACTGAGATGTCTGAGCTGGCTGCAGGCCTCGACTGGCTTTGTGAAATGGAAGAAAAAGGAAGGTTCCACAGATATATATGTATAGCAGACAGAAAGACAGACAGACAGACAGACAGACAGACACACACACACACACACACACACACACACACACACACACACACACACACACGGCTAACTCCCACCAAGCAGGGAGCCAGGCCAGAAGAACTATTTCTCACCAGATTCTGAAGTCACAGGTCGCTGGTGACGATGTCATTCAGCTGCCACCCTAAGGACACCATTAATACTCTGCAGAGAAGAGCATACAGAAGCCCCTTGGGATGGGCATTAGGAATGCAGGGCCAGCCCCTGGCTAGCTGCCAGACTATGCCTCAGGCTCCCATCTCAGAACTGGGACTTCCATTGGAATTCTTCTCATATGCATGGTTGGGGGCTCAAGGAAGTTGGAGAGGGTTTCAGGGTCTCAGGAGGATCTAGAGGGGCACCTGAGGGCATCATGGCTGGAAGGGACCTCAAAGTAAGCTGCTGTCCTTCCCACAGAGCACACAGGGGAGTGGTGTCTGCTGTCCTTCCCACAGAGCACACAGGGGAGTGGTGTCTGCTGAGCACAGGACCGGTGGGGGGCTTCTCTGGCTTCACTTATTGTTGAAGCCACGCTGCCCAAGGGACCTAGGTCCAGGCAAAGGGCTTGTTCCGCTCTTGCTGCCCCTGCATCAGGCCGAGTCACCCTCTCACTGTGACGCCACACTGCTCACTGTCTTTGCAGCCATGATGACAGGAACGGAGATAGCTGAAAAAGACACTTGCGCTCCTCCCTTTAACTATCAGGGTATTGAAACAGTGATCTCAAGGAAGCAGAATTTCCCCGAAACTCTTTCTGGGAAATGAAAATGACTAGGAGCTGTGCCAGCCAGAGGGAGAACTTGTCTCCCAGAAAGGACACACACAGTTCTGAGTCACCGGACTCCCTCGCAGGAGACTGGAGCCCAGACGGTGATTGTGTGAGAACATTTTTTTAAAAACTTATTTATTCTTATTTTTTCCATGAATGTTAGATCATCTGGAGCTGGAGTTACAGACATTTGTGAGCTGCCATGTGGGTGCTGGGAACTGAACCCGGGTTGTTATGAGCAGTTTTCCCACCAGCCTGGTCCCATAGCCGCACCAGCCCAAATAACACACAGAGACGCTGTATTAGATGTCAAGCTGTTGGCCTGTTACTAGCGTTTCTTATTGGCTAGCTCTGTCTTAAATATTAACCCATTTCTATTAATCTAAGTATTTCCATGTACTGTTATCTTACTGGAGAGAGGGTCCACACCTTCTCCTCAAGTCCCTACATCTTGAATCTCCTTCTACCTCTCCTCAAATCCTCCTTGTCTCCTAGTTGCGCCTATCTTGCTTTCCTATTGGCTAACAGGGCTTTATTCATTAACCAATAAGAGAAACATATTTACAGAATGACATCTCCTGTCACCCGGGTCCTCTGGAAGAGTGGCCATCTCTCCAGCCCCATGTGACCATATCTTGACTGCTTAGTTATTCATGGTTTTTGCCCTCCATTTAAACCTAAACCTTATGTTGGAACCCAGAAGATCGAATTGGTGCTAAAGTCAGCGGACCTCCACTCCTCTTCTAGACAAGGCCACATTGAATAAGCCTCTTTTCTCTGCCTTTTCATTGTATTTGTTTGTTTGTCTGAACATGTCTTGTCAGAACTGCCAGGGCCAAGCTCTGACCCTATCAACTTTGGCAACACAGATTGTACTGTCCCTTCAAATGCATGCCCACCTGGAGCCAGAATGTGACTGTCATTGAAAAATGAGGTGAGGTCAGCTGGGGCCAGTGTTGTCCACTGAGCACTATGTCTTTGAGGATGCTGGTGAGGACATAGCAGCCAACAGGAAGAAGGCCACATCACCAAACAAACAGAAGGAGGGAAGGAGCTCAGGGCCAAGGAAAGCCCCGGGTTGTCAGTTCAACATCCGGGAGAAGAGCATGGAGCAGATTCCCCTTTGGGGCATCCAGAAGGAACCAGTCCTGCCAACAGCCTTGGCTTGGGACATGAGATGGGCCTCTGTTGCTTTAAGTCACGTGGTTTATGGCTATTTGTCTCAGTGGTCCTATGGCAGCAATAGAACTGTCAAGGGCTGGAATGCTAGAAGCAGGACATTGACTGAGACTGGGAAAGACAGGGCCAAGGAGGCTCTGGAAGAAGAGACCTTTGGTGGGCGTGGTGGCTAGAACGAGACCCGGGAGCCCATCCCCATAAGGTGGGTCTCCTCCTGCAACAGCCCTCATGGTAGAAGAGTGTAATTGGCCCCCATAATCTCATGTGGAACGGCACTATTAGGTGTGGCTTTGTTGGAGCGGGTGTGGCATTGTTGGAGGAAGTGTGTCACTGTGGGAGCAGGTTTTGATGTTTCCTATGCTCAGAATATGCCCAGTGTCTCAGTCAACTTCCTGTTCCCTGCAAGATGTAGCATTCTCAGCTACTTCTCGAGCACCACACCTGCCTGCACACTGCCATGCTCCCTGCTGTGATGCTAAATGACTGAACCTCTGAAACTGTAAGCGAGTCCCTGGCCCCCACCCCATTGCTGGAGTTTTCTTGTTCCACCTGATCCCTCAGCCACCTTGCCCCAAATAAACACACAGACCCTATATTAATTATAAAACTGTTGGCCGATGGCTTGGGCTTATTGGCTTCCTCTGTCTTAATTATTAACCTATTTATATTGATGTACTTATTTCCACCGGGTCATAGCTTACTGGAGAATGTGGGACCTGTTTGTCCTTTAGCAGCTACATGGTGTCTCTTTCTGGGGCGAGGGGCGGGGCTCTCTCTGCCTACCTTTCCCAGAATTCTCCTAGTCTCCTAGTCCCACCTGTCTTTCTGCCTCTATTGGCCAAACAGTGTTTTATTCATCAACCAATAAGAGAAACATATATACAGGAGGACATCTCCCATCACCACCCCCCATTAAACATTTTCCTTTATAAGAGTTTCCGTGGTCATGTTGTCTCCTCACAGAACTAGAAACCCTATGATACCCCTGATCAGAGCCATACCAGTACAATGTGGCTTTAGTTGAAGCTTCAGTCCTAAGGTGAAACCCTGGTGTGATGAGCTCCCCCTCCCCCACAATTCTCCATGGTAATCAAAACATGACCATATATCCAGGCATAGTGATACACATCTGTAATCCTTGAAGTGTGGGGTGGGGCTGAAGCAGGACAGTCATGAGTTTTAAGGGCAGACTGGGCTACACAGGCAGTCCCTGACTCAAATGTCAGTGAGCACTTGGTATTTCCATCTGCACACTCAGGTGCAGATGTTGAGAAGAGCACTTTGCCCACCGGTGTCTGGTCTTCTGCTTTTGTTCCTGTTGCAAAGTTTCTTCTATGGTGGCCTGTCAGCTCATCTTCATGTCTAAGACAGTCCTGTGCTCACTGGAAGAAGAGATGGGAAGACGACAGTATAAGAACACATCCAACAACAGAAAGACTTACATGACACCACCAGAGTCTAGGGATTCTACGGCAGCAAGACAGGAACATCTCAACACAGGTGAAGCAGAAGAGAATGACCTCAAAAAACAACTTCATGAAAATGACAGAGGCCCTCAAAGAGGATGTGAGACAATCCCTTAAAGAAATGGAAGAAGAAGCAAACCAAAAAATGCAAGAAATCAAACTTTG
This sequence comes from Cricetiscus sungorus, assembly GCA_030556225.1. Classification (NCBI taxonomy): domain Eukaryota; kingdom Metazoa; phylum Chordata; class Mammalia; order Rodentia; family Cricetidae; genus Cricetiscus; species Cricetiscus sungorus. Next base: position 3,064,282 of record JANBXA010000395.1, on the reverse strand, counting down.
GGGTGCTTCTGACATTGATGAAACCCTGCGTTAGGACGGATGGGTTTGTTTTAATTGGGTGTGTTAAGTAGGTGAGCCAAAGGGGGCCCTTCGATTGCTGGACTTCAGTGCTTTGTTAGCTGAACCTTGGCGGTCAGTCTCAGCAGGAGGCAGCAGCCCCATAAGGGAACAGGCCTTGGTGGCTTTAGGAATGCACTCAGCAGTTTAGAGGGGAGAGGGCAGCAGGGAGGGGAGAGGGCAGCAGGGAGGGGAGAGGGCAGCAGGGAGGGGAGAGGGCAGCAGGGAGGGCTGCGTCTGCCACAGCCGTGTTTGCCATGCTCAGGTCTGCTAGAGCTCCTTTACCTCCAACAAGGCCTAAGCCTACTCCACAGAGCCATCCACTGAAGCCTAATGGAGCACATAATCTTCACAGCCACTAGGTCCTGATCATTCATTCATTCATTCATTCATTCATTCATTCGCTTTTTCCTTTCTTATTGTATATACATATACATATTGAGGTTTTTTTTGTTGTTGTTGTTTTGTTTTGTTTTGAGACAGGGTTTCTCTGTGCAGCCCTGGCTGTCCTGGAACTCACTTTGTAAGCCAGGTTAGCCTTGAAATAGAACTCAGAGATCCTCCTGCTTCTGGCTCAAGAGTGCTGGGATTAAAGGCCGGTGCTACCATACCCAGCTATGTGTATGTGCATGTATGTGTAGAGGTCAGAGGTAAATGTTGGGTATTTTCCTTAATCACCCATCTATTTATTATTTATTAATGTTGGGTTAGGGTCTCTCGCTGAACCTGGGGCTGGATGGCTCTGTAAGATTGATGAGCTCTAACCGATGAGCTCCGGATCCTCCTGTCTCCACCTCCTAAGTGCTGAGTTATAGGCGTGCACTGCCACGCCCACTTTTTGTGTGGGGACTGAGACTTCATGCTCTGGTCCTCCTGCTTGCTTGCCAAGTGCTTTACTGACCCAGACATTTCCCCTTTGTTTCTTAATTCAACATGGTTGAATTTTCTAACCCTGACAACCCAGGACAGCTGATTTAAATGAAATAAATACAGTAACTCCTTCAAAGATCCTACACTGGAACTACTGCCAGATCTTGAAGAATCTAGAATGTTCTGTACCCCTGCACCATTTGGCACAATTGTTGTTGACCTAACACCTCTTTGGTTTGTGAAGAAAGAGGACTTTTCATATAAGGGGTTTCAGCAGGAGGGACATAATAGGTGGCTTTAGTACAATGATAACAATAATTAAGGTAACTTCAAAGATGGTGGTGATCCATCTGTCTTTCTGACTTCACATTTCTTTCTCGGGAACCCTGCATCACATTAGATTGTTTTGTTTTCACAATAAGGTTGGATTTTAAAAAAGGTCATTAGCTATATTTTTCCCACAGGCAAAAGAGATGTGGGTTTCTTTGACGAGTGTATGAGCAGCTCCTGGGAGATCAGCTTTCAAGGTGGGGACACACGACCCCAAACTATGCTGGCCTGGGAACTTGCTTATTTAAAACTACCATCGTGGCTTGGGTGGGGAGAGAACTAACCATGTGTGGTGGGACTATCTGAGCCAGACAACCATCTGAGTCTGCTCATGGAACATCATCACAATCAGGCCTGTTGCTGTCCTACTTTTCCTCACAGAGGAGGGGGCAGGACGAGGCCTAAGACGCTCCCTGAGTGTCCAGCTAGCCCCTCACCAGTTGTACCCAATTCGGCCCTAATGATCTTGGTGGAGGTGTTACAAGAAATAGGTGGGGAAGGATGCACGGAGGGAATTTCATCTACAAGGCCTGAAGTGAGAAAAACATATTTCCTAAATCCTGACCCAAGCTCAAGCTAAAACTGAGGTCAGCCCCACCCTCAGGCACATGGGGTACTTACAGGAACTTCTGCTAACCTGAGCTGTTCTGCTCTGTAACCAACCACAAGCTCTCTGTTCTCCCATCAAACAGAAACACCATGGTGAGACAACTGTGTTCTATTCTTGTTGAAGTTCATACCCTGTCATGCTTGATAACAGCCACCACAGCTACATCAGTGTGATGTCCCAAACTTGTGTTTTTACCATTGTAACAGCTCAGGGCCACCCCTAGACTTGTAGTCAGTCACAAGAGTACGTGCGTCTAGTGGGGTCTCTGGGGCCCAATAAAAACTTCAAATTCATGAGGAGCTCACCCTGGTCTCCTTCTCTTGGGCGAGAACAGCCTGGCTATAGCAATCCCTGCTGGGTGCAGACCTTTCAGCGTGGCTACTTGAGGACATCAAAGCTCTTACCTATAATCCCTTACACATTAAGCCTGATGACCTTATTGGTTCTCCCATGCGAGCTTTGGTGAGCTCATGCCTGTTGTCACTGGGATCTTAGAAAAGGGGTAGATGTTGTTTACATCTCTCCCAGGAAAGGAACTTTAGCAATGCCATGGCAGGTGAGCAGCGCCACAGGGAATCCTGGGTCTGAGAGAGAAGAAGAAGGCCCATGGAGCTTTGCACAGGTGACCATGGGAGGGACAGTCCCACCCTCGGGGCGTCTGTTTCCAGGGCATCCACTGGTGAGACTGATGACTAGCAAGTTCTCATACCTGGAGTGGGTGTGGTGGGTTGATGGCACAGCCTTCTCCCTCCCACATAGCCCCTCAACTTCTCCTTAGATGCTGCTAACTTGCATCTAGGGTCAAGAAGCTCCTGGGTGCGATGTGAAATCAGAGAGAAATGTTAAGGCTGAAAGAGGAATTTTACCCACTGTGACTCAGCTGTCCCCACCTGTCTGCTTGCCAGTTACTATAAACACTGCAAAACAGAGTGTAGGTTCGGAGAGAGCTGCAGGAGGGTTTACATTTGTTTCGCTCTCCTGTAACTAACTCGGGCCGTCTGTTTCATATTCCATTAACACTTGTGTTTTATAGACTCTTTTGAGGGCCATGTGGTGAGAGCTGAGGATGAGGTGTGAAGAGAAGAGTCTCATTACATTTATTTATTTAGTGGCACATGCAGACACACATACACAGACACACAAACACACATACATACAGAGACATGCAAATACACACACACAGACACACACACACATACACACACACACACACACACACACACACACAGGGACACACTCACACTCCCCACACAGGCATATTCACATACAGACAGACACACACACACACACAGACACTCAGACAGACAAACGCACATGCACACAGGTATACACAGATAGACACACACACAGACACATGTATATACACATACACACATAGACCCATGCCAACCCACAGGCACACACATATACACACAGACAGACACACCACACATTTGTACACAAAACAGAGACAGACACAGACACACACAGACACATAGACACACATAGACACAGGCACACACACACACACACAAACACACACACACACCATGGTAGAGGACAGAGGGCAGTTTGTGACCCTCCATTATGTAGGTTCTGGAGACTGAGCCCGTCAGGTTTGGTGACAAGTGCCTTTTCCTACTGAGTCATCTTGGTGGCCCTGAAGGAGAATCTGGCCTTGAAGGAAAGTCTCCATCTAAACACCCAGGCCATTCTGAGTGCTAGTGGGCCACAGGCAAACTGGGACTGAGGGCTCGGGCCCCTGCCTGAAAGGGGCTTGTCCAAGCCTTGTCCCTGTGTGACGGTGTTGTAGGCAGAGTCTTTGAGAGGAAACTAGATGGAGGGTGAAGCTGTGTGAATGGGATTCTTCATATAAGACACAGGAAGGAGGCCATCTGCAAACTCACGAGAGCGACCTTCCCAGAACCCACCATGCTGGTTCCCTGGTCTTGGCTTTGAGTGTTCAGTATCATGACGAGTGAATGCCAAGGCTGGGGATGCAACTCGACTGGTCACACAAACAGGGCATGGTGGTGCACACCTGTGATCCCCTGGGAGGAAGGGGCAGGAAGGTCACAAGTTCAAAGTTACCCTTGGCTACACAGCAAGTTCAAGACAAAACTCTGGCTGGGCAGGTCTGTTTAAGCCATACAGACAACCTATGATTTTGTTGTATATGTCCATGTTTGTGAGCATGGTGTGCGTGCGTGTGCGCGTGTGCATTTGAGTGTGCAGGCCAAAGGGTGACATCAAGGTGTCCTCCTCTATCACTGCCCAGCTTCTTTCCCTCCTCCTCCTTTTTCTTCTTTTCTTGAGACGGCTCTCTCACTAAACCTGAGGTTTACTGTTTCAGTCAGACTGCTGGCCAATGGAGCCCCTGAGGTCTGCCTATCTCCATCCCCAGCACGGGGTGACAGGGGCATGTCACCACACCTGGCTTTTTATGTGAGTGCTGTGGATCCAAACTCAGATTTCTGTGCGTGTACAGCGAACACATTTCCCTGAGCTATCTCCCCGGCATGCAGTCCCAGCATACAGCCTGTGTATCTCTGGAAAGAACAATGACCTGCAGATCCCGAGCTCACGCAAAGGATGGTGCCTTCTAAATGGCTAGAGTCTCGAAACAGGCCGTGCTGATGGTAACAAGTCACAGGAAGCATGCCATGAAAAAGAAAGTTCACCCAACGGGGGAGACGCCTATAATGACCTATAAAATTGTGGTGCGTGAATACCAGGGCGTGACTCAGTGTGGGAGTTGAAAAGGTTCCATTCTCAAAGACTACACTAGGTCTGTATGTGGTGACAGTCACGTGATGATGAGGACTTGTACAATACACTCAAAAACAGTGGCTGGTGTACTGGTGGATTTTGCCAATCCATGCTGTAGCATCTGTAAGATTTATAAATGATAAGATTAAAAAAAAATACTTTTTAGGGCTGGGGGTAGAGTGCTTGCCCGGAATGCACAAAGTCCTGGGTTTCCCACACCAAATGAGTGCCCCAGTGTGGTGATTCAGACAGTCCCCAAGCTTTGGAGTGCAGGCAGAAGGGTAAACATTCAAGGACTTCTCCCATCAAATCTCAGGCCAGCCGTGGATACTTGAAACTCTTGAAAACACAAACATACACAAAGGGGGAAAGGCAGGAGAGAATACAGAAAGCTGCTTCAGGCAAACAAAAGTCAATGTACTTATTTTTTCTGTGTGATGTTTCACTTTCATCAGTGTTCCATTGAGGAATTATTGATATGCAGTAAACTCCATGTTGGATGCATTTTGATATTTTTGTATGCCTGTGAAATTGTCACCACACCCTGGCTAATGAATACTCTCACTTCTTCCGAGACTTATATAACCCCTTGTCTTTCCCGCACCCCCGTGCCTGGCAGCCATTGGTCTGCTGTCTGTGTTGGAGTGATTCTAGAGTTTACCATAAGGCAGTGTACACTCTTTTGTATCTGGGTTGAGGAAGGACTTCTCTTCTGTGGAACGCTCACTCCTGTGGCCCAGCTACCACAGAGCACTTCTAGCTCGCTATGGGGACAGTCCCCTCAGCTCCCACTATCCAAATAGAAACCAGTGTGTTGCCATTGTGAATGACCCAGCCCCCACACCCTGCGTACTGAGGGATTTCAAGGAGGATGTGCAGAAGAGAGCCAACGCTGACCACTGACCCCTCACCATAGAACAGTGGGAGGCAATCCAGGCGGGTCACCTCATCGTGGACTGCTTTGTGCCAGGAGACAATGGAGCCATCTAGGATCAGCCCTGCAGGACAGTCAGAGTTACCTGTTAGAGTGTGACATCTGCTCTTGTAATCTTTGGCAGTGAATCGTTCCCTTTACTGAGGAAGAGGGAACTCTCAAAGTCTGACCTCATGTCTGGGCCCACAACAGTCCCCAGCTTCCTCTGCGCCCTGTGCTTCTGTGGTGAGGGATGTGGGGTGTGGTCTCATGTCCCTGCAGCCTCTGGTGTCTGATACATTGCTGCTTGTCCCGTCATTTCTTCTTGTCTTTTCTCCAGAATGGGCCCTAGTTCTCACCTCTGTTGTGAATAACCCCCCTCGCCGCCCCCGAATGTGTAAAACCTACTTCCCAGCTGCAGGACTGCAACTGCTCTTGAGTCTATTTCACCATTCTCAACCTGTGGGTCTTGACCCCTCTGAGGGGGATTGAATGACCCTTTCACAGGGATAGCCGAAGACCACCAGAAAACATAGATATTTACGTTGTGATTCATATCAGTAGCAAAATTACAGTTATGAGGTAGCAAGGAAAAGGATTTTATGGTTGGGGTCACCACGTCATGGGGAACTGTATTAAAGGGCTGCAGCATTAGGAACGGGGAGAAGCCTAGGGCTTGCTGGGGAGGGTGCAGAGCATTGCAAGACAGATGATGGTGACAGGAACCACATGGGGCCATATCTGAGAAACTCTGGGACCCTCGAGGCTGTCCAGGAAGGTGGGGGACAGACTCCAGTGCCGTAAGCATCCCTGGTGAGTGAAAGGAAGAGACTGCTGAGGAGTATGCGACTTGCCTGTGTCTGTGACAGGTGGTGGCATGGTGTTAGCACCTAAACCCTAGGCAGCACACAGGCTGGGTGGTCTGGAAGAAGACTCAGGCGCCCAGGAAGAGATGGAGGTGTCCTGAGAGGACGTGAAGGCCAGTGAGTCCCACTGAGTGAGAAGTGGGACATGGTGAGCTGGCTTTGCGATCTGCGTTATCTAAAACCCATGTCTGGTCTGTGTCTAGGAACATCATGTTATAAAAAGGTGTCCTTCCTGTGCATGTGGAAAGGATAAAGAAAAACCATGTGGGGGGGGGCAGCAGAGGCTGTTAGGAGCTCGGCAGGCTCCAGGCTCCAGCATGGATTGGCTTTGGCGGTGGCAATAGGCAGGTCTGGGTACCTCTCCCTCATCCCTGCCCTTTTAAGGTGAATTTCTGGTGCATGAGTTCTGGTATTCTTCAGAAACTCTCTCAGGCCAATTGGAAAGTGAAGTGACACGATCATAGTAACAATTATCTGAGTTCCCTCTTGGCCAAGCTAAAAGTCTTGGTGACATCATTAGTTCATGTCATTTCAACCTGGGTCATAACAGGAATTTTCTGGAATACTGATACTGAAACTATTTAAAATAAAATTATGCCCCTGGGTGTTGTGGTTCACACCTATGATCTTAAGACTTGGGAGGTAGAGGCAGAAGCAAGAAAACTGCTCAGGCTCACGGCCAGCCTGGTTACATAGTGACTATCAGACCATCTGTGGTGGTTTGAAAGAAAATGGCCCCCAAACGAGTGACACTATTGGGAGGTGTGGCCTTGCTGGAGGAAGTGTGTCACTGTGGGGGCGGGCTTCGAGGTCTCTTTTGCTCCAGTTTCTCTCAGTGTGACACAGAGACCGTGTCCTGTTACCTTTGTCCTGTTACCTTCTGATCAAGATGTAGCCAGCACTGTGTCTGCCTGCAGCCGCCAGGCTCCCTATTGCGGTTTAATAAGGGTCAGGATAAACAAATAGGCCTAATAGATGTTTATTAAGGGAGAAACAACTCACAACACAGATGAACACAGCAGTTAAAACTGGGTGCTCCTCTCTCTGTGTCCAGCCAGAAAGGAGCATTCTCCGCTTCCTTCCCAGACCAAGCCCCACAGGTCACTTCCGCCCCTGGCTCCACCCCTCAATGGGTGTGGTCAGTGCCACAGAAGCACACACAGTGAATATCCCACTACAGCTCCCTGTCATGATGGTGATGGACTGAGCCTCTGAAACTGTGGGCAGCCACCTCAATTAAATGTTTCCCTTTATGAGAGTTGCCGTGGTTACAATGTCTCTCGCAGCAATAGAAATTCAGAGACAGCATCCAAGGCCACATAGCAAAGTTGTATCACAAAAACAAAAACAAACAAACAAATAAAAACCAGAATAATAAGTACCCACTTAAAGTATAAAACTTAAAAAAAAATAACATGGGGAAATGCACAAAGCGTGGGCTGTCTGCTCAGTGAGTTACCACAGACTATTGACACGACTCACCAGATCCCAGGGAGAATCATGGCCTTCCCAGGTCTTCAGGGCTCTCTGTGGCATCCTCATCTCTAACTCTATCATCTTCCCCCAAGGAAGTGGCTATCTGGATCTTGAACACCACAGTGGCACTCAGATCTGTGTGACTCGAGTCACACACCACATGGCCTTGTGGCTGGCTTCTTACCTAAGTTGCCACTGTGCAAGAAGCACCCACCAGTGTCATGGTCCTTACTGCCCAATAGTTCGTCATTTGACTGTACAGCATTTAAAATAGTTAATTTGGGGCTGGCAAGATGGCTCAGTGGGTAAGGATATTTGCCACCAAGCCTGAGTTCAATCCCCAGGGCCCATATCTTGGGAAGAGGGACCAATAAATAAATATATTATGAAGTCTCTCTCTCTCTCTCTCTCTCTCTCTCTCTCTCTCTCTCTCTCTCTCTCTCTCTCTCTCTCTCTGTCTTTCTCCCCCCCTCCAGCATCTGTGGTTGGCCTTTCCATTCCCCCTTCTTTCTCCATTTTAGTTTAACTGTTGCCCCTCCTCCCTGTCACCTCCAGTCTGATGTCCTTTTCTATAGCGAGAGGTTATAGCCCCTGGGAGCTCTGGCCGCCACACTCTGAGGGAGGACTATGTTGTGCACTGCCTCTTCTCTTTGAGTTCCTGAAGCGCCAGGGCCCTTCCTTCCCTTGGTGGCTGTCTTGGCCCTGGTAGATTGTCAGCATGAGCTGTCAAATGTAATGCACAGGCTTGTCCTCTGAGCACTTGGGAGGCTGAGCTGGGCCTTCTGCTGTGAGTCTGAGGTACAGCCTGGGCTACATAATTAGCTGCTTGGGTATCAGGTGGAGAGAGGGAGACAGAGACTGAGAGAGAGACAGAGAGACACACAGAAAGAAACAGAGACCGAGAGACACACACACACAGAGACAGAGAGACAGAGAGACAGGGACTAAGACTTGCGCTGTGTGTGGTGTTGTATTCTGGTGGATGCATGGCCAAAGAAGTCAGACTGACACCCAGCAGCTGCAGTTAGCGTGCCAAGAATTTAGCCCTCACCTTGATGGCAGAACCATTCCCGATAGCTTTTGGGGTCACTGGGGCCCATGACGGGTGTAAGGGATAAGGATCCCAGGCACAGTCTGAGCCAGCACCCTGGCCTCTGCAGAGCCCCTGCTTTCTTCTCAGTTAAACGGGAAGAGTGAGGATTGTCCTTGCAGGGTATTCAGGCAGCTCCAAAGAAGATGCAGGCAAGTGTCTGGGGCCCAGTGATGGCTGTGTTGGCCGCTCTTCTATAATCAGCTTGGGAGGCAATTCTCCCATTCTCCCATTCTACCACATTCAATCAGTGCTGCACCTGGGAAGCGAAAGGTGGTCATTATGGTCAATTTACAGATGAGGAAATGAGGCACCGAGGGCATTGGGAACTCGCCTATGGCAACAGACACCCTGGGTCAGCGTCACGCCTAGGACAGAGACTGTGACCATTTCAGACCACTCTGGCTGAGCTGTTACCCTGACAGACTGGGGTCAGAGCCTTCTAAATGGTGTTTGCACAGGCTGCAAACACCTGTCTTTACCTGCTGCTTCTGGCCAGTTCCTGGTTCCAGAAGAGAGTCAGAGCCAAATCCAGCTTCCTTTGAAGTCCAGATTCTGTTCTCTGGCTATCCTGATGGGGCCTCGGGGAAAATGAATTATTTCCTTATCTTGCAGCAGAAAACAACCACTGGGAGGTCGCAGCTCGTGGTGTGGGAGGCTGGGAGAATACTGATGAACAACGGAGAAATTCAAGTCCAAGTTTACCGATGAGAAAACGAATCGCTAGGTTCATCCGTTCCTTTCTTTAACAAATATGTATTGAATATCTATGCTGTGTTTATGTGGAGGCGTCACTCTAAACAAGACAGTGAATAGGAGGATGGATTGGAGACCTGCAGAAAAATAGATGACAGGTCAGGTCAAATGGTGACGAAGGGACTCATAGAAAATAAAACCAGGCTCTGAGGTTGAGGCTGGGTGGTGGGAAGGCAGTGCCTCAGAAGGCTGAGCAGAATACCCCTGCATCTTCCCTCACCCCCAATGCTCCCCCTGCTCCCTGCCCCTCAATTCTCCCACCTCTCCCGTTCCCCTGCACCTACTGAGGAGCTAAGGAGGCCAGGACCAGGAAAAGTCAGCCTCGTCTGAATCTAGGGCATCCCGGGGGAGAGGACAAGCTGGAACACAGAGAACCCTAGAAAAGATCAGCCTTGCACGGAAACAGGCAAGGCTGGGGCCTTGCAACAGCATAGGACTTTGTTAGTTAGGGGCAGCAGACTCTGATGACCACCTGCTCTCACCCCAGGCTCTGGCCTATCCTTATTTCCTGGTAACTCGTCTGTGGCTGTCTGTAGTAACGAGCACAGTTAAGCGGTGTGTGGTGGTGGCCGAAAGTTCAGGAGTGGGGAGGCTGAGGCAGGAGAATCATGATTTCAAAGACCAGCCTGGGATACATAGAGAGACTGACTTAAGAAACCAAACTAAACCAACAACCAACTAACTACCATTTCAGCGTCTCTCACAGCAAACCCCTTCTCTCTTCGCCCTGGCCTTCAATTTAAATCCACTTCAGTAACTTAACCTGATGGAGGATTTCCATGCTACACCCCGTCCTGCTTTTGCTTTTTTTTTTTTTTTTTTTTTTTTGAGAGAGAGATTCATGTTTGTCCAAAGTCTTAAAATGTAAGGTAAACATGCCTCACGAACACTATTCCACAGCTCAGAGAGCAAACAGTGATGGCGAACTTGGAATTGAGCTTGGGTCTTCAGGAGAGGTTGGCAGATGTCTTTCTGTGTGGGGTTTCTAGCTCTAACAGGTGTTTATTAAACTTGGAATTGGCAGGTGTGGGTGTCGTGAAGAATGTGTTTTCACCTAATCTTGTGGCAGGCTGAAGAATGGTTCCTAAAGATGTTCCTGTCCTCACTTGCAGAGCGGGTGGTTGGCCTACCTTAACTGACACGAGGAGCACTGCAGGGTGATGAAAGGCACTGAGGGAAAAGCCCCTATCCAGGACTTAAGGGTGCTGTTGATATAAAGTGGCGTTGTTGTCATTATTTGTTTTTTTGAGACAGGGTTTCTCTGTGTAGCTCAGCTATCCTAGAACCTACTCTGTAGACAGGCTGGCTTCGAACTCAGAGATCCATCTGCCCCAGCCTCCTGAGTGCTGGCATTAAAGGTGTGCACCACCACCGCCCAGAGGTGTAAGAGTTTTTATGAGAGGGAAACAAGAAGAAAATGGGGAGGAGGAGAGACAAATAGGTAGTCACTGGGAGATGCTATGAGGTGCCTTTCAGGATAGCAGAAGGGCCATGAGCCAAAGCAAGCAGATGGCTCTCAGTAAATTTAAGAGGCGAGGAAACATATTTCGCTTGGCCTGCAGAAGGACCCAGACTGCTGACATTTTGATGTTAGCCTTAGGAGATTGACTTTGGATCGCTGACTTCTAGAACTGTGAGAAGATCCGTTTGTGTCATTTAAACGTCCACTTTGTGGGAATTTGCTACAGCAGCCGTTGAAGCTTCTCTTCCTGTGACAGAATCTATCTCAGTCTCTCAGGCTGGACCCCAGGATGAGGTCTCAGGTTCTTTCACTTGGGCTTCTCAGCATCATCCCACCCTACTTATGGGGAAGGGTTGTCCCTAGTCTGGAATCAGCACAGGGCATGCACCTAGGCGTATTGGATTGGATATGGCTCCTTAAAGGACTGGGACTGATAGAATGAGAGATATTATGGAGGGGATTTATTAACTTGGCTTTCATGATGCATGTTGGGTGTTCCCAACTGGTCATCTGTACCCCAGAGGGGCTCAGTCCATGAGGATGGCTGATTCTGTAGTCCTAGTCTAGTGCTGGCAGCCTGGAAAACGCCTGAAGAATTTAGGCCACACCAGGCAAGCAGTGTATCATTTTCTGGTGACCTCTATATCTAGAAATGCCCTCACAGACCCAGCCAGAGGAGTGTCCCTTAGTTGATTCCAGACCTCATCTAGTTGTCAGTCAAGGTTAACAGCCATCCCAGGAGTGAGCAACAGAGACACCCTAATCTGCCACAGTGGGAGGTGCTGGGTACACAGGTGTTCATGGCTGGGCCAATCAGAATGCAGGAGAAGTCTTTCTGGAAGTAAGATGGACAAATGCCCAGTTGAAGAAGGAAAGGCTGAGGTTTGGGGGCAGCACCTCACAAAGAAGAGAATACAAGGGCAGTAGCATAGAGTGTTGGAAACAACCATGGAAACAACGGCTCTGAACCTGAGCCAATAATGTCTGAGTCCAGCCTTGCCTCTGAGGGTCCCAATCCCAGGAGCTGAGAAAGCACACCTAGGTTCCAGACAGTTGGAGGTGGTGGCCTGAACCCGATGTTCTTGGCTAATTCTGCTGCACAGTTACGAGTCTGTCGCACAGGCTGGATTCAGGAATGGCTTGGTTAAAATTCAACACTCTGAACATAACCTGGTTGCAAATATGCATCGCCTCATCTCCCTAGCATTGGCTTAGTTAAATCTAGGCAGGAAGGGTGGGTCCTTTCTTCTCTATCACGTTCCTGCAGAGAGTCACCGTGTCAGGTCCTTACACGGGCCTAGCCAACCCTTTCCTGGCAGTGTGCCTCTTTCTCAGGTTCATCTCATGCAGCTACTGACCTTGAAGATTCGCTTCAAGATGCCCGGCTGGCGACAGGCGGGTCAGAACTCCAACCCTACTACTCTGAGGCGTGCAAGGTGGGCGCCCATGAACAAGAATTGTTCTCCGGGAGCAGGATGACTCCCAGCTGGATCTGGGGCTCCAGAAACACATCCTGCTGTTCCTAATTAGTATTCACTACTCTCCTGCAGCTGATCAGCATCCTTAATTTTATTTTCAGAGCCTAGATTAGTCATTATCATAAAGAGATTACTTAACATCTCAAATATTCCCGATCTGAACGCACAGAATAAGATTTTTCTTCCAGATATCCATCACTCAACTCACTTTTTTTTGGGTGCGGGGGATATCACTTTGAGGGGTCAGAGATGTCCCCTCACCAACCCCCACACAGGCCACAGTAAGAAGGCTCTTTGATGTCATAATATTAATGTCATGGCACTCATGGCTCACATTTACAATAATCAAGCTTCACCTGGTGTGTGGTGCATGCCTTTAATCCCAGCACTCAGGAGGCAGAGGCAGGCAGATCTCAGAGCTCAAGGTCAGTCTGGTCTACAGAGTGAGTTCCAGGACAGCTAGGGCTACACAGAGAAGCACTGTCTTGAAACAACAACAACAAACAAACAAACAAACAAAGCCAAACCAAATCCCAAACCAAAACAGTCAGATCAACACCAGATGCCAGAGCCTACCTTGTCCAGTTGTTGCCTGGGAAAATCAAATGCGTGTCAGTCTTGGCTCAAGTGTTACTACTCATTCACCTTAAGATCATTACAGCCAGACATGGTGGCACCCACTACAGTCTCACCACATGGGGAAGAGGCAAGGAGGATATCTTTGGCTACATAGCAAGTTCAAAGCCAGGCAGGGCTTTACTGCCTTGGTTTTTAAAAACAAAGGCCATGAGTATTTTTTTTAAGGATCCCCAGTAGTTCATAGAAATTTCAGAAAGGCTGAGAAGCAGGCATGTGCCTACTCAACATGTACAATGTGAGACTGTGGGGATGTTCTAGGAAAGACATTTTGATTCTTTGATTCTATAGTGAACTGAATGGTGGCCACTGAAAAGGTTTGTCTGCACCAAAAGTCTGGAATCTGTAAATGTGGCTTGATTTGGGGAACGTTCTGGCAGATATAAGTTATAACTATAGACCTATATTAATATATATACATATATATATGTATATATATGTTGGTTACCCTGAACTATCTGAGTGTTACCCTAAATCCAATAACAGGTGTCTCTTTAAGGGTTAGAAAATTTCATCCTGGCACTTGGAAGGCAGAGGCTGGTGGATCTCTCTCTGTGAGTTTGTGGCCAGCCTGGTCTACAAAGCAAGTTCCAGGGCAGCCAGGACGACCCTGAGGGACCCTGTCTTAAAAACAAGACAAGAGAGTCAGAAAATGAGTCAACACAGACACAAAGAAAGCCACATGACAACAGCTAGGGGTTGGAGGTTGCATGTCCTCAAGCTAGAGAAGTTCCTGGAGCCATCAGGAGCTGGAAGAGCCCAAAGAGGGCTTGGGCAGAGCATCTGGAAGGCACGAACCTCGGCTGACACCTTGACTCTGGACTGTGAATCTACATTTCTGTCGTCTTAAGTCACCCAATTCAGGATGCTTTGCTACACTGCTACTTGGCATGAATCAATGGCTCACCTGGAGGGCCCTGGGACTGGCTCCCATAGGCTTCACAGCTGCCCCAAGCCCTTCTGCCACCATGCTGAGTAGCAGCGTGCTGGGAGCGAGAGCAAGGCTGGCTCCCTGCCTGAGTGGGGTGATAGAATACGCTGAGAAGCCCTGAACATGGCTGGTGTCTCCCGTAAAGTGGACCCAACTCACCGAGAGTCACCTGGGCTACCGTAACAAAATGCCCTTAGCTTAAACAGCACGTACTCACATTTTCGCGGCTCTGAAAGCCGAAGTACACGGCTAAGTAGCCAGCAAGATCGGCTTCTCATGAGACTTGCAGTCAGCTCTTCTCTCGCCGCGTCCTCATATGGCCTTTCCTCTGGGCATGCGCACAGACCGGTTGTTTTTCTTATGACTCCAGTCCTATTGGATTAGGGCCTGCCTTCCTGGCCTTATTTAGTGCTGATTTCTACCTGAAAGGCCTTTATTGGTTACTTATTTTTAGTTGTGACAAATACCTGACAGAGGGTTTATTTGTGCAGTCAGGAAGCAGAGAGTAACGCACAGTGGTGCTCAGCTCACATCCTTCTTTTTGGTCAGTGTGGTACCCCAGTCCATGGGAATGCGCGGCTCACATACAGGATGGGCGTTCCACTCATTGCATCCTCACACACACACACAAACGTGTGTTCTATGATTTTAAACCCAGCCAAGCTGACAGCGAACAGTAACCATCACAGACTCCTGTCTCCAAACACATTCACATCGATGAGATCAATATTCAACCTGTGTACGGCACAGCTCACTCCACACAACTGTAGCTAGTCTGAGGCGTGTGCGGACCCAAACCAGGACTATCTCCTCCTCCATCTCTTGACTCCACCCAGGTCAGATTTGAACATTGTCTTAGCTCTGTTTTCTATTGCTGTGATAAAATACTCTGATGAAAGTGACATAAAGAAGAACGGGCCTAGTTAGATCACCATTTCTGGGTCCAGTCTCACAGCAAGGAAGTCAGGAGTGTGAGAGCACTGGTCACACCCACAGCCAGGGGCAAAGACTCAATGCATGCTTGTGGCACAGTCAGGGGATGCTATCCCCCACAGGATACCGGGGCGGACCCTAGGCCCACAGACCTTAGCACAGCCGACTCCATGATGGAATTGCCATTCAGACTGTAAAACTCAGCATGTAGACAGCACCACCTGCCAGAACAAAAACAAAGAGCTAATCCATCAAAGTCCATAGCTCTGGGAAAGTCTCTAAATGCACTAACCTTGCTTTTTGGCTTCTGTACTTCTGCTTCAGGCTAACTGTTCTTGTTAACTGAAGAACGCCAATCCAGAGCATGGTTTTTGTGCTTAAAAGCTCATACTGAGGAAGGCTCACGTAGTTGCCAGCTGATTAATAAAGACTTTCTCTAGGCTGAAACCCACATCCACACAGTCTTCTCTGGTGGCTACCCCACAACAGTAGGCAGGTCTTCCCATCAGCCAGCATTCCGCCCCGGATGTGCCCACGGGGAGGACACAGTCTCTTACCGGGACCCCTTTCCAAAGTGATTCTAGATTGTGTCAAATTGACAAAACAACAAAACCCAACCAGACAAACAAGCCACAATAAAATAAAACATAACTTTCTCAGACATTTTGATCACAACACATTGAGAAAGAAGAAAGCATCTAAATGATAGAAATACTCATCCTTGACCGCCCTTGGATTCTTTGTTTTAGTGTGCTTCCTGGGAGGAAGGGGCCACAAATGGGGAGAAATGGGCCAAGTCCTCTGAGCCTGGGTCGCTGTTGTTGTGTGGACCTCTCCGTGGAGACCTGCCATGTGTAACAGCCCGGGATTTTTGGCTACAAGCAGCAGGCAGAAAGAGAGTTTTGGAAAAGATGTTCCCACCTGACAGGTGAGGAAAGCCAGCCTTAATAATGGCACTAGCTGACTCTCCAAAGGCAAATACATCTTGTCCACTTGAGTCCAAAGCCAGAGACATCACAGTGTGGTACCTCGGCCCCATTTCGGAGACAAAGAACTTCCCAAGAGAATGGAAAGCATGTTACTACTAAGAATGGAGAAATGTTACTACCAGCAACACATGGGCATCACCTTATCCCACCCTTCTGGCATAAAGGAAAGCTTTATTTACTAAAATGGTGTCTTACTTCTTTGGTTTACCTTGGTAGCCATTGAACTTAAATGTTTGCCATAGTCAATTATCAAACTATTTATTTTTGTGCGAGGGGGAAATCTCCCCTATTTTTTGGTTCATGCCACTGAACTTTGGTGAGGTCGTCTTAGCTGTTTGTGTTGACTGTTAGCAAAGAAGCTAAAGCTTCTTTCTTTCATTTATCAAATAGGTTTGTATTTGATCTCATCTATTTTCATCTCATCTATTTCACAGTGCTCATTTTCCTTTGATATCTAGGAGTTTTGCATTTTAAGGAACAACTGTTTCTCAGGCTGCCTACACCACACAGCACGAGAGACTGGCGGGAGGAATCTCTACCCTGAGTATTTGGGTGATTCCTATTTTTGGACCCTGTCACTTCATAGTGCTTGGGGGTCTGAAGGTTCATGGGGGAGCCTTTCATCTAGAGAGAGGGTCATAAGCCAGTCAGAGAGGGTTGCTTAGTCACCACCCAGGGCCAAGGAGAGACAAAGGGGGAGCTGTATACACAGTTGCTGCCCCTGTACCCTCCCACTGCCTTGCTCAAACAACTGTTTGCAGGGAGGAAGGAGAGGCAGCCTTCACCCGGGAGACTTGATGTGTCTTGGGGAACCCTGAGCAAAGGGGACAGCCTGAGGACCACACAAGTTCATTTAACTCCTTGCTGCCCGTCTCTCTCCTCTTCTGCTGTCTAGAACCTCTGCCCTCTGCAGTTGTGAGGGCCGTTGTCACTGTGTTATCGAGAAGACACAGAAGCATGGCAGATCCACTCTAAAGTGTGGGTCCTGGCACTGCACACCCTTGTTCAGATCCCACCTCTGGCATATAATAACTGCCAGTCCTTGGATATTTGCAAGGCTTGGTTTTTCTTGTGTGTGAGGGAAGTGTACTCAAGCGTGCTAGCCATGGGGATCAGTGGTTGGGGTGTAACCTTAGTGACGCCTCGGTTCAGGGAAAATGTGCCATAAAGTCCTGAAAAGGGATCAATCATTACCTCATGTGGCAAGATGAATTTCAAGGGGCCGAGGTGATGCTCTGTTACTAATGGTTTGCCTGGAACGCACGGGGCTCTGAGATTCGAGCCTAGAAGTCATGTAAAAAGCTGGGCATGGTAGTGTGCTATTGTGATCTCAGTGCTGGGGAAGCTGAGATGCCAGGATCCCTGGGGCTTACTGGCCGGCCAGCCTAGCCCTACTCACTCAGCTTCAGGTTAGTAAGAGACCCTGCCTTAACAGGGTAGATGGTACAGAAGGAACACGCTGAAGGTTGACCTCTGGCTTACACACACACACACACACACACACACACACACACACACACACACACGAGAGAGAGAGAGAGAGAGAGAGAGAGAGAGAGAGAGAGAGAGAGATATTTTCAAATATTTTTAAAAATTTCACCAAGTGGAGAATTCAGCAGGACAGGCTCTGTACAGTATGATTCCATGTACATGAAACCCTTGAAAAGGCAAAGCTCCAACCAAGTCAAGATGATTAGTGGCTGCTGACGCCCTGGGTCTATTTGGAATTAGCTGCTGAGGGCAAAGTGGGAAGTTTCTGGACTGGTGGCAAGTTTTTCCAGGACCCTCCAATTCCCTCCCATAGTCTCACTATATAGCACCGGCTAACCTCCAACTTAAAGCAATCCCCTGCCTCGACCTCTTGAGTATTGGGGTTTTAAATATGTGCATTACACCAGCCTTCTTGGTATCTTAATTTGGCCCTGGCACCATGTCACAGAAAGTCCTTCTGGTCATGCATTGGCCACATTATTCACCCAAAGCCGTCTGCTTGGCACCTCAGTCTTTAAAACTCCCTCAGGTAAGTGGGCCAGCAGCTTCTGAACCATGCTCAGAGCACTGTAACTCCTGGTGATAACAAGGCCAGTAGGCCAGGTCCCTGCCTTCCCTGGCACCAAGGAAAGCTGCTCCTCAAAGCCAAGGGTGAGGACGATACTCAAGCCTCCCTTCTCAGACCTCACCTAAAGCCCATTTTCTCTCCCTGGAATGATAGCTCTGGGTTTCAAGGTTTTGACACTGGAAGACATTCTGGAATTCCTAGGGTAGGCCAAGGCAGTGCAAAGTCTGCTTGGAAGAGAGCAGGGGAGTGGAGGGGTTAAAAAAAGGTGGGGTGCAAGGAGCAAACACAGATGAGTCTTCTAATAAACAGAGAACTGAATGTTGGCGTGAGCTCTGGAAAGGTACACAACTGTACCATTACAGTGAGAGAGAGAGAGAGAGAGAGACAGAGAGAGAGACAGGGAGAGAGAGAGACAGAGAGAGAGACAGAGAGAGACAGAGAGAGAGACAGAGAGAGAGACAGAGAGAGAGACAGAGAGAGAGACAGAGAGAGAGACAGAGAGAGAGACAGAGAGAGACAGAGAGACAGAGAGAGAGACAGAGAGACAGAGAGAGACAGAGAGAGAGACAGAGAGAGAGAGACAGAGAGAGAGACAGAGAGAGAGACAGAGAGAGAGACAGAGAGAGACAGAGAGAGACAGAGACAGAGAGAGACAGAGAGACAGAGAGAGACAGAGAGACAGAGAGACAGAGAGAGAGACAGAGAGAGACAGAGAGAGACAGAGAGACAGAGAGAGAGAGAGACAGAGAGAGACAGAGAGAGACAGAGAGAGAGAGAGAGATCGGTGGGCAGTGTGGAGTCGGTGGCAGGGTTGAAAGCAGCAGTCACCAGGTGGAGGAAGTCAGGCATAGAGAAGTGATGTCACCTGCCTCCTGCCTCACAGGGACACGGGAAGCAGAGGATGATCCTGGAGTACTGTGCCACCAGGGTTCTGGCTCTGTGATCTTCCATCTGTCTGTCAGCTCTGTGCCCCTGGGGGCATGATGTCACCCTTCTCTGCCTCAGTTTCCACCTCTGTAAAAGGAGGTTGGGGAAAGGAAATGCACAGTAGCTCTTGGGATGTGGCTGTGCCTAGACAGCGGTGGCTCCAGCTGAGAGGGCGGAATCCAAGCGCATCGAGTCATAGCTGAGAGGGTACAGACTTTGATGGAAGGTCTAGAGCTTCCATGGAGGTTAGGACCCAACATGGGAACTGGGTAAAACTTACTTGTGGGGAATGAACACAAGTAAGGGAAGTGGTTCCTGGGCTGTTTGAGAGATGAAAGTTTTAGTGGGTTTGGGGTACAGCCCGGGCATCATAGGTGGGATCTCTGGGAAGAGCCTGAGTGTCATTGGTGGGATCTCTGGAGTAGAGCCTGAGTGTCATTGGTGGGATCTCTGGGAAGAGCCTGAGTGTCATTGGTGGGATCCCTGGGGTAGAGCTGAGCGTCATTGGTGGGATCTCTGGGGTAGAGCCTGAGTGTCATTGGTGGGATCTCTGGGGTAGAACCTGAGTGTCATTGGTGGGATCCCTGGGGCCTGGGCTGGGGAGAGGAATGTAGGTAGAGTCTGAAGAATAGGTGGGCATTTCTTTTACCATCCTGTGCTCACTGTTTCTGTCTTCTTGCTCATTTCCTCGCCTCTGTTCCTTCCTCCATCTCTCTTTCCTTTCCATGTCCCTCTCCCCAATCTTGCCATTCCTTTCTCCCTCCCCTCTTACCCTTTCTCTCTTCCCTTCCTCCTTTCCAGTCTTATTCTGTAAAGCTGGCAAGGTGAGGAGGGACTTGCTCTCAGGGCCGTGTTGTGAGTGACCCATTTGTGTATTTGCGGTTTACCTACCTGTAGAAAATTTATACCCCAAACCTCCCGGTGCTGCAGGCAAATGGTTTTTAATTCAGCTCCACAAATATTGACTGTGTTCAGGCTAACTGAGTGTACTTTGTACTGGAGATGTGGGAGAGATGCAAATGGGAAAACGTGGTCCTTGGAGGAGCCAGTGGGAGTGGGCAGCCCCTGTTGGTATGAGACACATTCACTGTCTTCCTGGAAGACGCTGAAGGGCTCTCTGTCTTCCATGTACTCTGGGTCCTTTTCTCGCTCCAACAAAGTGTAGAAAGGGGCACTGTGCCAGTTTCGGAAGATCTAGACAGGACAGTACATTGTGGGCAGAATCTACAGGCATGAGGCTGAGCTCAGCCGTGTGGACCGGAGGAACTGTGTATACATCTGTCTGCTCGCTGCTCACAAAAGGCGTTAGCTGGAGCTGCGGAATTTGCGTCTGTTTCTTTCTTATCGATTTTTACAAGACAGGTGGCATAAGTGGGACCTCCTGCTCCACCACGTTTTGTCTTTTATTTTTCTTTTCCCCCAGAGACTCGCTAAGCTTCCAGCTGGGCAGGGTTCACTCTTAGGAGAGTGATCAAGGCAGGTCCCATCATAGTAATGAGTTCAGTACCATCTTCCAGAAGCCCGGGTCAAATGGAGTTTAGAGAGATGATGGAAATGAGATCTGAAGAGTGAGCAGGGGAATAGCCACGAAGGCCGCTCCTCACTCATGTTCCCCTTGTGGTTCAGAGGAGGACCACATTTCCTGACCCCGGTGTGATGCTGGGCAGCCTTGTGACAGGTCCTGGCCAATAAATGAAGCTCAGAAACCACATGTAGTCCTCAAGGGCTAGATGACTTAATTTGGTGAGACTTCCCAAAAGCCCCTGCTTCTCAGGCCTTGCAAACAGTATTATTCTAGAGCAGCAGCTCTTAACCTGTGGGTCTCCACCCCTTTGGAGGAGGTTGAACCATCCTTTCACAGGGGTCACCTAAGACCATTGGAAAACACAGATATTTACATTGCAATTCATAGCAGTAGCAAAATTATAGTTACGAAGTAGCAATGAAACAATTTTATGGTTGGGGGTCACCACAACAAGAGGAACTATGTTAAAGGGTGACAGCATTAGGAAGGCTGAGCACCACTCTTTGGAAAGTGCTGCTTTGCTTCAACTGTGAAAGACACCCCAAGTGTAACCCTTCTGCTCATCTACAACAGATAAATAGCAGACGGAGGTGTAGCCCAGTTGCTTTAAGTCCCCGAAGGCAGGGATTCTCTGTCATTGCCTATACAACTTTGCCTGTCTTAGCAGGAACATTGGGAAAACAGACCTGATACATTATTTCTGTACTAGAGCTTGAACCCAGGACCTCATGCATGGTAGGCGTGTGCTCTACAGCCCGACTTTAGAGGCAGTCTTCCTCCTCAGGCTCAGCACTGAGAAGATACAACCTTTTTCTTTCTCCATATCTTATCAATTGGCCTTTGTCTTGTCAATATCTATAAGACTGCCAGAAAAGGGACAAAAAGGTCCTTTTAGGCTAGGGACAGGAACAAAGTGGCAACTTCATTTGTAGTTGGTGACTTTACAGCTTGACATGGGAATAAGAATTGGAACCTTTCCCCTCACTGCCAATGTACTGAGGATGTGTCACAGACCATTGGCACAGGCCATGATCACACACGTGAGAGGGCTCTACCTTAACCTCCTAGTACAAGAGAACAATAGCTCCTCATCTGTGGCTTCTGTGCATTGTGTACCAGTCATTGTACAGGACACCAGAGTTGGGTGGAGGGATAGGAAGACAACTGGTCCTTCAGGAGAGAGCTCTGTCTATAGCGTACATTGGCTGGAGGTGTGTGTGTGTGTGTGTGTGTGTGTGTGTGTGTGTGTGTGTGTGTGTGTGTGTGTATCTAAGCTCACAATGCAGAGGAGGGAAGAGAGAACTCCAGTGAGAAGTTAGAGGACACACCCTGTCACTGTGAGAGCCATACTGTATGTAGGGACAACCCCAGGTTTTGAGGATGCAAGTACAGATGCCTAGTACATAATCCAACTCAAGCTTCCAAAACCCCAAAGGAATCATTTCTTACTTCGTACTTGGACATGCAACTTCCAGGCTTGGCAGTGTTTTTTGTTTTTTGTTTTTTTTTGGTTTTTTTTTTTTTTTTGTTTGTTCGTTTGTTTTTCTGCCCCAGGAGGAAGGGCAGTGGAATGAAATGCATGCAAAACCTTTCTTTGTTGTACTTTGTAAAAACCAGGTGTTAAAGAAGACCCTGGCACCAGTCCCCCTGCAGGCACTGTCTGGGCATGCCCCTGCAAGGAGCCCATTCTCCTCCCACACACTTGGTGGAGAGGGGTACCTTGCCTATTCCTCACATCATATGGGGGGACTCCCTGGAGAGCGGATCAGAGCAAGTCTAGCTTTGTCACCTTCAGCAAGCAACTCATTCATAAACGAGGATAATTGAATACAGTACTGACTGGCTGCATAAATACCTCGCTGTAATTGACTGCCTCTGGTAGTCACATGGAGGTTGCTGACTTTCTCTGCTGGGGGAAAAACTTCAGGAGAGATGGAGGTTGTGGATGCTTGTATTAGAAAGCAAGTTGTGTGTCTGTCAAATCTGAGGGGAGGATAAGGCCCATTACACTCAGATTCAACACGAATTTATCAATGCCTCTGTACAGGGATGCATTGGAAGGAACACTATCTTATTTTTTATTATGAATCGAAATAGTACTGCAAATTCATTTAATGATAAGTGATAAAAGACAGGCTTTACAATAACGTCTTTCTGGCATAAAAAACGATCTTACCACCGACCTGCTCGCACCTTCTTGGTCCACGGCCCCTGAACCGCGTGGAGCTGAACATTTGAAAACATTTTACACAATGCAGGAAAGCAGCGCCATCTTTCTCTCTACCTGCCAAGGCTAAGCTGCCCCCCCCACACTTTGTTGGACTTTTAGGGGCGCCTTTTCACATCCGGCCAAATGATTCTTATGCACTACAGAAATTCTTATGCATTACAGAAAGCTGTACCCGTTGGTGAAACAGTTTTAAAACCCACAAGCCCCCCTTTTCCTCGAGAGGTGCGGTGAGGGCGCGTGGCAGGAAGGCGCAGCTGTCGCCAGGCTCTGGGTTGCTGTGCAGTTTCCCTAACCTTGACTTTAGGTCCGCTATCTTTAACCTCTTTGCAAAAGGAGCTCTCGAGATGAGCTGTCCTCTGGGGGAAAAAAGATGAAAGGAAAGGAAAGGCCTAGTTTTGGTCATCGTGAAAAGGGCACTCGCTCTCAGGAGAGCTTGGGGCAACTTCCCCTACCAAACCGCCCGGGGGTTTTCGCGTGTCACAGAGCCCCCGTTCGCCACGGCCACCTAACCCGCTTCTCGCCACTCGTCTTCCCACACGAGAGAATGGGTGGCAGCACTAAGGCGATCTTATTCGTATTTCTGCCCGCTCCGGGTTTTGTCATGGAAACGTTCGCACAAGCTGGAGACGGAGGACGGCGGCCCAGCTCCGCCCAAGGACTGAGGGCTTTTTGGGACCCTGCGGGAGCGCGCTGCGCTCCGGACTCCCGGGGAAACAGCTGGACGCGACCACGTCTCGGGGAGGGGCGGGGAGGCGACGCTCCGCCCCGGCGCGGCCCCGCCCTCCCTGCTCGCCGGCGCCCTCCCCTCGCCGGGGGCTGCGAGTTGCGTTTGGTAAAACCCAGCCCTGGAATATATAGATCACTGGAGCGCAATGAAGTAGCTTTTGGTAGGGAGGGAGGGAGGGGGCCCTGGACAGTCACAGAGGCCAGGGCACGGCGGCGGTGGCACCTTCCTTCTTGCATCTCGGTCGCCCGGCCCGTGAGGAGGCAGCGGCGGCCGCAGGCGCCAGCAGAGGAGGCGGCGGAGCATCGAGCCGAGGCGAGGCGGACCGGCAGGAGCGCGCGGCCGGGGCCACGCATCCCCACACTTGCACATCAACTCCCGCGCCTTGCACCCCGAGACCCGGGCTGGGGGCTCGAAGAGCCTCGGTGAAGCTAGCGGGGTCCAGTTCCGGAGCCCGGTCAGCTCCGTTCTGAGCCTCCCGGGCGCTGGTTCCCCGCGGCGGGGTCCCCGCTTCTGCGTCCCGGACGCGCCTCCCGGACAGCCGGGTCCTCGCGGCCAGGACAAAGCCATGAAGCCGGCGCTGCTGGAAGTGATGAGGATGAACAGAATTTGCCGGATGGTGCTGGCCACTTGCTTGGGATCCTTTATCTTGGTCATCTTCTATTTCCAAAGTATGTTGCACCCAGGTAGGGGGCGCGTTAGCGTGGTTTTGTTGGATATTTTCTTCTCTCTCTGTCTCTGCTTTTTGCTTCTTCCAACCTCACCTCTCCCCTTCGGCCTCTTTGGACTCCTTGCTGCCGGGATCCGCGGGTCACCGAGTTGGGATGGGAAGAGGGAAGGTGCGCTTCCTCTTCCTCTCCCAGCTCCAGGCTGGAGGTTGAGACTGCCAGGAGAGGCGGCGTGTGTGACCCCCGTCTTTCTTTTCTTTCTTTCTTTTTTTTTTCTTTGTGTCTTGTCTCTTGGCTAGGTGATAGAGAAAGGTAGGGGTTGCTGGAAGCTGCCGGGGTCTAGGGTTGGTGGGACGACAACAAAACTCGATCCCGGTTTCTCTTGGCTGTGATGAAACGGGCACCGAGAGCCGGCTGCTCTGCGCCAGGAGCGCTACCGCTTCCTGGTTGGGGACCCCCGGGCGAGTGGTGCACGCCGGGGCGAGGTAGTGGGTCTCTGCAGCCGCCTGAGAAGCCCTAAGCTGAGCTACCACGTGTTCCAGGCTCGGCTGCGCAGAGCAGGTGTGGGGAGAGGGTGGGTGGGTCCCTGGCGCTTCCCTCCACCCGGCATGGGCTTGATCTTTTGCGAAACACCCCAGTGACCTTGCAGCTGGTGCTCCAGGGCCTGGCCCACCAACCTTCCAGCTTCCCCGAGCTACGGACTGCAGAGCTTTTTGGGTCACAGCTTGGCCACCACAGCTCTTGGTGATACTTTGTGCAGTTCCTAGGCTCATCCCTTCTTCTTGGATTCCGAGCATTCAGAAATCCACAGCATAAGAAGTCCTTCTGTATATCCTCCCCGGCTTAGGCTAAACGAATTCTACATCAGCTATCAGGATAGGGAGAGCCCAGGTTCCCTTCTTCGGGGCTTCCAGAAGGAAAGTTTGGGAGTAGAGGAGAGAGGGGCGCCCTGGAGTGCCCGTATGGATTAGAAGCCCAACAGGTAGGAGTTTCAGAGAAGGCTGGGTCTTGATCTCAGCAGTCCTTCTCCCATTTATCCTGGATTCAGCAGACCTGTGCTGGGCCACGTTGGCATCGAGGTCCATTTTTTGACGCTGTGGAGTCGCCACAGTAATAATGTACTTTTCTAATTGCAGGGAGGAGGGTGAGGGAAATAAGAGAAATAAGGTTGGCTTTGCCTCTCGCCTTCTTAAGTGTGTGCTTAACATTTTCAGTAGATGATGCGGCCTCTTGGCCGATGGTAGAACCATAAAGCTGTTCTTTGCATCAAACAGGCAGGGCTGCCGGCTGTGGGATTCCTTGACAGCGCAGGGACGGACTGTCCCCTCTTCCTTGTGGAAGAGTTGTTAAGGCGGCTTGGCTGCCAAGAACATGGCCTTGTGCTACCACATGGAACCCCAGGACGCCCCAGCCAGGTCTGGTAAAAGATGGCTTTTGTTTGCAGCTCGTATTTTTAGTTTAATGTCAGCAAACTAAAGCGCTGTGTGTCTCCTCACTCAAACCTGTGGTTGTGAAACTTCTGGGGGAATTTAAAAATGGACTTTGCTGGCATTCTGGGTTGCAAGAGGGTGGGACCAGACAGGCGGGCATCTCAAGAGTGCCAAGCTCCTGGGGCCACCCTGGACCAAGCCAGATTCTCTCCCCAGAGGGCTAGAGGACAGGTTGGTATGCAGATATAATGAGGCTCCTGCTGTTTAAACAAAGGGCCCAATGATTTGGTCTAGACTTGGAGCTCTGTTCAGGCCTATGCAGGTTTTGCTGGGATGATGCATGCCTGGTGATTCTCAGCAGGCTTGCTTGCGGAGTACAGCAGGAATGGGCCTGAACCTCCCTGTACCTGTGAATTGTCATCAAAACGCCATGTGCATGGTCCCGAGGTGAACTAGGAGATAGTCCTCAGTCCAGGCACTGGGGAAGAAACTTGTAGCCTGTGACTGGTGCCTTGCATTCCCAGCTCTCATCAGAATTTATTAATTGACTTGGAAGTGGCTTTAGGGTTTTTTTTCAGTGTAACCTTCTGGAACCACAGCCTTGTCTAAGCTTGTGCTGAACTGAATACTCCTCTTTGATCCTGCCCTGACAGGCCTGTTCTGGCCCCTTCCTCTCCTCAATGGCATTTGTTTATACTTCATATCACGAGGAGCCTACTTTTTCTGAACCCGCGTAATGCAGGGCAAATGCTACTTTCAAACTGTTGAACTGGATACGAACCTACAGTTGTTTAATTGAAAGTTCTTACTCGAAGTTGTACAGTGTTGAGGGATCCCTGTCAATACTAGTATACGGGGTTTAAAAATGTGCTTTGGAACAGTATTCAATTTTTTATTTCTTGTCTTTCATTTTATTAACATCTACTGTTGATAATTGAGGACATTTTTTTCTGCATTGAGTTTTTAAAAATGATTTAAAGAAAAGATTTATTTTATTTTTAATTACTCCCTCCGTGTGTGTGTGTGTGTGTGTGTGTGTGTGTGTGTGTGTGTGTGTGTGTGTGTTTGCGTTAGCACACAGTGCCTGTGGAGGTCACTCCATATGGGTACAGGGAATTGAGGGAATTGAACCAGAGTTCTGTGGAAGAACAGTGTGTGTGTGCCCTTAACTGTGAGTCGGTTCTCCAGCACCTTAAAATTTTTACCTGTGTGTGTGTGTATGTACGTGCGCGCACTGTGTGTGTGCAGGTGCCTGCAGAGGCCAGAAGGGGGTTTGAACCCCCTAGAGCTGGAGTCACAGGTGGATGTGGGTGCTGGGAACTGAACCATAGCCTCTCTGCAAGAGAGCTGCTCTGAGCTGGAGAGCCCCCTCTTGAGCCCTTGCTGCTTTGCATTTAAAAGTGATGCCGTCTTGGGTCTCATGGTATAGCTGTCTTTTTGCTTGGGAAGTCTCTGAGGATCAGCTTGGCAGAGGCAAAGGAACCCCACACAGCCCGGACTGTGCCCTCCTTGTCCCCAGATTCAAAGCACTCTGGCAGGAGTCTCTGGATCCCTGTCTGTGAGATAGAAATGAACTTTTAAAGTTTCCTTGCCAGTTGGAGGGTGTGAGGAGGGGGGAAAAATCACCCCAAACAAAACCCCAAACCCGCCCAGCTCTCAGGCTGGCAAATGCTCCCTCCCATTCAAATCCCACTGTCTTTTGCATTTTCTAGTTCATGAGATTGGGTAATTGTGAACTTGAGTAATTGGCCATCAGATAATTGGCCATTGGTTACGCTGCTGAAGACGAAGCAGGAGTGGGCCCCTGACAGTTAGGCAGCTTTCTTTAGAAATCCACGCCCTTCTGAGTTAATAGTCTTCATGAAGTGCTTTTTTTTTGTGGTGGTGGTGGGGTGTCAGGGACAGGGTTTTAGGTTCTCTTCTAGTCCGGAAGTTTTATACAGGGACTGACACATAGAAGTTTAAACCCATTAAGATCATTTTACCATGGGCTGCTCTGCTGCTGAGGCACCAGTCACGGTAGCTATTTCTCTGTGACCCGGATGTTGGAGAAGGGTGGCCTTAGCCAGCCACTGACTTCAGTCCACGCTCACTCACGAGGGGCATCCCAAAGGTGTGAACTGCTGAGGTAGAGGTTTCATCGCCCGCCCCGGGAGCCCCTCCATGACTGCAGCCTGTGGGAGTTCACCCTCTCCCTTTGAAATGTCTCAAGACAGCAGGACTGTCTCTTGATGGAGCCGTGTCAAGTCTTGCAAAGCCGGGAGGCCCAGGCTTCGCTGTGTCTGGGGAGCTCCTACCACCTTTTGTGTCTCTCGGTAGGACTGTGGTTTTTGTTTCAAAGCTACTGTTCCTGGAGAAGCCTGCCAAGGAGAAAGCCTCACTCTCATTTTTCTCTTCTTCTGCAGTCCCTTTACTTTTACCATCACCTGGGAATTCTTTGCCTGGGTTGAATGTATGGAAAGATTGCAGCCTTTATCTAAAGATTTTATTGGATCAGGTTGAACATAGAATACGTCTGGAAGCATGGTTTTAATCTCTAATTCTATTTGTAAATGTGAGACGTGTCAAAGATACCCTCCAACCGGCAAGGAAACTTTAAAAGTTCATCTCTTTCACATACTGCTCTACTATCTTACAGACAGGTTTCCAGAGACCTCCACAATTCACCACTCAGAGGAACTAGAGTTTCCCTCCATTGTGGAGAATGTATACAGGGCTGCACATCCCTTACCAGAGGTTATGAAACCCAACAGGCTCTAACATTGGAAAGTTTTTGAGAGCCACCATGGCAACACAAGTGGAAAATTCCACGTCTGACTTCACATGATAGGTCATAGTCAAAACAAAGGTGAATAAAGATATATAGGGTCACTTGTCACCTGGGTCATCTGCAGGCTGTGCACTTAAGGGGCTGTGGTACACATATGAATTCCATGCTTAGTCTTCGGGCCAATCCCCAAGAGACCTCATTATTCAAAAAAACGGTCCCAAGTCCCAAAAGCTTCTGGTCCCAATCATTTCAGATCAAGGAAATGTAATATACACATACATATATATATATATATAATACATAATACATACACACATACATATATATACATATATATCATATACATACATATATAAAATATATAATGTGTATAAATATATATGTATATAAATATAGTTGTGATCCCATAATGCATTTTGGCTCTTGTTCAGTAAAATCTGTTTTGTACAAATACATCATTCTAGTG
Source organism: Cricetiscus sungorus (assembly GCA_030556225.1). Lineage (NCBI taxonomy): Eukaryota > Metazoa > Chordata > Mammalia > Rodentia > Cricetidae > Cricetiscus > Cricetiscus sungorus. The sequence continues at coordinate 3,035,338 of JANBXA010000395.1, read as the reverse complement.
AGTCATTATTAAAATTTGAGACAAGAGTCTAACCACAAGCCTCTAAGTTAACAGACCTTTATGTGTGTCTACCCTTACCTGAACTGCAAAGCGCTGGTTCAGTATCGTTATCTCTACGCTGCTACCCATGGCTAATTTTACATTAGGGAATCTTCTTGCTTACATATGGACTAAGTTTGGGATCATTCCAATACTGAGGGCTGCTTTTGTGTTACCTTGGGAGAGGTGCCAGGCTGGTCTCAACGCTGGGGCCTTTAGGCATCTGAAAGCAGTGTTGAGTAACTGGAGGATGAGACTTTCCCCATCTGGGGTCTTCCCCTGGGCAGTCAGGTGCCTGTCTGTGCGTCCACAGGATTTTCGGAGCAGCCCTGGGATGAGGCTGTGCCCTCCCCTGGTGAGAGCTTGGTGGATACCAGACGGTATCTTCACTTTTTTGCCCTCTGAAATAAGAGGGGTGACTGAGCACCAAGGAAAGGCTGGCTGGGAACCCTGAGAGTAGGGGTGATGGAAAAGGGGTCCACCCTCCTCCAGTGGCAAGTGCTGTTTGTATTTGTCTGGCTGAAAATCATTTTGCCTATGATGGGCTCAGTCAACCCAGTAATTTAAAAACAGGAAATCAAAGGCTCCCAGCACAGGTACCACCCTTTCCCTTCTTAAACTCACGGGGAGACATGTCCTGAAATTCTTTATTAGCAGGTCTCTTTGAGGGTAGATACAGAGAAAATAATGGCAGTCCCTCTGCTGGCTCACTGTTCTTATTTCTTCTTTTCCTGAATCTTGGGGCCCCATCTTATCACATGCGTCTGAGGCAGGGTACCCCAGTGTCTGCCCGGTGAATTGCTATGCTTTGTGACACTTGTTTTTTTAGACATTCTAGTAAGGTGACATCTGAGTGTGTTGCAATAGATGATGTCTTATCGTTGTGCTGATTTTTCTCGCCTTAAATAGCAGTGACCCTCCACAGCTGATACCTTCCACAGCCCCGCAGAAGTCCCGAACTACAGCGTGCTCTGTGAGGGGCGAGCAAAGGCACTTCTAGAAGGTTCCAGCTTTGGCCAGGGTGTGGAAGTGTTGGGATAGCTTGATCACTGACTCCTTCAAGCCTGCCAGCTTGCTGCCTGCCCAGCCTTCTGTGTTTGCTTATCCTGTTTACAGAGACCCGACTTGGTGCTCGTCTCTGTACATGTACAGGTACACATGTGTGCAGGTTTACATGTGTGTGAGTGCATGTGCACATCAGAGGTACACCCCAGGAGTCCGTGGCCCTTCCGCAAGCCCATCTTTTATTTGGGGGAGGGGGCAGGGCCTGTCTCTGGGCGGGAACTTTCTAAGTAGTCTGACTGACCAGTGAGCTGTCTCTGCTTTCTAGGGCTGGGGTTTCAAACCTGCCACACCCAGTTTCTTATTTTATTTTTTAATGTGGGTTCTAAGGATTGAACTCGTGTTGTCATGCTGGCGAGGCAAGCGCTTCACTGACTGAGAGCTCTCCTTAGCCCCGGTGCCATTTAAAAATTATTATTATTAGTGATGACGGTTTAGAGTCAGGATGGGAAGGGAAGTTAAGGTAAGTTATTTAATGTGGGGCTTGAACTTCAAATATATAGAGGCACCTTTTCTGGTGAGAGTATGTCCAGGAGCCCTGATCCAGGCCATTCCCCCACCCTTTCAGAAAAGTGCTGCAGTCACAGCTTGTTATTTGTCCCTCTTCTGACTTGTCAGGGCAAGGGTCTTGTCATGGGCATTTATAGCCAGAGGGGCTTAGGAAACATTTGGAGAGTAGATAGGTGAGTCTCAAAGCCTTCTCTTCCAACCCTTCCCAGCCAGCCCACACCTCAGAACAAGAGGGACCAGCCAGATTGGGTAAGTCAGGGCCAAGCAGATTCTGCTGTGGTGTGGAATGTTCTAGAAGAATGGCAGAATGAACGAGGGACACATCACCCAGAACTTACAAATCTGAGCTCTGTTTATAAATAATTTATACCCATTGTTATAGCATCATAGAAATATCTAGGATAGGGGCACGTCTAGCCATGGTGACTACACACTCACTTTTTCTTTGTGTTCTGGGTAATTCCATTGATGGACTCTTCCAAATGTGATTCTGTTTGTTTTTACGCACGTTATGTGGCCCATGAAGGCCGGGCGGTCTCCAGAAAGGATGCCATTCTCTTGTGAGCCTCGGTTGCACTGTGACCTTAAGCCAGCTTTCTCTCTGTGATGGTAGGATTGTTCAAGCTGACAACACGTGTCCAGCTAGAGAGATATGCCCGAAGCAGGGGGATTCCCGAGGGGCCACTGGGGTTCCCACTTTCTGGTTGCCTGTCTGTCCCAACCCTCAGAGTATTTGTCCAAAATGTTCTAAATGGTGTGTAACCTCAGTGAAAGATTAGAAGGGGGGGAGTGTGTGGGAGTGGCGGTTTCTGATAATTTGTGTCCCTTACAGGAGGTTACAGCTTTTTGGTTTTTTGAGACACCTTTGTAGATCACCCTGCCCTTGAATTTCTGATCTTCCTGTGTTTTCCTCCCAAGTGCTGAGATTGTAGGTATCCATCATCAGGTCCGGTTGCATTTTCATTTCCTTCATCTGGTGTGTGTGTGGTCCGGTTGCATTTTCATTTCCTTCATCTGGTGTGTGTGTGGACTTGTCTTGAATATAATCGGTAGTTATCAGAAGTGCCTGCCCTTTGCTTGGGTTACAGTCCAGTGTGACCCGTCATTGTGTGTGTGTGGGCGTCAGTTTGACCTTAGCTAAGCATGTAGCAAGGGCTCCTGTTCCAACATCACCACTTCGTGTGTGTCTCAGAGAAATGGGTCCTGTCAGCACAGGCCCTCCATTCTCTCCAATAGTTAATGGAAGAGCTTTGGGTGAGAGGAGCAGTGGTTCAAAGCTGCTCATTTCGAGGAGTCCCAGAAGATGGATCCCAGTTCTCACTGGTCCACGCCTTAGGTTTAGCTCACATGCCATAGTGCACAGAATCTGGAACCCAGAGAGCAACATGTGGGCCGTGGCTGTCCATGTGCCCATTCCGTGTCATTCAAGATGTTTTTTAAATGCCTGTTAAGAGTTAGCCTCGGTTCTGTGTGTTGGAGACAGAAAACAGAAAAAAAATCTGTGTGGTGGATGATGAGTCTAGACAGGGAAGCACGGCAGATGTGTGTTTCTTGGTTATGTTTGCCAGTGACAAGTGCTCTGGAGAAAACAGTCAAATAAGGAACAGGCTTCGGGACGACAGCTCTTGGGAGTGGCTTGCAGTTTGAAATAGGGAGGCAGGCCTCTCAGATAAGGTGGCTTGAAGATGGAAGGAGACAAGTTTATGGGGACGATGAGCGGATGACATAGTGAAGATACTCTTCGCAGAGGCCCCCTTGGCCCAGGCACTTCCTGTATATTAACCCTCACAGGACTTTTACGGCACACACTATCGTTTTCGTAGCTTTCTGGGAGAGAAGGCAGGCTTCCTAAGCTCTCAGGTACAGACACCGACTGAGTCAGAACTGACTTCATGTCTTCGGCTCAGCAAACCTAGCTGGGGTCCTCACTGCATAGGGTGGTGTGGTCCTCCTCATTCCTACTCCCAGGTCTGTAAAGAATGATTGGAACTTACAGGCGAGCACCAGACATCATCCCGCTAAACAGCGCTGCATAAACAGTATCTGCCTTGGTACCTGCTGACCTCATGGCCGACTGTAGGATGTAAGAACCAATGAAATATAACTGAATGCAGGTGACCCACCGAGATATGGCCACCTCATTTGTTTGTCCCCTGGGTGATGTGGTGAGGATTACATGGGAAAGCATGTAAGATGGTTATTATAAGTGATACATTTATTTTTATAAACGATACATTTTGAGGATCATTTTTCATCTTCATGTCTACAATAGTGCTGATTTTTCGTCCTGAAGCCTGAACCAGTTCTCATCACATACACTGTAAGATATACTAACAGGTTCTGAAGTCTAGGCTCCTAGGAAGTGCCTTCTGGGTGCTAACTGCCTCATCTCCCTGCCAGTGGTTTAATCTTAGCTTTGTCCCTATGAAGTATTTTGCAAAAGCATGTATATCTGGTAGAAAAAAAAGTCAACTTTGTGGTTTCGTGTCGAATGCAAGAAATGCTCTTTCCTCCCAGTTATGCACATAACTACTGTGAAGGTTGCCATTAGCTATTTAAAAAAAAAGACACGAGAAATAACCTGTCTGTGGCCCTGGTCCCTGAACCATTCTGCAGTTGGTGTTGGCGAAAGCAACCACATGTATCATGGCTGCCCTGGAGCTGTTAAGTGGGTCCCTGTGGCTCGTGGTGAGGACGGAGACGGCTGGCTTTTGCCTCTGCCTTGTGCTGTTGTGTGCTTAGGGGGCCTTTAAGGCCAGTCACCTCTCATTTTACTGTAGGGCCAGGCAGCTTACTCTGTGAATGGCACTTATGACTGAGGCTGGGGTCTGCTCTGCCACTGTCACCAGAGCAAGGACCTGAGAGTTGGCTAAAGGACTCTAAAGCATGATCTGAGCCAGGTTCTGTGTCCTTCACCAGAGGGCAAGGGCACACCTCTCTCTGTCTCTCTCTCTGTCTATCTCTGTCTCTCTCTGTCTCTCTCGCTGTCTCTCTCTGTCTCTCTCTATCTCTATCTCTGTCTCTCTTTGTCTCTCTGTCTCTGTCTCTCTCTGTCTCTCTGTCTGTGTCTCTGTCTCTGTCTCTCTCTCTCTCTCTCTCACACACACACACACACACACCACTGGGCAGTAGGGTTTTCATGGTGGCTGGGGAATGGTGAGCACTCACATTTTCTTCCATGTCTGAAAAGATCTCTGTCCTTTCAGATGTGAGGACCACTTGGCCACCCCGAGATCCTTGCCATCATCCATTTAGAGTAGTCTTGTTTACCTGGGGCCTATTGCCTTCTCTTCTCTCCCCAGGGGACATATCTGGGGAGATTTGGATGTCTCCAGTACTGAGGGATTGCCCCTGACATCTAAGTCAGATAGGCTGCTCAGCACCTTATCGGACACAGGAGGCCCCCACCACAAGGACAGTGTAGCCCAGGGTGTGAGTAGCTGTGGTGGATGGGGAGTGAGATTGCTCAGTGAGGGTAGTGCTTGTTGTGCAATGATGAGGGCCCGAATGATCTTCAACACCCACCTAAGGCAGGTGCGGTTATGGCTGTAACCCTAGCAACTAGGGAGGCAGAGCTAGGAGAGTTCCTGGAGCTCATTGGCCAGCCAAGTCTAACTGAATTGGTGAGTTCCAGCTTTGGTGAGAGACCCTGTCTAAAAACATGAGGTGCACGGCAGGTGAGATGGGTAGGTAGTTAACGGTGCTTGCTGCACGAAAGACTGGGGACTTGCGTTCAATCCCCAGGACCCAGGTAAACGTGAAAGAGAGAACCAGTTCCACAGAACTGTGCTCTGAGCCCCGAACCCGTGCTATGACACAATGCATACACACAATATTAAACATGTGCACAAAATAATAATAAAACGGAGAACTAAATGACATGGCTAATACTTGTAGACACCCGATATCAACCTCTGGATTTTGCACGCTAACACAGTATGGGAAACCCTTTTAACAGTAGGAAAAATGGTGTGACAGTCAGAGTATCGGCTCTGTGCTTGGGTCATCCCATTTGCTGTCTCCGGTAGTCTTATGACGTAGGCAACTGATCCCAGTGTGCAGATGGCGATATGGAGGGTTTATAGTTCAGGAACTTGTTTGCCTGGAAAACTGATCCAGGATCTGGGCTTAAGACTCATCACCACCAAAGCCACACTTCTTACCCCAACCTAGAACCCTCTTCTTGGTCTTGGTTTCAGCTAATTAGGTCAAGAGCTAATTACTTCACAAGAGCCTTGAGCTCAGCTGTGGGCTGAGTGGACGGGCCATTCAGCGATCACCCTTCTCTCCTTACTCTACACTTTATCCCTGGTGAACCCGGCCCTCTAGGGACCGGAGCTTTCAGATGTGTTCAGAAGTCCCCCATCTGCCTTCAACCGAGATGTGTCATGGGGTCAAAATTCAGTTCACATATTACTCCTGGCTGGAACCTCATCTGCCTGCTCTTGGTTAGGACACGGTAGGTGACATCTTCTGGGTGCATACCCGTGATGTTGAGATGCTGTGGACTGGCCAGGTGCCATGTTTCCTGCAGTATCCCCACGTCTAGGACAGAGCCTTCACTATGTGTGGCGCCTCACACCCACGAGCCTAGCACTCAGGAGGCCACGGCAAGAGAATTGCTATGCGGTCCAGGCAGCGTGGGCTGCATAGTAGGCTGTAGTGGGGTGTGGTGGGTTTTTGTTTGTTTGTTTGTTTGTTTGTTTGTTTGCCTTTGTGCTCTTTTGGGGAGCCGCCACCCAGCCCCCAAGTAAATCATACACACGGAGACCGATTTATTTATTTATTTATTTATAAATTCCTGGCCTTAGCTTGGCTTGTTTCTCATGGGATTTTCTTAAATTATCCTGTCTACCTTTCGCCTCCGGGCGTCTTCGTTTTCTTCTTTATATCTTATTTTCACACTTACTCCATGTCTAGCCGGGTGGCTAGGTGGCCGGGTGGCCGGGTGGCTGGGCCCTGATGTCCTCCTCTCTTTGTTCTATCTTGCTTCCTTTTCTTCTCCCAGATTTCTCCTTCCACTTACTCTCTTCTCCTGCCAGCCTCTCCTGCCTTCCTCCTGCCTCACTATTGGCTGTTCAGCTCTCTATTAGACTATCAGGTGTTTTAGACAAGCAGAGTAACACAGCTTCACAGAGAAAAACAAATCCTGCATAAACAAAAGTAACACACCTTAAAATAACATTCAACAGCAGTGCACATCTGTAACTCCAGCACGAGAGAAATGGAGACAGGAGGATTAGGAGTTCAGTGTCATTCCTGGGCGGTCCTTGGGTAGTGAACCTGTTTGGGAAGGATTAGGAGGTGTGGTTTTGTTGGGGGGAAGATGTGGCCCTTGAGGTAGGCTTGGAGCTTTCAAAAGCCCAGACATTCTCAGTTAGATCTCTCTCTGCCTCCTGCTTGTGGATCAGATGTGAGCTGTCAGCTTCTGCTTGAGTGGCTTGTTCCCTCGCTCGCTCACTCGCTCGCTCATCAGCCTGCTTCCGTGGTCCCCACCATGGTGGTCCTGGACTCTAACCCTCTGCAAACAGTAGCCCCCAAATTAAATGCTTTTTAAAAAATAAGTTGCCCTGTCACAGTAATAGAAAAGTTAAGCCACTTGACTACGTAATGAATTTGAGGTCAACCTGGGCTACATGAGCTCATGTCTCAAAAGGAAAAGAAAAAAAGCAATCTTCTCTAATTTTTTGGCCACTGTCTTCAGAACTCCAGTGTGCCACTCCTTTCCAGTGCTCCCTCACCTCACGTGGGTCGTGGCTGCTGGACCAGGTTAGGACCGCTGCAAAGGATGGGGAATTTACCTGGTGTCCCCCCATCCCCAATCACGTGCTCTCTCCTGGGGGACTTACTGAGTAAGAGCTGCCAACTGCAGAATTGTGTGTGTGCCTAAGCCAAGCGGCTTCATCCTGGAAGGTATTAGACAGTTCACTGGTGAACTCCCAGCCCTGGCTTGGGAACCCTAACAAGCTGTGCCCATCTGCAGAAGAGGCAGTGGCCAGAGCACGAAGGGAAAGGCTTCCATTACAACACCTGAGCACAAAGCCTGGGCCCCAGGAAGACGCATTGTATTGGGATAGATAGAAATATGCAGGGTGAACTTGTGTGTGGGAGCAGACGTGATTGGGGGACCGAGTGTGGTTGGCTTGGATCGTAAGGACGGAGGAGAGGATTTCCAGGTGCAGAAGCTAAGGGAAAAGCAGAAGCCAGAGGGTGGAGAGGTGGGCTGCTGGGGGTGAGGGTGGGAGGCATGATTGATCTCTTGGTGTTCTCAAGTGGAAATTTTCATTCTTGAGACCAGGAAGCCATAGACGGTTTAGGGTTTTGCTTTCCAGAAGATGAAATTTAAGCTGAATTTAAACTCCCTTGTTTTAGCACAAAGACAGAATTTAAAGGCCTCCTTTCTCAAAGTGAACGTGGGGCGGTTTGTGGAATAGTTTCTGTTATCATTTGGAGGGAGGGAAGGTTATTCCCGAATGTACCAAGAAGGAGCTTAAAAGCCCTCTCCAGCTGGATTCAAAACTCTGCTGTTTGCAAAAATTATAGGCCTGAGAGGTTCAGTTTCAGTCTCTCAGTTGCTAATGGTGCTCCAGGTTCACTCTCAGAGGGCCTCGGGGAGAGTGGCAGGAGGGGGGGAGAGTGTGCCTGGTCCCTGGAGAACAGTGCACTGTGCCCAGCTCACAGTATACCTAGGCTCAGGTTGCAGCTATGGGCTGCCATGGGTATGCATGGGTCAGAGCTGCGCCAAAGGGCTCCCCTCTCTGCTGAGGCCCCGAGGCTGCAGGAGTCTGATCTTCCTGCTCCACATTCCCGCAGAGTGCTTCCTGTCTTCCTTCCTTCGCTTCCTAACCCACCTCACTACCACAGAAAGAGGCATCCCCAAAGCATAATCTTCTGTGTGTATCCTTTTGTGTGTGTGTGTGTGTGTGTGTGTGTGTGTGTGTGAGCGCGCGTGTGTACGCGTGCATGCCTGCTCGAATGTGCATGAGTGCACTCATGTGGAGGTCAGAGGTTAGCTGTGGGTTGTCCCTCAGGTGCCACCCGAGGCATTCTGAAGAGAGGGTCTTTCACGAGCTCACTGAGTAAGTAGGCTAGGCTTGAGCCCTTCCACCTGGCCGTGCCTTCCCAGTGTTGGTTACAAGTGCACCCAACATTTTTTTGTGGGCTCTAGGGTTCACGCTTGGGTCTTTGGGTTTGCTTGGGAAGTTCTTAAATAACTGAGCCATCTCCCCAGATCCCCCAAAGATCTAATTTTTAAAAAGCAACGCAGTGTCATCCCTGGTGGACACCGGGTTTTGAAGGGGCAGAGAGATGGACAAGAGGGGGTCTGGGTTTATGCTTGAGCCTGTTGGGATTTTGTGTTTAGAGACCAGAAGGGCTCGTTTAAGGGGGCGCTTACATTTGAGAGTATGGGACTGGAGGTTATTTTTAAAATGTAGGAAATAGACAATGAAGTTCTGTAAGAGCTGAGATTCTATTGTACGGAGGCCTCTGCCTATAATTTTGTTGTTCGGAATCGGAAGTACATATTTGAAGGCAGAAACGGAGCAGATAATCTTGTAGTCACTTGTAGCAAAACAGCTTTTGTTGGGTGAGTGTAAAACACCATCTGAAGACAGCTGTGGGCTTAAAAATCCTAGCTGCGGGGCTGGGGCTGTGGTTCAGATGGAAAGCCTTCCCCAGCAGCACAAGACTTTGATCCTCAGCTCCATAAAACAGTCAGCCAGCGGCAGCAAGCGCCTAGGTTTTAGAGGGATGCTCTCTGTCCACATCAATGGGCAGTGTAGGCCTCCCTTGACACATTGGAAGAAACCTTTGTTTCCCATGACTGTAAAAAGCACATGGATACTGGGCCGTCCTAAGGGCCTTTCTGCAGCTGAGACTCGGGGATGCTGTATTTCATTGGAAGGTCACAATCCCTCCTTTGCTTTCCTAGGGAGTGAATGAGGAATTTGTACCCATCACAGAGTGTTTGATGTGCTATAGAAACGGCAGGAAGGGAGTGCAGCTAAGCAGAAAGGGTGGTGGGTAGGGTGTCCTCAGGGAACCTGGGTTCTGGCCCTGCTGCTGCTTCCTTCTAGAGGGATTTCTTCCATGTTGTTAGGAGGTAGACACAACAAAATGACCTCAAAACTCATAGCTGAAGGCCAGAAGAAGTCTTGCAGGGGTGGGGAGGTGGGGGGGTGAGGGGGTAGGGGGTAGGGAGGTGGGAAGGTGGGGAGGGTCCTGGAGTCCCTCCTCTCATCACTGTGGCTACTTGTTGGTTTGGGCTTTTGTTTTTGTTTTTTTCTGTTTTGGAGTGCTAAAGAAATTTTTGTTTTTGTTTTTTCGTAAGAAGGCATGTGAGGGGAAAAGCAACACTTTTCTTACACTCAGCGGCTTAGACTCTTCCTACCTCTTCCCCACTCAGAACTCAAACTGTTAGCAGTTCTCGACATTTCTAGGAGAGCTATTCATAAAGTGAATGCTTGCCATTCATGTCTACCACGGGACTCACCTCAGGCCACCCCTCCATCGGCACTGAGTATTTAGCTAAGAGACCAATCCAAATGCAGATAGCTTGCAATTATCTGGTGAAGGAGGGCTATAATTGGTAGCATGGGTCCTTTGTGATAAGGGCTCAGGGTGACAGAAGAAAAGGAGTCATTAGTTTAGGGGAGATCCAAGAACCATGGAGGAAGGAGGTCTGAGCTGGACCCCTCCTTCTGCTAACAGGACTTTATTGACGGCCTCACCTCTGGCACCAGGGACCTCCCGAGTGCTAGGCAAACAACAAGGAACAGTGCACAGAAGACCTCTGTCTCCGTGGAGCCCGTGGGCTTGGAGTAAATTTATCTGGTGGATTGGTACCCACACATTGGTACCATCAGCACTCTACCTCTACCATCAGCACTCGATAAAGCATCTGGGGTGTTGTGTGAATACTACTGATGATGAAATGAATTTAAATGTGTAAAAGAGACCCTTGCAAAAGGGTTCACTCCTAAAAACTGTCATTCTTGACCCAGAAGGAGCTGGCCACCTTCTGGTTTGATGACGACGCACTTGTCTTGCTTTTTTTAGTTTGTCTTGCTTTTACCACTTAGCACTAAAACAGTTTTCTCGGAAAGCATCACACTATCCTGTCACTCGGATGCATTTTAATTTAATCCTGCTTTCTTGTTGAACAGTTCTGAAAAAGTTTTTTTTCCTGACTCTTTAAAGTTTTTGTTGTATGTATACAGGTGGTTTGCTGGCGTGTGCCTATATGCACAGTATGTATGCTTGCTGCCTGTTCCAGACCAGAAGAAGGCACCAGATCCTCTGGAGCTCAATTCACAGGTGGTCATGAGCCACCGTGGGGGTGCTGGGAATTGAACTCCAAGCCTCTGCTAGAGCCAGCCAGTGTTCTTGAAGTGCTGGACCATCTCTCCAGCGTCCCTCCCGTCTCTTCTCTCTTCCTTATTCAGGGTGCTGGGGACGGCACCCTAGGGCCCTGTGCACTGTAGGCAAGTGTGTCACTCCCGAGTCCCATCTCATGTCCCATCTGAGTTTCTAAAACTTCTTTCAAAGATGTCTGCAGAAGAGGGATTCTGAGGCAGTAAACACCCAAGGCTCTTGGTCAGCCTATCCAGGTTGTTTTCTGGAATCCTGTGTGGATTCGTGTTCCTACCAGAGTGTATGAACGGGTTCTAGCCAGGATGACCTGGCTCCTGTCCAGGTTTCGGATGGGACCTCAGTGTAGACACTTCTGTTTCATTTTCTGTCCACAAAGGATGGCGGGTTTCAGGAGAGCACAGACCGCTTCCTCAGGTGCTGGCTGTCACAGTCATAGTAAACGTTTGTTGACTGTGTGTTTTGCTTGTCTGGATGATGGCCTAGGAGGGCAAGGGTTCATTGGACAGCTGAGAATAGAGAACCCTGCTGTCATCAGAAAGGACTGTTCCTCCTGCAGGCTTTGCAGGAAAGGACCGCTCACATGTTGGCGACAAGTGGCTTGGTCACGTGGCCGCTTTGTAGTTGTAGATTGTCCTTAGGGCTGAGATTGACTGCACTTGCTTGCCAGCTTGTGGGAGATGGAACCCTAAGTTTTCATGTGGCTACGGTATACCCTGCTGAGACCCTTGTTCTGCGTGGGGAGTGTCAGTGAGGGGCGCTTCCTGTAACAGCCAGGAAGCATGTAGACCAGTGCTGTCTTTCTAGCATTTGTACTTGAAGCCTGGCCCCAACTGGGCAGTGCTAGCAGGTGGGATCCTGGGCACTCTGCCCTCGTGAGTGGGACCCGTGTCTTTGCACAGGGAAGATCCTGACTGATCATCGCCTCGCGGGAGGACATAGTGGGGCGCCTTCACCACTTGCCACATGCTCCTGAGCCTCAGTCTTGGACTTCCCAGCCCCCAGAGCTGAGCAGTAAATGTCAGCTTTTGTGAGCCACCCAGGCAAGGCGTTTGTTAGCAGCCCACTGACTGAGACAAGGAGCACTCCTTCCCTTGGCCGGTGGTTGAGATGCATTTTAGCTGGGTGCTGATGCAGCCTGTGGTGCCCAGCTGTTGGGGGGAGGAGCTTGGGAGGGGCAGTGCTTCTGATGAGGGTCAAGTCACCTTTGTAAGGCACGTGTTCTCACTCTTACATAGGTGATGGTTATCAGTACCCTGACCATGGAACCGTTCCGGGAAGCTGTGCATTGACGATGATGTCATATTGGGGAACGGACCTCCTCTAAATAGGAAGTGGGGGGAGGTAGGAGGAGAGGAGAGAAAAACAATAAAACAAAGCCCAAGCCCACTCAGTCTCTCTCCCTCCCCACTCTCTGCCCCTCTTACACATACACAACTCCTCACACAGATGGGAGGGGCTTCCCCAGTGTGTGCTCTGTAACTGTGCCTACGAGCCAAGGCCTGCAGTGTTTTAATCTAATCAGTTCCTTGAACATTAAAAATCAATCTTTTTAAACGGCTAGGATAAGCGTTTTGATACACTTGACTTTCTGGCTGCTGCTTTGAAATAATGAGACAATGTCACTCTGGGATGTTGTAGTGACATTCATGCAAGCCACTCTGTGGCCTCACCACAGGGCATCCTGCCTCCCCCCCCACCCTCCCCGTTTCTGCCAGCCCGCAATGACCCCCTTCAGGGCCCCACAGGTCTTCCAGAGCTACTTCTCTAGGCCTTGAATGCCCCAGGACTGAAGCAACCCGTCTGTCCGTCCGTCCGTTCGTCCATCCATCCATCCATCCATCCATCCTTCCAT